>OX401973.1:14787500-15387500 GCA_947859335.1 Tortricodes alternella | reverse complement strand
GCCAAGCACGAACATCCGTTAATTAATTTTTCATAACACTTGCTCGGAAAGGGTGTTATTATACGCAGGCGTATAGAGCAACTATAGCCGATTTACCTGCTCTATACGCCCCGCCGGCCGTCAGCGGGAGTTATAAACTATACTCCTACCTCCCGCTGACGGCGGGGCGTGCGCCAGGTGGCGGGGGCGCGCGGCGCCAGCGGTGATCGTTTTCTTATTATAGTTAGCGCACAACCAACGCGACATACAGTTTATTCTACCCACTTCATGTTAATTCACGGGGTATAATAGTAATACAATAAATATTTCTTTTTTTTTCTAATTTTTAGGGTTCCCTACCTCAAAAGGAAAAAACGAAACCCTTATAGGATCACTCGTGCGTCTGTCTGTCTGTCTGTCTGTCTGTCCGTCTGTCACAGCCAATTTGCTCCGAAACTACTGGACCGATTGAGCTGAAATTTGGTATATATATGTAAGTCGGTGACCGCAACACGGACGCGTGACGTAAATATATGAATTTTAAACATGGGGCCAGTTTTGGGGGGTAAATCAAAAAATTAAAAAAAAAAAGTTATGCAATCTATATTGTGTGACATATCAAATGAAAGGGTTTATTGTGAGGACTTTAAATATATATTTTTTATGAATTTTAAGTAAAATAGTTTGGAAGTTATTTAGGAAAATAGGCGAAAATTGACCATCCCCCCCCCCCTTATTTCCGAAACTACTAGGGCTAAAATTTTGAAAAAAATACAGAAAATAGTTCTTTACCTATAGATTACAGGAAAACCTATAAGAAGACTATGGTATTTAAAGTAACCTAGTAAATTGCAGATAATCATGTACGGAACGGAACCCTCTCCACGCGAGTTTAACTCGCACGTGTCCGGTTTTTTTATTTAATTTCCTCGCAAATGTGATGAAAAACATTGTGTGTATCACGGGCAGTAAGGGGATAACAAACTCGAGTCATTAAAAGCCCTCCCGCCTTCGGCTACGGACTTCTTATAGACTCACGTTAGTTATCCCCTTCTAACGGCATGTTTGTCAGCTAGTTTGTCTTATAAAAGTAGCCTATTTTTTTCCCCAGGGCTCAAACTATTTCTATACCAAATTTTATATTAAAATCAATTCAGCGGTTTAGCAGTGAAAGTGTAACAGCAGACATTGTCGCATTTTTAATGATATTTACAACTTTTGAATCAGACAATTTTTTCCAATTTAATTAATTGGACCGGAAGACTACATATCCTTAGTATCAATGTGAATAGAACTGCTCATCGATAAAGCTTCGTTCTGAAGACTAAAGTCAAGTTGTTTTTGAAAGTGCAGCCGCGAGCAAAAACCGGTTAATAATAAAAATATATGAACGACAAATCTACTTATCTAGAATTGAAATCATTCGTTGCGTCGGGCCACGGGATCCTCCCCATCCAATGGGAGGCGGGATCCGATTTTAAATAAATTGAGTTTTATAAGATTTCGCCTCAGAGCTATTCTTGAGTGAGACTTCACCCAAGTCCGAGTTAGTGGCGCAATTGCACTTTTATGGGGATGAGGGTTTTTTATTAGTAAATTATTGGGTCTTACAAAATATTTATTTAAGTACCAGTATTTTGTAAAACTAGCGGCCCCGCCGAAGCTTCGCCCGCTGAACTCCATAGACTCCATATATATTGAACGCCCATTTTACCAAAATCCAAAATCCTTTGTGTTGAATTTTAGTAAAGCTTACAAAAATCTGGGGTCCTAGTGAAAAGGGGGTTAATTCGAAAAAGTGTGACGTTTAATTATATAAACATCACACTTTTTCGACTTAACCCCCTTTTCACTAGGACCCCAGAAATGTACTTGGCAAGTTTGCAGGTTTTATTTGTTACTGAGATGTCGCTATTTAGTCTTCTATCGTCAAGCTATGGACCCCTTATATTAGAGGACCCGAATAAGAGAGGTTTTGCACCCATATGAATGAAAATGATTTTATATCAAATTTAGTATGTTAAAAAATATATTGCGAGTGGGTTGGCTGAAGAAATCCTGGCCAAACTATAATTTATTAATATTTAATATAATATAATAATATTAATTTTTAATATATTTTTCGTTGTTTTCTCAAGTACAAAAATAAACACAAATAAGTACAATAGTAAATTATATATTTATCATTATATATTTAATTTTATTTAAATAGGCTTTCTTACTTTCGGTAGGTATTTCATTTATTTGTTAAACTCATGAGTGCAATGTTTAATAAAAAGAAATTTTAATAAATCATAGTTTGGCCAGGATTTTTTTATCGCGATATTAACACACTAAATTTGATATAAAATCATTTTCATCCACAGATGGGTGCAAATCGTCTCTAATTCTGATCTTAGACTATTATAATTTCACTATATGTCTGAATATCACAGCCAACGTTTCGACTATAAATGTTCGCCCCGCGTCCAAAAATAGTGAATAAAACTATTATGAGTATATTTAAACAAATTTTGAGGTCGAAAGGTATTATTTCTGTCGGAGTTACGTGAACCCACGACGTCATATTCCGGTGTCCAACCATGAAACCACTTGATTAACTAGTAGGTAAGTAAATATTCTTTTGCAAACAAGTAATCAATTCCCAAGTGTCGCATTTCAGGCTGCGAACGTCACCGTTGATCGCAAGTCGGACGCTTGAAGCGCCCGTAAAACATGAATAGCGAAAAGAAAGAAAGCGCGTAGGTCGAGCAAAAATAAACTTTATGTGAATGCTGTAAGAGCTTTTGACGTGTCTTCATTTTTGTGGTTCTGCCATAGCATGTAAAGTTGACAGTTTTGAAATTCAGCTCGTTTCCTGTCGCGATGCATATTGCGTGTAAATCAATGCTCTTGTTTCCGAGCTCTTATGTAAATTAATTCACGCTTCATCTGCCTATTATAACTCTATTACTTGCAACCGAGAGTTGAATTTGCAATGTATGAATTGCACAGTTATCTTTGTACGATGTAAACGTACATATAGCTTCATAAATCATTAGGTTAGAACAAACAGAATTCAAACAAAGCCTTCATGTTAAAAACAACACAGTTGTAAATAATGGAATGACAGCTGAAATCCTTATTCTGATTTATAGGTAAAATGTGAAATGGTGAACTAAGTCCAGTCAGAGAAAATATAATACATTTGACATTAGTACAGAGCAATCGAGGGGAGGCTAATAAGCCAGCTAATACGAACACAAAGTGGCGAGGGCAATTACATTAATTGATTTTGGTTCATTGCACCTGTGCGTCGGGACAATACATTAGGCTACGTAATACAAGATTAGCTATGACGTCCCAGGTGTAGCTAATATATAGTGAGTGGGAATCCTTAGGTCATTAGCCCAGATTGTAGTAATTTTAGAAATGTTTATCTTTAAAGACTTACGAATCGTTTAGATTTTTCGTAAACTATGAATGTGGCCGTATTATAATAATTATATTTATTTTAATTTAAGCCACCGGTGTACCGGAGATAATTGAGTGAATGCTCGATTTTCGTAAATTTACTTTACTATATTTAAAATATGAATTATAATATATATTTTTATTTCTCATAACAAGCCAGTATAAGTTTTTTTATCTTTGTAATTTGCCTCTCGAAATTAATTCCTAAATTCAATATTTAGAATCAAAGTCATATTTCGTTTATTTACGCAACACGTCCGTGATTGGGTCTCCTATATATACTTATGTACTCAATTTCAACGTTTTCGTCTACTAGATTCGTAGACAGATCCTAAAAGGGCTTCGAAACACTAGTTACAGATGTATCGAATAATCCGTTCCCATCATGAAAACTGGGAACACACGACTACTTTCGAATGCTGCCGACGTGTCTATGAATTATTGTATTAATAAGTGTCATGTTTGTACGAAATAAATAAGGTAATTTATTTATCAGTGACAAATTTCAAACCACGAGCTTAAGGTATATCATACTGAGATGTTATAACCACCACGATCAAATTATATAGATAACTAGTGGACCCGCCACAGCTTTTCCCGCGGTATTATCCATACAAACTTTATTACCCCTTTTCACCCCTTTAGGGGTGGAATTCTCAAAAATCCCTCTAGACAATGCACAGCCTTAACGGGTGGCCCTAGAGGTTTGAAATTTGGAGGAGATATTCCTCGAGTACCCTAGAGGTGCACTAGGGAGGGATTTTTTGAAATTCCATCCGTAAAGGGGCGAAAAGAGGTGATTGAATAGAAAATACCGCGAGCGAAGGTGTGGCGGGTCAACTAGTCGATTATAAATCTCGCGATGCGAACTTCCCCTACGCTGTCTCGATGGGTACTGAGGCTGACGGAAGTAGTATGACAAATACGAACGTTTCCGAGAA
Source organism: Tortricodes alternella (assembly GCA_947859335.1). Lineage (NCBI taxonomy): Eukaryota > Metazoa > Arthropoda > Insecta > Lepidoptera > Tortricidae > Tortricodes > Tortricodes alternella. Next base: position 15,383,127 of record OX401973.1, on the reverse strand, counting down.
AATACGATGGGAACGGATTATTCACTACATTTGTACCAAGTTTATGCGCCACGCGTCAGTTTGATAGGTAATGTTCAAAAGAACAAACAATTCATTTATTTATAGACAACAATGATAGCGCCGGCGCCGTTATTAAATTGACATAATTTGAGATGAGGGTGCGAAATGGTGAGACCGAAGTGGAGCTATCACAAGTATTTATTTTCGTCGCAAATATTGAACAGTTACATTTTATTACAGAGAAAGCATGTCAATTTTGATAAAGATCGTAAGTTGCGTGTTTACTTAACAACCATTACTTGCCTTATTTTGTTTCTTTTATTGTTTACGTGATGTAGTTTGATTTGCTTACATGACTTACAGTTTCTCAATAAGTAAACTCTTCTTAATACATAAATACAAGTTTATTTAATAATAAAATAATATTTGTTATCAGGCCCGATTCTTCGTTTGGATGAATAATAGAATTATGTCTTAAGAGGAGTGCTTAATAGAAGTCAAAGTGTTCTTTGTCATTGTTAATTTCAACTTGCAATTTTAACGTGTTTTTTAACATAGGCGCGTAATTCAGACGTTATTAATGTCCTGTCAGCGCACAGTGGGTAGTTAACTTGGCTTAATTAAACAATCCCTGGCCCTCAAGGCTCATTGTTGTGGCTCCAAAGTATCCCCGAATAAGTACTTTACGAGATATACGCACCAGCCTTACATGGAACATATCGTTACTACGGTTGACAAGTGATGCTGTCTCGACGCAGGGAATTTTAGTCGAAACAATAATGTTGGCAACCCTAGACAGCGTTCCAATTGATTTGAATAATTGTCAATAGTAACCAAATTGATATTGGATAGATACTGTGACAAGACAAATGGGTAACTAAGTCGAATCAGAATCCCTCGGGATGGTAAAGTAGGACACGGTATCTAAGCCTAGATTTATAGTTTACTGCGAAACATGTTATTTGTTCATTGAGAAATAAACAGGAATTCGCAATTTTTTTTTAATCGCCAGTAACAGCCGTCAAACTTTCGCTGTGTCTGTAACTTAAAGAAAATTAACTTATTTTTAAACAAGATTATATACCAAGCCGAAGTCGGAATATGTTTACATTTCAAATGAAGTATTCATGCGTGAGAAGAGGCCGAAAGTAATAAATATGCATGTTCTGAGTATCAATTAAAATTTTGTATACCTATTCTATATATATTTATTTTATTTTCTCGCAGCTATAATTAATTTATGATCTCAATATGAGTCATGTGATTCTCTAATTGTGCAAAACGCTTTGCTCGACGTCGAGCTAACAGTTGCCGTATAGAAAATCATGTTGTACTAGTACCAGTAGCGGAAGCGTCTTCGAGCAGATCGCCGGTATATTAAAATCCGGCCAAGTGTACCACCCCACCACACAATATATTCTGTGTATATACGTACTCTCGTACTTATTAACCAAAACAAAAATTCAGTCAATTTGGGATCCTTAGCGCGAGCCCGACGAACATTTGGCCGGTTTTTATTATAAAAAAATATTGTTTTACTACATATCGAGTTTGCACTATAATCACGCCAAATTAGACGCTTTTAAGTATTTCCCCTGTTTTACATTACATCAAACACCAAGAAATCGTTGAAAAAAAACTAGTGTCATTCTTAGTTTTCAAACTTATTATTTGCTAGGATATCCGTCATAATAACACTTATTTTGTGAACATTTCAACCAGCTACTTACGTCAAAAGATACCGCCCTTTAATGGTAGGACAGACGGACATATGGCGTAGACTTATTAACGGTGTCCCGTCCTTTGGGTACGAAACCCTAAAAGCTACACCTTTGTACGCTGTCAATCACAACCAATGGTGAACAAACTGACGAACTTTCGTTGAAACCGGAGACTGCTCTGCTCGGCTTCTTGTCCGAAGTTGATGCCAGCCATCCTGTCAAGATTCGTTGACGGTAACGGGACGTCCATTAATTACGTGAGTTCAAAAAGGGGGGGGGGGGGGAACTGTCTAGCAAAATCCCATCGAATTTCATTTAAAGGGAGAGGGGGGTCATCAGTATTAACGCTCAAGTATACGTATTAAGTGGTCTGATGCAAAATATATTTACCTATAACCATAAAAAAAAAAACATTAATTACAAATTATAGGGTCTCACGCGAGGGGGAGGGAAGGTCCCACCACATCTTACAAAATCTCACTAAGGGGGTGAGGGTTTTTTTAACACCTAATGGCCGTCCCGTTACGATCGTAACGTTACCCTTTGTTGGTCGAAGAGACCGTCCGTGAGTCCGAGGCGTTACTTGTTTGACTGTTATTAAATTTCCGTGATAACGATCCCGGTCGTAGCTAGCCCATTAAAGAAGAATTGTTGGTAGTTGAGTGAATTTATTTCAGGTATCAGGTGTTTACTGCGGGAACTCTAAACATTATTTTTAATTAAATTCTTAGTAGGCACGTTTTAATGACGCAATAATAAGTTAATCTGTTTACTCCGACACTATATATAAATTATAAACACAGTTGTATGTTAATGGTTGTAATAAAGTTCTTTTGTGAAGGTGGCTGAAAACGATGAAGTTGTTGTGGTTCCTTTAGCTCTGTAGTTGAAACGGATAATATAAATAAATATGTGAAAAAGTTATTGCTTGTAGCGCGATAAGAAATAGCTTATTAATAAAAATAATAAAAATAAAAACTATTTAATTAAGACGAAATTTGTGCCATAGGTTGTTTGTTAAAGCGGTGCTACACGTGAGCAACCGAGCTCTACACGAAGGTGACGTTATTGGTTTACAACCGTGTAGAAGGTGGTGTGCAACCAAATTTCGTTTGACCTTGCAACGCCCTTGGCGGACGGGCGTGCGTGTTGGCGACGGCGATCGGGTACCACCATTGCTCACCGTTTAGAAACTGGTTGCCAACCACGCGAGGGCAGTTGTGTCACTTGCAGTGACACAACAGTGGCAGCGAGTGCGTACGCACATCTTTCAAGACTTGATCCTGACGCCAACGAAACTTTGGCCAAAAATAAATTTGAATCATCCCACCAAAGGGAATTCAAAAAGGTTTCTAGCACAAACTATATAGGGATACTATTTACCTACGTATGTTTCTAAATACACTTAAACAGTGTTGCCAACTCTTAAATTAAAAAAATGCTAGATGTACGCCTAGAAAATGATAAAATGTTGCTAAATATGCACAAATGCCGCTAACAGGTGCTAAACAGTTTAATGAAACATTAGGTTTTTTAAAGCTGCTTTAATAACACCTAATCTTAAAAAAAGCTCAATTGTTATTGTAATCTTAAAATTACGAAATTAAACTGGTTCTCAAGCTCATTTTAATGCATGTTTATATGAAGGCGATTACCGGGAAAGTATTGATGACACACGCAACGGCCGTTTTAATGTCTCAAACGACAAAATATTGAAAACTAATATGCGACTTCTATATTATCCAAGTATACATTAGCAAAAAGCCTGAATACAAAAAATTGCTAGATAATGTGCCAGGCGCTAAATGGAAATTGTAGTTGCTAAATCAGTTGAAATGATGCTAAATTTAGCTACAAATTTGCTTAATTGGCAACACCGCACTTAAGTTTTGGCCCTGTTGGCGACCGTGTAGACCGGAAACGCGACGGCTGTGAACAACGAACCCTCCACCAAGGTCACCTTGGTGGCGAGCTCGGTTGATCACCGTGTAGCACGGCTTTTAGGACAAAGGCAATTTAATTACTCACCAGTAATTGGGTAAAAGTAACTAAATAAGCAAAACCCATATCATTCGTTTACTCCCACAAACTAGCATTCTTGTATTTCATTCAAAGCAACACGTGCAACATTGAGGTTGAGTTAACATCATTCGCGTCTCTGAATAAAAAATTACTGGGCTTTCCTTATATTTTTATATTCAATATTGCCCTAGCACATCAAGTGACTTCTCAATCTATGTATATTCCACCTGAACAAATATCTGAAATGTTTCGGGTGCCAAAATGGAACTATCGTATTTTTACGGATCGCTTTTCATAAGGCCGATAGCAATTTTGAAAACCTTGTCAATAAATCAGAAAGTTACATTTTAAGGATAAAATAGGAAATATAAAATAAATTGGTTCTGTTTTTGATTGCTGCAAACAAGTTTTCAATGAAGTTAGAAGTTTATGTTATAAAGTAAATAAATAAAATTCCGTTTTTATTGTGTCTGACATCATAATATTACCTATTTTACACGTTTTTTATTAGTTTAATTTAAGAAAATGTTTTATTTTGTGTTTTAATTTAATTAAGTAATTTGAATTCAAATTATAAGTAGTAAAAAATAAAAGTAAGTCAAAATTAAAGTTCATTTTGACTTACTTTTACTTTTTATTATATTAGTTCTTTTTTTATTGTTTTCTCGATTTTTATTCGTATTTAATTTCCTGTGCCCTCACAGGGTTCATGTTGCATACATTATATTTAAGATCTTTTATATACAACATGAAGTGTAATAAATATTTGACTTTGACTTTGAACAAGCCTGCATGCCATTCATAAATTCCATAGTCAACTTCGTCAATTGTAAGTTTAAATTCTAACGTTTAAAAAGGGTTTTGATGTTACCACTGCTCAACCCACCCACGGAACCGCAGCTGACGTTCACGAGGCTTCATGATGCAACTCCCTGAAACATATTACGAGTTATCGTCCGGGAAGAAATGATTGACGAAATTTGTACCTGGCTCGTAGACTATTAGGTATATCCCGAAAAAAATACTGATATTAACCTGCCACGTTTGAAACCTTTTCACTTGCCTCAAAACAAAACTTTAATAATACATTTTCATGTTACTTCGCAATAATGTGTTATTTAATATTATAAATGGGAAAGTATGTGAGTGTCTTGTCTATGTATGTTTGACGCTTCAACTAGGATACTTTTCATCCCAATTCCACGCGAAGAAAGTCGACGCACAGCTAGTTTGTTATATTTAACCACGATTCGTAAATTGAAACCCGAGCCCTGAGTAACACCGGCAACAACCAGCTATTTTATTAACAATGAAATACAACAAATGGAGTCCAATCAGTTAAATAGCCCTCGTCGGATTGTTCCGACCATTCGGTTAATTGAGGCATCGGGGATGGATACCATCTGCCTTGTTAAACTTATTTTAATAAGGTTTGAATAACTTTTTAATTAAACTAGATTACCTACTTGATCAACGTATACGAATATAGTTTTTTATCAGTCATACTCGATGGTAAAAACGTGGTCCGTACTAAACATTATTCAAGGGTTGATTTTCGTTATTTCGATGACGAGCCACATACCGATTAGTGTTCGATTTGATTTGTTTTAACGATTTCACTAAACTCACAGTCACTATACGCCTTTATTCAGTTTAAAGGCAGTAGATGTATATCTGATCGTGCGTTATTTTTATCGGGAGAAGCCATATTCGTGGGTAATCGGGCGAGGAGCCAGAATTTGTTAAAATAAAACTGTCATCTTGTAACTCACAGATATTATAAATAAACCACACACGAATCAGAATTAAATCACTACAATTACAGCCGATGAAATAATATTAGCGATCAACAACGTTCCACCAGAACATGTGAGGCGCGAGCGCACTTCTCGATTGTTTTACCAACTGACATTGACCGCTGTCAGTTGACCGTGTCTATGGCCGCCACCCCAGCGCTCGGTGTTACGTCATTAAGAAGGTTCTCCGTTAAAAAGGATCAAATGGTCGATACTAGCGCCACCAAGCCAATTCTCTCGATGCGCTGTCACGTTTATTAATGTGATTTGGTTTTGTAGTTTATTATAGTTAACATTAACTGTTTAGGACAGGACAGTTTGGCTTCGTCCGACCGCCATCTTGGTATTTGCTGACGTAGATATTATCAACGACAACGACAGATATTATGGCACAAAGTTACCACCGATATTTATTGAAAATGTTTGAAAGTGAATTAAGTATTTCATTTTAGTTAAATAAAACATTTTAGAAACCCCCGTCTTAAAACGAGATTGAATAAAAAAGATTATTTAAAAAGTATGAAATAAAATATCGATGCCACTTACTAAAAGTATATTTAGTTTTAAACAATTGCCGCTGAACTAATCGGTAGTCAGTTACCTACCTAATACATAAGATTTTTAATTGATCTTCAGACCTATTATTTTCTTAAGAGACCATTAATTAAAAAATCCTCCAGCGGGCCGCTTTTGATCTTATATTTCACACACACACACACAGTTCAATCTTATAAAACCCCTTTTTTTGTGTTGCGGATTAAGAGGACTATGAAGCAACGGCAAAAATCACCCTTTTCATACAATAGGCGATAACGATTTCCATCCCTTAATTGTTAACCGATTTTGACCAATTTTTGATAGGAAAAAATCAAATCCGCATATTCCGTATATTTTCTGGAAGAGAAACGAGGCTGTTGAAAAGCACAATCATCAGAATTATCATTTCCCAGCTTCGTTACAAACAGATTCAAACAAATCAAGTCGAAACCTTCTATCGAAGGTCTATTTAGAATACATACACGTGTTCTGCCGTAAGTTAAAATGTACGTTAAACTCGCAGCCAAAGTATGGTAATAAAACAGTCTTGTCTCGAATATTGCCCCATTACGTTCGCCTGCTTAATTTATGCCGTTGCTAAGTCATAAGGTAGGACAAGGCAGGGTAACAGAGATAAATGCCCTGGAAACGGTCAGATTACGCCTGACGAATTTGCGGGGATTCGCGTAATGTTAGTTAGAAATGAACATTTAAATCTCGTGAACGCTTATGGAGTTAGTGTTAGTGAGCTCGTCCAACGCTTCGCGTGGTTTAGGGAGCGTACGGCTTTAGATGAATGTCTTTTGTAAATGTCCATTTTACATTTCAGCTACGATTTATTTTGAAAGTGTCATTAAATATTATTTGACGTGCATGTGGTCGTAAATGACGCTATCATGGCTTCAAAAAACCTTACTGTTATAGCTCACAAGGCATTAGAGAGTCGTTTAAATCATAATAAAACTCACATCAAAAGTAACTATCTGAAATTCATGCTGATTTGTTTGTCGCATCTAGGGTTTACAAGCTGTGGTCAAAAGACTTGCCAACTAGGAAGAGAAACTTGACGATTTATTATCATACTGCTTTCTTAGAGTTTTATCTTTAACTCTAGGCGGTGTTAGCTGACGCGCGGTGTGATCTTTCACTGGCTTTTAAATACCTATAATCTTTATTGATAGTTCTACTACCTACATTTAATTTTCTCATTTAATGCTTTTTATTACTGAGCTCATTTTGTACGATTCGAGCTTCAATAATAGGACCGAGAGAGAATCATAAATGTTGAAAGATACAAAGCAACGTAGCAATAGTTCTCAATTACGTGTGAATTTCTCGATTATGTGAGAACTTACACTATTGCGGGAAATGAGGAAAATACCTCAAGGAATATACGGCAAAACTTTTATAATACCATTATCATTATGGCTGTAAAGACAAAGGCGTAGCTTCGTTATAGACGGGAGAAATTTCTAACTACGCACGCAAACTCATTTTGCGAATTTACTTGCAATTGTTTGGAACGAATTTATGTCTGACATGTCACGTAGTAATCAGAGATGACTTGAGAGCTGCCTTGTCAAAGTTCACATCTCCCTTCGGGTCGGTTTTGTACATAACATACGAGTTTCTAATATCTATGTGACAGACGGCTAGCGACATAAACACAAGCGATGCTTCTTATAATTGTGCTGTTCTCGACCATTCCTTGGAAGATGTATTTTTCATTGTTATACTGTATGCTATTATTTGTAGACAAGACGGCAGTTTTTGGAAGTTTCAGTTGAAAAATTATATTTGGACACTTTAAATTGATTCATTTAAGACATGTGCATGTAGATAGATATACAACGCAAAACATACTAGAGTTCCAATCCAACCTTTAAGGTTTTATTTTTAACAGCGTCTGTCATCTGCGTGGAATTCGGTTATAGTTATTTCTTTGGAAAGTTCTGAATTTTCAATGATACCAGTGCCATGTGCTATACCAGGACCAAAGGTACACCAAGATATACCAAGTTTCATGAATATCCGTTCAGCCGTTACGAAGCTGAGCGCTAGCAAATATACAGACACACACGTACTCATCCAAGCTTTCGCATTTACAATATTATACTTATTAGGAAAGAATAGGATAGAACAAAGTTTGCTTTTCGTTGCAACAAAAATAAAAACATTAATTGTTATTTTAATTTGAATTCAAGGGCGTAAAAAGCTGAAACAATTAATGTGCACTTTACCATACTAAAGGTAAACCCCAAATAAAAAGGTGAAATTACTCATCCAATTTTGAACCGCAACGATAACCGTGAGCTATTACATAATTTACATATTCCCATCGGCGCCGGCTGATCGACAGGTCCCTCGGCGATGTGTCAACAAATTGTATTTAATTAAATTCATGTCGAGTTTTGAGATTGGGGATTTGCTTGTCAAGATCGTAAATGCGTTTGATGTTGAAATCATTGCGATTTGATAAATAAAATTCAAAGAAATGCTACCGAAAAATTATGTTCACTAAATTTATTTTTACCATTTTATTCGTTTCTGAAATTAACAACCGGATAAGCGAGTAGTTTTAAAAGTAAAATGTGTCTCCAAAAGCGTGTTTTGAATGGCGCGAAAATAACAGTTGCAATAAAAGGTAATATTATGAAACGTTTACTTATGAAGCTTTGGATTTACATCATTAACGCCCCTTTAAGACTGTGAATAAACTGAAGAGTATTAAAACGTCGAGGTTGTTTAAACTGTCTTATCGAGAAGGTTACGTTTACAACCTATATAAAAGCTTATTTTGTCGAGGAAGCGCCTTAACTCAAATCATAATAATGATGCTCTTTCATATTTCGTTTTGCGTTTGTTAGTGAAACCCTCTGCTGCAGCCGAGCCGAGTAGCCGAACATGATCGCAAAGCAGATGAACGGATAAAGTTACCAGATGGTTATAAAAGGAATGGGAAATAACGACGTCTTTGACTTTTATCTAACGCGCTTTGATGTTCGCTTGTTACAACTTTCTTACTTGTTAACTTCGAGTCGGCGGGTTGATAGTGTCATAGGATATCGAGGGTCTGATATTGTTTACTCAAAGGGGTTGAAAATATAGTGAGCGATAGCTAACTACATATATACGGGTAAAAGGCTAAAACGAGGCTTCCTCTGCGAGCGGAGCGGGGTCCGTACGGACTCCGTTTAGCTCGCAATTGTACACTGCATAGTTATTTACTATGTCTTGGCGGAAGTGCTTCTATGCAGTTTAATGCTGCGCTCCCAGTGGAAGCCTCTCTTTAGGGTGCTCAATCCAGTGTATTTACTTTTTTATGTGCTACTTTTCAATCATGATTATTACGGGTATACTTTTGCGGGTACCATAATAAAAAAAAGAGTCTGAGTAGAATTTCATCGCTTTCAGAAATAAACATCTCAGGCAGAGATGAATAGGGTAAAGGTTTTTTTTTCCTTTCTACGACTCCCAAGGCATTCTAGTGATGCAGCGACTTTACTAAAAGAAAAAGATAAAGTTGTGGTAATCCTGTGCGGAGGTTGTAAATTGTCCCACGATGGGGAGCTTAGATAAATCAAGTTGTTTGTAATCTCAAAGATATAGAACCGATTCTTATAGTCAGTGGACCGGAAGGAGGGTTCGAGTGTATTTGTTTAACTTTCGTAATGTGCTACAGGAAATAGGGGTTTTAAATTCTCTATAACACAGTATTTGTTTGTTCAGTTTCGCGATAAAGCCTTGAAGAAATTTACAAATTCGAGTCATTTCCTATTAATGCATCTATGGGTGAATTGTATCCAGAAAACCTCAATTTGTATCTAATATTAGTCATTGGGTCTGGTTGGAACATTATATTGTTTGGGCCTAAAACCAGTAGGTACTTAAGCAAAACAAAGAAATATAATTGAATGCACATGGCAGAAATAATACCTTGAATGTTACCCTATATTGTATCCATATTATTCCATAATCGTTTGTAAGAACGTCACGAGCAAACAAACATACGCCCCAAGCATACATTATGTGGCGAAAGAAATGACATTCCCGTCTCTACGAAGAATTTGAATAAAGGAGCGACACGATCGTGGCATAAGTATTGTGTATCACAAAATATAATGTGTTTGACATAGAGTATGGACAAACAGATATGAGTGACGTATGCACTCGTAGGTACTAGAAGGCGCAATGTGGATAGACCACCCACATGATGAACTGACGACCTAGTGAAGATTACCGGACTCCCCTGCAGACGCGGTCCGAAGGGGGGGGGGGGGTCACGTGGGACATGACCCCCGCCTAAACCGTACACGTCAAATTGAAGAATCTAATAAGTCAGTAAAAAAGTCTAGTATAAAAGTAAACTCGAATTTACTCGACACAATATTTTATTATTAGTGACCCCCTCCAAAATTGCAGGCTGCAACCGCGCCAATGCAATGCAATAAGCACAGGATCGGTCTTTGTGGCGATCATTGTGGGAGGTCTATGTCTAGCAGTGCAAGTGTTTCGGTTGAAATGATGATTTTGATGCTGTGTAATCATGAGTAATAATGATGTAAATATGAAGGCGGATACTGTCCGGCGACGTCAAGAATGGATCAGAATTGACATCTTTTATATTTGGTACGTTTTCATGACTTTTTTGTGTTCATACCAAACATCGTATTGTTTAGCCTATAGATAATAAGTAAACAAATCGACTGTGGAAATTTCAAATGTGGTAAGGGACATTTTGAGGAAATGTCAAAAGGTCCATTACGACATTTGAAATAAGGGCTATTTTGTCGAAATGTCAAAATATCCCTTACGACAATTGAAATTTCCACAGTCGAAATGTTGACTCAAATCAATAGATAATATGTATAAAATTTAATTCTTGTAAGTAAATAAATAATTTTGTAAATTTGTATAAACATTATTATTATTGCTATATATAGCAGAAAGTTTTGTTCCAATTGTAGTGCAGCGACTGCGATTTATTAACAAAACGGAACCAATTGGCTTAGGCAGTATCAGGTGGAGATACACAACGCGAATATAAAACGATGACTTTTACTCTAAATAAGAATTTCGTTAATGTAAAATACAATCCAAAAATCCGAAGTGCATGATATTCCTATTAAAAATAAATAAAAAAAACAGGTATACGCAAATTAGGATACAATCTCAAAATGGGACGCGTCTGATCTTTACTCTATGATACCCTTATATTGGATTTGTCGCTGCCAGTTTCAGGTATCAAATTTTGCCCATCATAACCCTTTAAAAGGTCATGGAATAATTTTATTAAACAACCTTGTTGCAACCTTTCAACCTTTAATAAAACAGATAAGAAGGAGAATAAGGGGATTCTGTGAACTAGGTTATATTATTAGTATAACCTATTCACAGAACATAAAACATTCTGTTACATAACGTATGTCTCAAATAAGATAAAAGAATAACCCCAAAATGTTGATTCAATTTCTATATCTAGATTATTTTGCTGACTATTTACTGAATGTTAAAATGAAACAAAATACATGTATTGAAAACTCTTCATTACTGAAGTTGTTGAGAAAAACGTTGTTCCATAATTGTGCTTTACCCCCTGCCACTGGGCAAAAAAAAGATAAATCAGTCTTTCGTCGTATTTGACGCTGTCTCGTGTTATTAACAAAAATCATGTTAGGAGGCTATCCGCTGAAATTAAAGAATGTTCATTCATTTCAGCTCATGTCTAATCGGTTGGTTTGCAAGATATAATATAACTGATTTTGCGATCCTACGTTAACTTTTTTTAAATTGATTGGTCGTCATGATATGCCAAAAATATTAAAATTTCCATACAAATTATTTTTACGGAAATGCGGTATTTATTCTTTAGTTAATGTTTTTTTTAAATGTTTTGAATCGTTTTAATGTGTGATGGGAAATTAAAAGCTTTTTAATTTATTTTATTTATTATTTATTAATGTTTTTTTATGTCCAAGAGGCGCATAACTGATGTCATTGTGGTCAATGTCGATCGATTGCGGAACTGGCAGCCCCTTAAAAGTTGTTTGTAATATACTAAGAGTTAAAGAGATTGGGCAGTAGCCCTACGCGGGCCGAATGCGGATTGGGGACTTAACACACTTCATTGAATTACTTCGCAGATATGCAGGCTTTTCACTATGCTTTCCTCCAACGAAATGCTCTTGATAAATATCAAATTCAATTCCGCACATAACGCGGCATAATGCTAAACAAGCACAACTTTTTAGCAATTCAATATGTTTAGCATGATGACCGCGAAGTTCCCAGAAACTCAGAGGTGCGAGCCGGGGTTTGAACCAACGATCCTCTCCGTACGAGACGCGCTCGTCCGACTACTAGGCTACCACTATTGAAATTAGTAAGGAACTGCTCAAAGCAATTTTCGCGATGCTTACTTTTGAGGTGTCAGAACGCGAATCTGACACCATCGCATATTCAGTCGCATGGCAACGACCATTCTTGACACCCGTGTAAGTGCAATTTTATGATTGAAAAAATAGTGCGGTACGAGACCGCAGCACCATCGACCACACCGTCCACGATGCTATGATAGCGTGTGAATCAAGCACTATTAGACTTTTGTTTGTATATCGTAAGAACTAAGACATCAGCAATAGGGTGTGGTTAAGCCATGGCGCTGGCGTTTGACAATCTACCATGTGACTTGTTAGAAGAAATTGTACCTACTCATAGGCATATCCTTCCGTATAGCATGACGTATCGTCTACCTCTATAATGCCGCTAAGCTCGTATGAACTATCAACGTATGCATATACAGATCATGCTCCAACGGTGCCAGGGAAGTATGCGAAGGGCTGATCGCCTCGTCAGCTATTTGCATAATAGCCAATCAGACAGTTCGAAAATTTGCCCTGCCTTGTTGATGATATTTTATAAAGCGTATCGCTCACTAGGCTGGCGATTGGTGTGACTTTCAATTTATTTTTGTGTTATTATTGAATTATATTGGCTAGAAAGGTACGCATATACTCTTATTAAATTTTACCATCAGTTCAGTAAAGGTACAGTTACACATGCTAGTTAGTAGCACGAAAGCATGCTACTTTTGAGCAATTGCTACTTAGTGGTACGTGTGTCGAAACATTGCTAATAATGAGCATGCTAGTTTCGAGTTTGCTCAAAAATCGACGGTCGTGCGATTATTGGGCATGCTACCTGCAGCGCGGGTGGAAGGGGGCGTGCTTATAGCGTGTGTGAACAGGTTTGCTTATTGAGCATGCTAGTACTAACTACTAAACTAGCATGCTTATATCTAGCAAATGTAGACAAGTGCAGAGCATGCTCGAAACAAGTATGCTAATGAGCATACTAAAAAGCATGCTCCTAACTAGCATGTGTAATTGTACCTTAAAAAAACAAATAAGCACACACATAAATAGAATATAAATTATTTAACATGACATCAGGCTTAGCGTAAAGTAAATATATACACGAGAGTCTTGAAGGCTAATTATGATCATCTGTATACATAACGTTTCCAAGAGCTAAAGAAATAAAAGTTAGTATTTAACTTGTTTGTTATGAAATACAGTCCTATAATGAGTGATGGTGACAGCAGTTCTATAATATTCTTATGAAACGGTTTTTGTCGTTGCCATAGCAACCACTCATTGTAGAACTGTTATTACTATGACAACGCTTCGATCATATTAAGAACTAGCGGTGCCCGGCATGCATTGCAATGCTTTTTATATATATTTTATTTTGTTGGTCACAACCCTTTCCGCGCGTGCTCACAACTCACCACAGCGTAAGAGACGAACAAACAAACAAACAAACAAACAAACAAAATTCATACTTATAAATAAAACGGCATTCGCTCACCCTTAACGACAACGATGTAAGCAAATATACGTGAGTAGAAAAACGTATTAATAGTTAGTATATTTTTTAGTCATCCGAAAGAAATATGATTTTATTACTTTTATAACATTATTCAAGCAATAATAGTATTTTTGTAAACGCCATCAATTTTGACACGTAATTTTTTAACGTGGTTCTGGTATTCGCAGTTTCATTCTGCAGTGTGCAACGCCGCTAAAAGCCGCGTCGGCAAACCCCGTCAATAAATCCAGCTACTTACGCTAACTTTGTTACAAGGTGCGACAAGTTTGTGCCTCCCCGCAACCACCATTTTTAACCCCCCGAAATGAATGGCTGTTATACGATGACTTCCGATAAGTCAGGAGCTCCAAGTTGAGCGTTTTGTATCTTTTTAGTACCATTGCAAAATAAACATGATAAATATGTTCCAAAAATTTATAGTCATCAAACGGTAAACGATATCTCAGTTAGTTAGAAAATCTGGGCCATCTTTTTGAAATTCATGTTTTTGGTGAGATTGGAAGTTTAATACAAAACTCCTAAAATTAATGTTAAAAGTGCGCGTACATTTTTGAAATTGAAGGTGTGTAACTTTATACATTTAACAGTACAATAAAACTCATAAAAATGCTAGTGTACTATTATAGTAAAAGCATCCCAAAATAATGAAGATTTTATTTTAGAAATAATCTTCCCAATCGAGGCAAAAGTGTTTGAGATAATCGCGCAGATACATAAAAAAAGTGAATGGGTTCTCATCGATACAAGACGACTTTTTCATTAATTCATTAATAAAATCACTCTTTGTACGTTTTAAGTTAGGCATCATTATTAGTTATCATAACATCTTATGAGCTAAGTTCATGCCAAATTTCAAGTTTCTAGAACAACTACAAATACCTTATATTTTTAATTACCTATTAGTGAGTCGGTGAGTACGAGTAAGTGTAAAGTAATATAGTTCCATACTTACCCAGGCGCGGTCGCAACCTGAAATTTGGGGGGGGGGGTCACTAATAATAAAATATGTCGAGTAAATTAAACTTTATTTTTAGACTTGATTTTTCTATTTGACGTGTACGATTTTGGGGGGGGGGGGGGGGTGTCATGTCCCCTGTGACCCCCCCCTGGGACCGCGCATGCACTTACCTACGAAAGTGCCAGTCTCCGAGTATAATCAGAACATGTCAAAAATAACAAATTTAAGTTAAACCAGTAGGACCACAATAACGTTCTACCGCACGATGTTTAAGTATTTGCAGCATAATAAAACGTAACAAGAGGGCTCCAGTTAACTCACCGTGAAGCAAGTTTAAGCTAACTCCAACTTAGACGCATTACACTATTAAAAAGAATAATAGCTGTCCGCGCAGATAAGGTGCGGTTCAGTTTATATTTTAGTTTATATTGCCGTTTTAGTTATTTTGAATAACGTTCAGAAGCTTTTTGTGAATATTTTGATAGCTTTTTAGGGCTCCGTGCTTCAAAAGGAAAAAGGGAACCCTTATAGGATCACTCCTGTGTCTGTCTGTCTGTCTGTCTGTCCGATTGAGTTGAAATTTGGTACACATACGTAAGTCGGTGACCGCAACACGGACGTGTAACGAAAATAAATGAATTTTAAACATATGGGGGGGGGACTCATTGAGAGTATCTTAAATATATATTTTTTTAATTTTTAAATCAATGGTTTTGATGTTATTTAGGAAAATCGGCGAAAAAATTGACGATCTCTCTCTCTCTCTCTCTCTCTCTCTTATCTTCGAAAGTACTAAACCTAAAAATTCGAAAAAAATATGGAAAATAGTTCTTTACCTATAGATTTCACGAAAACCTATAAGAAGTCTATGGTATTTCAAGTAACTTAGGAAATTTCATATAATCACGGAACCCTCTCCATGCGAGTTTAACTCGCGCTTGTCCGGTTTTTTTTTTACGCGAATGCCAAAAAATAGTAGTGTAACATTTTGTGAAATGTCTTGTTATCGCATCTGCACATAACTGTAAAAAAAATGAGTAATTTTACTTTGCAATGATATTAAACAACTGGAGATAAATTGCGCTTAATTAAGTTTAAATTTTAATCGGATTATTTCCAAATTGAAAGCGGTGAATCCACCAGACTGTTATGAATCTTGCCTTGGGTACTCGACTTTCACTTAGAAATATTACTTGGTTGAAATTATGAGAAAAACATGAAAATCAGCCTAAAAGCAGTGGCTCGAGTAGAGCGCTCTAACTTTTACAAGTTCTAGAGGACTGAGTGATGGATAAATACATCTTAAATTCATGACAAACACGCTTAGCGTGATTGGATGTTTGAAAGGAAGAAAAAAGTTTTGAAAAATGTCGGCAGCTGGGGCTGGAAGTCTATGCTAACAGTGTTGTAAGTCGCAATTAGCACTTTAAAAAGCATTCAAGTACAAGTAAGACTCGCGTTCAGGGGCGGCCTTAGCCATTTCGAGGCTCCGGGCGGGTAGATCTTTGCAAGGCCCTTGTCTTTGTGGAATTCGTTTTAATGATGATGCTTGACGAGAAATGCAAAGTTATAAATTAATTAATTTAGAGTTTTATAATGCGCGACGTAAGGCGCAAATTTCAAATAAACATAAGTACTATTTCCTACCTAATATTTTTCTACTTGGGTTGATGCGCGAGTGCGCGAGGCCCCTGCAAGAGCGAGGCGGTTGCCCTGCTCGCCATACGTTCGTAGTTATAGTTATATACCGTTTTATTTTTGACGAGTATTTTATGCCATAACACTGCTTAGTTTGATATGTAAAAATGTCAAGTTGCTACCCTTTGTTTCTGATATATGAATGAGCTCTGTGACGTAAGGACCGATAGCCAGACACGCGTAGGCGGACATTATCGCCTCGGTTATAACAATACTTGTTTTTATATCAAAATCTCGCAACCGATTAGAAAAAATGCCTTTCAATTCGTCCTAATATTATAAATCGAAAGTAACTCTGTCTGTTACATTTTAACGGCTAAACCGCTTAACCGATTTTCATGAAATTTGGTACGGAGATACTGTTAGCCGTGGGGAAGGACACAGACTACTTTATTTTCAGATTATCAACTCCTAATAGGATGAAATAGGAGCCGGAAAATACATTCATGGCAAGTTCGCGCGAGACGATGTGAGCCCGTGATTTGAAGGGTAAAAAATAAAATTTATAAAGTCGTTTATGAAAAGTTTTATTTTAAAGAAACATTTCCAAGCAGACGAAATTACGGGTGGTTAAATATATTTTAAACGTTTATATTGATAATTTAAAAAATATATATAAGTATTTTGATTGAACATTAACTTTGGGTGCGAGCAGTAAATACACTATGATGATGATTGAAAATTAAATTAATCAGTCTGAAACTTTGGCCCAAAAATACCGATTTTTTCTGATTCGGTAAAAACCTGTAATCAAGCAAGTCGATGGGTAACAACTTCCACAGAACCTACAGGTACATTGATGTTGAATCTCGTTTTAAATTTAAATTGAGAACCAACGTGTTTTACAATTCAAATCGTTTGAACTGCGAAACTTGGACACAGCGAAAAGGTGAAAACTGTAATAAAATATACCAAACTTGATCTCGTCCAAGTGGACTTTTAATACCTCTTGAGCAAACCTACTTTACAATTCAGTCGGCCTTCTTTCGCGATGTTGCTTTGCTTTAGGACCCCCGGATTTCTCTTAATCGTTTGTTGGTGTCGTTTTTCCATGGATATTGCTAACATTTTGGTATTCCCGTTAATGAACTAAGACATCTTTTAAAAAGGTGCTATGTCATTATTTACATCTTCATTCAAAGTATACACGCACAGACCAAAAATTCTGAAAACACCGCTTAGGCTAACTTTTAGGAGTACCTACCAGCAAATAAAGCCGCCAAAATTGCGGGGCGCGCGGGGTTTTTAGAGCGCTGTGATTGGTGCGTTCGCGGAAATGCGCATTCCGCGCCTGCGTGTAGCCCCGCCGCTTGTAGTTTTTTCTCTCTTCTTTTTTTCCTCTACTGCTGACAGCAGGTGTCGCCTCGCTATGCGGAGTCTATTGGATATATGGTCTATGGATACACGTTATTCTAATTAATTATTCACTTGGATATTTAATAGTATTGTGCATCTAGGGCCGTAAGAAGGAGATAACTAACAAGAGTCTGTTAGAAGACCGATGCTGAAGGCGAGGGCTTTATATGACTCGAGATTGCTATCCTCTTACTGCCCGTGATACACACGATGTTTTTCATTAAATTTGAGAGGAAAAAATGAAATTAATTATTTTATTCCCATTGCATACCGTGAATTACCATCAGGTGGGTAGAATAAACTGTATGTCGCGTCGGTTGCGCGCTACTTGTATAAGAAAATGATCACCTCGCCGGACCTGGCGCACGCCCCGCCGTCAGCGGGAGTTATGAACAGCTAAATCGGCTATAACTGCTCTATACGCCTGTGTATACTTACACCCTTTCCAAGCAAGAGTGATGAAAAAATATTTGTGTACATTTTTATCACCAATGTATTATCCTCGATAACGCGACTTGGTGTTAGCTGTCATAAATTAGAACCCAACAAATTCGAGCGCATCACTTCTATACCATTGAACGTCACTTTTCTTTTATAAGTGTTTATAATAAATGAAAATTGATGACCCGCTCCGGCTTTGCAAATTTAAACATTCCTCAGGGCATTTTCTATATAATGGTAAAAGCCGCATCAAAATCCGTTAAGTAGATTAGATGTTTTAAGCGAATACACCGACAAATAGAATAAGCGACGTAATTTTCAACTATTTATAGATGTTACAAATTCTAGGACAAGGTATAACAGAGTAGGTACATCTCCATCAACTTTCTGTAAACTCAAAGTTCTTATTGATGCAAAACAATGGTGTATTCTAATGCAATAAGAACTTTGATAGGCCGCTGAAGTCCAGAGAAAAGTTAGTAGACCTATTTTTGCCATGGTAGAATTTCAATATAAAGCTGGTAGGTATCTATATGTATAGTTTTCCAACGAGTCGGACGCGATTCGCCGGCGGCCGAACGGAGAGGGTGCGAGTGCTTATTTGTGTCAACATTGCTGCGTATATCGATATCAAATATAAAAAAACGCCTATGCAAATGTTAAAGGATAGCTAAGCTATTACCTACTTGTATGAACAATAAAGGCATTAAATATAAGCAATATTTTATGTTTGTTCAAAGTTTACTTGTTACAAAAGAGGGGATGTTGTTTTAAGAAGATTTTTTTAATAATGATTAGTTCCGTTTTTTCATCGGATGTCGAACCCGAAAAAAGATGTAATAGTAGTTTATGCAACGGTTGCATAATGATAGGCCTTAAAACACTAGTGCGGTTTTCATGAAACGAGCCGACAGGCGAGTTTCATAATAAGATCGCACGTGTGTTTTAAGGCCAAATTATGCAGAGTTGCATACATAACTTTATCTACACACATATTATAAATCCTCCATGATGGGTTCAGAAACAATATTTTCTGGCAACAAGTTATTTGTTGCAATCGTGGCTGCATATTTCCGATATCCGGCGCATTTTCACATCACACACACTCCGAGAAGACTACTTACTATTCATATTTTCAACTAAAATGTAAATTACAAACAACTTTTTCTATTCAATTAATTCTACTTTCGTTCAGCAAAACACCAACATGGCGCCGATGCGATCCTACGTCAAGACCATTTTTTTTTAAATCATAGACAAACGGATGAAGTCTCTATTATCACGTCACTCGAGATCAAATATTGTACAGTTTATATTAAAAAAACATACTGAATTGACGTTTCGTATCAATAACTGTTTTAATATCTATGGATACTAGAATAGAGACCCACTTGAGTTTTGACAGCTGTTCCAAATTTAATCTCATTTCTTTACTAAAAACGATAAAGAAGTCATGTTATTTCTTTATCGCAGCACTGGTTTTACCTAATTGGTTGTCAAAATGGTGGTCATTTCCTACGGTTTTTGATTAACCAATGGAGGTTTTATGATATGGGTGTAGATAAATTTGTTTTATAATTGAAAATGTATGTCAGCTCAACTGGTTGTAGGTATATCCAACGTAAAGAAACTTCATTCATAATAAATTTATCACAAATGCAAAAATACAGACACGTTTTTGTCTTGATTGATGTTGAAGTGCTGTAGACTGTCCATTGTTTTTAGGGTATTCCTTAAAAATTTGTTTTCCAAAATTAATCAGATACTTAAGTACTAATTCCAGATAGACAAGTTTCTGCGTCGGCGTAATTGCGCACAGTTTCGCACGCGTTCTAAGAGAAGTAGGATCGTAAAATATAATTCTAGTTCTAAATTCAAAGACGCAATAAATCGCAATACATTTTTCGCTGTCGAATATCCCATTTACTTGGCTAGCATACAGAACAAAATAGTCTTTCGTATCGGAAGGTTTTGTAAATAAAAAACACATTTCGCGTCTCCCCAGCGATCTGTATTTCGTGTTATAAGCTATATTGACATTTGCTCATGGGCCCCGTTTCGTTTGATTGGCTTTTACAAGAATTGGAAAATAACGAGTACGTACGTTTGCTATGATGCCGATTGATGGGGTTGCCGAGTTTTTAGGACTGTCGTAAATGGAAGTTAGTTCATCCGATAGGATTAGCTTCCTATATGTGAATTAAAACGATGCTACGCAAAGCAATTTATCAACGGCA
The DNA here is from genome assembly GCA_947859335.1 of Tortricodes alternella. Lineage (NCBI taxonomy): Eukaryota > Metazoa > Arthropoda > Insecta > Lepidoptera > Tortricidae > Tortricodes > Tortricodes alternella. The sequence goes on along the minus strand of OX401973.1, from coordinate 15,362,471 downwards.
CTTGTTATTACACTGGATGTAGTGAAAAGAACAGCAGCTCAATTACGCAGCACAATTGGTATCGTTTTGGCTCGAAATGCAAACCAATTTAGTCTTAACTCTGTGTAAATAAGGGCACAATTGGTTTACTTTTCGCGAAAGCGATACCACTTGGTGTTGCGTAATTGAGCGGCTGGTCTAAGAATTGATGGTTTGTTGTTAGAAAACTTGTACTCCTCAGCTGCACTGGGAGTGAAGAAATAGCATAGAATGCGTGCAGATGCTTATCATATATGCTAAGGGACGGGTCCTCTCCAACATGGTGGAATATCTGTATGGGCGATGGCTGATCACCTGTCATCATACGGTTCATCATACCATCTTAGGACTAATTAATCGAACGTGGCCACAAGTAGTCTTGTGGCTCTGCCCACCCCATTAGGGATTTCGGGCTTGATGATATGTATGTGTATGTATGTGTGTAAGAAAACAAGACCACTTCGAGCGATGCTCGGTCACCCTGGTCCTAGGTACATTATAGACGACTTACATAAACTTTAAAAAGCTTTAAAAATATTTTTAGGTTGGTCTGAGCAAGTCGCAACCGAAATAGGATAATTCATAAGCATTTTTTTACATGTATTAATATTTATATATTTTCTATTTCCTGAATATCATATCACATCCGTTTAAAATTCAAACACGGCTGTAACTTTGTAAACATGTTTACCTCTTGTACCGTGCAAATAAAAAAAAAACATAATTGAATTCGTATGGGGTCGTCCCGTTCCTGAGCGTCGCGCGTTGATTGGCTGATATTCAAATTTGGAACTAACGAGATATGGCGGCGTGCGCGTGATGATGTTTCACGGTGCGGCTAATATTTTTGGGATGCCCTGAGGGCAATATGGGGAGGTAATGGGCCACGGAATGGGGGAGTAAATTTTTTGGGTCCATGATGAAATCATTAGGTACTTAGGTAGATAAGTAGAAACGCTGTCTAGAGATCAATCATTTTTTAAATATAATTCAAGTGCTAGCCTACCATAATCCAAACTATACGGAGAGCAGCTGAATGAAATGACTAAACTGAAACACTGCCATACAATAAACCTAACTTATAACGAGATAGTGGTAAACCCCTGATGTATTCCGATGAGTTTACTAAATTAACATTTTGAACTAGGAAAATTCCACCATCGTTGAGAAAGAAAACACAAACATTTAAGTGGATATTCTTAAAATGACTACTTAAGTTAAGTAAGTAGTAAAGTAAAAAAAGTAAGTAGTACTTTCCATCAGAATCCGTTAGGTTTTCCCTTTCTCGCCTCTTATATAAATTTAGTCCGTTCTTTTGCTTCGCTTCTAGGCACGTTTCCTGAAGACAATCATCAGTACCCGTCATTTCCAATACATTGCATAATGGCGTAAGGATGCTGTAAAAGCTGCCCCAGTTCCGCATCGTGTATAAACAAATAATTGGTGTGACAAGATATAATGGATTTTGTGTGCAAGGAATCCGCCTTGCTGGTGCTACTACAGTTTATTGTGTAACCAAATCAATATTGTATTTATCAATTATTCCTCAATAGGGCCAATAATAATGATCGTTAGGAGATATTTTCTTTCATAATGTTTGCTGTAAAGTTGGCGTAATGGCGATGCAACAGTGTCTGTTACTTCTTGTGCTTCTCAAACGAAATCAAATTGTAACTTTTTTTACTGAAGTTTATTGTGCAACCAAATCAATATTGTATTCAATAATTACCATGCAATAGGGCCAAATAACTGATCGTAAGATGGTGGTGCGGTAATTGACTTGTAATTGAAGGATTTAAAAATCGTTTCTAAAAGATACACGCATCTATTACAAGACCTGATACCAGTTAAATAATGGGTTTGAATTTATACAAATCAGGTTGCAAAGTTGCCAATACAATCAAATGATAGGTAGGTATTATAAAATAATAAATAAGGTGTTCTTAAACTCTACGCTTGTCCTGTGTTTTGGAAAACTAAATACCTATTAATAATTAGAATCATATTCTTGTTCATACCAGAACCGTTTAACACGAGTTATTATCTTATAGAAATACTTTATCTTGCAACTCCAATTTCATTAGCGTTTAATTGGTGCCAGTAATGTTTTTATTTCTCGGCAACTAACATATTATGCGTACCCTTTTCAAATAGATTCCTAACTTATTACTAAAATCGATAACAGTTTAGTGTCTCACCTGAAAGGAATAGGGGGTTCTAAGAAAGAAGCATCATTACAACTTTAATGTGAAATGTTGAGGTCTATGTAGGGAAATCATTTAACTGTGGCAACCCTTACTACAAGTGGATATCATGTTATAAAACTTCTAATATTACCTACCCGTTTAAAATTTCTCATGGAAAGTAATAAAGGCCAAAATTTCATGTAAACAGACACTGTTGACCCGCTCAAGGGTTTGGGTCCAAATAGCTGTACGATAAAATACGTATTGCTGAATGCTGTTATACAAGTAAAGGATTTTAGGCGGTCTTGCCTAAAGACAAAAGGTACATATTCGCATGGCATTATTTTAATACCATAGAGGGGTTTTGTTTCTGATATTCTGACAAATGTTTTATGTTTTCAAAGGGTGATGGAATCTTAAAAAAAAACATTTGAGAGTGATTAAGCGGTAATAAGGGACAAAGTACCATATTATCTTAAAAAATTGAAACACTTTAGTTTTAAGTTACATAGTTAGTTTATAGGTACTGACAAGAATCGTTTCTTTTCTGGTTAATTTAAAGTGAGCGCGTTTAATGGCCGGATTTATATAGACGTTTTATGTGCCAATAAAGTTCCTTAGTACACAGCAAGGCCGTTAATCTAGATCTAATAAAATGAAAGACTTCAATAATGTGACTTTATACAAACAGGAAGTATGGTCACACGCGAAGCCGCCAAGAATGTAAGTAACTAAGTTATGATGTGTTTTCAGGCTGAAATAAATGCATACAAAAATGTTTTAAAAGCGAGGAGTTAAAATAACTTACTATTGGATAAATATTGAGAGTGAACGAGTGTCGCCACGTAGCCCGAAAAATTCATTAATTTATTCAGCATTCGTTAAAATAAATAAGAAAATACTTAGCTCCCTACTTACTTTCTTCGTCTACGTAGAAGCGGGAATCTTTGTTAGGTTCTTACCTCTATATACACAATATTCAACATAGTAACATACTCTTTTATATCCATACTATACATACTATCCATATTAATCCATACTTCCATACTAATATTATAAATGCGAAAGTAAAGAGTTACTCTGTCTGTCTGTCGCGCTTTCACGGCAAAACTACTGATCCCATTTAAATGAAATTTGGTACACAGATAGTCTAGAGCCTGAGAAAGGACATAGGCTACCTTTTAATGCAAAAAAAGGGTTGTAAAGGGTTGAAAGGGGGGGATAAAAAGTTGTATGGAAGTATCGTCATTTTTAGAGCTAGAAGCTTGATACAATTTTTTTTGGGCTTTTGATTCGATATAAATAAATATGACATTCAAAGTCTGTAAAAGTTTTACCCTCAAGGGTCTAAAATTGCAATAGAGAATGGGGGATGAAAGTTTGTATGAAAATATTAGGTTTATGTGAATATTTTATAAGTTTGCTCAAGAGACCAAATATTAGAGCTTTTCTGATGTATCATTTATAGAGATCTCGTATTAATACTAAATAATTAAAAATGCTACCCAAAGACACTATTTCACGCGGACGAAGTCGCGGGGACGGCTCGTTTTCCATGAATTAAAAAATGTAAAGAATCAGTTTTAATCCTTAAAGGAAAAAATAAAAATAAATAGTTATTTCGCTATCTCTTGTAATACTTGATAATTTATTTAATCAGTTATCATATCAGAGGCGAAGCGTGAGGGTAAGCCGGTGCATAATTTCTTAACTCAAACCTAATAATATTATTAATTACTTTTTGTATTAACTAAAAATTGCACATTACATATTTCTTTATGTAAACACAATATATGATGAGTAAGAATGTGATGTTTAAAAGTAGAAATGATACACCGGCTTACCCTCACGCTTCGCCTCTGTAGCATATATCGATGAATAATCCAATTGCCTTACGCCACTTTCTTTGATATAAATAAGCAGATTATAAGCTTGTATCATATATTATTCGCTTGAAAATTCAGAGGCCATCTGAAACTATAATAACAGATAGCTACAGAGCAAAAGCAAAAAGGCACCGGCGCCACACAAAAACCAGTAAAAACGAGGTATTTTGCGTTTCGCCAGTTTTTCCCGGGCGTATTATATATCGTTGTTAAGCAAAACAACTGAGACCCGCGCGGACACGCGGACCCTGATACCGCAAGAATTATTCTACTCCCGGGGTATATTCAATTAGTGGATGAATGTTCTAACTTTGTGATTTGCGATCGCGACCTCAATTATGAGCAGTCTGTTTTCTTGCCTTTATTATAGCCATCAATTAACCTATTAGGCCTTTTGGTTTGTGTTGGCGCGAGACTAGACTTTGGTCTATATTTAATACGTTTATTCTATACGACTAACTAGCCGTAATTTCCGTTTTAAGTAGAAGTCCTTGTAAGAGCATTATTTAATCAATCAGTGAACTAGAGACGAAGGATAATGATTGGGTATTTAATACTTGTGCTATATGCTTATTTATATATAGGTATATTTTATGTTCGTTAAATGGAAATAATGATGGACCTCGTCGAAACATATCAAATCATTGCTATTTGTGCAAATAATACGAGTATTTACATATAGGTACCTAGATGTAATAACCGTTTTCTATGGATATATTGCATTGAAAATTTGGGTACTAACTTTTTACTCGACTGCGCCAGAAGAATTTCGAGTGTATGTATGAATGTATGTTTGTACGTATGTATGTTTGTCTATTTCTTTGGCACGTTCTGTAGCTTAAACGTTTTGATGGATTTTCACAAATGATGTGTCGTTAGATTTGTCTTACGATTTAATAAACAAAAAACATTAAATAGAAAAACCAGTCAGCGACTCACAATCAATTCCTATAATAGCTATTCGAAGTCACCGAATGCGTTTTCCATATTTTATTTTGTTTCTCTCCTTTTAAAGATGCATGAAGTGGAGTTCTAAATTTTTTATTTATTAAGTATTTACTTTCTCTGCCTCTTTTTCTCCAATGACATGTCCTTTATCATCTCGGGAAATGCGACGCAGTGAACTTGAGGTCGTTCTATAAATCAGAGACTGACGAATCGCCGAGCCCTTTATTGCTCCTATTATTGATGACGATTCGGCAATGAAAGTGCGAGTTCTCCAGTTTTATGTGAATATTTGGAGCCGGTTATGTTGAAAACCGGTTATTTTATCTTTATTTGGCAATCTGAAAAAAACGCATTATGATGTTCGTTTCCTCTAGTTATTTTGCCTTGGCAGACAAATCTTACACAACATTATAGATAGGATTGTATTTTCTAAAAGTTTATGTAACAGTTGGCCTATTAATAGAATATAATGTAAATTTATCCAGTATCACATTACGTTTGATTATTTTATTAGTTATATTTTGCAGAAATCCTAAATCGGGTAATTTTTTATAATCGACCGAGCGAGCGAAGCAAGCGAAGCGTCTCCGTTTCAGCTTGGGCAAAAATGCTTTCGTATGTCCGTCGGCTGTCCGTCTGTCCGCGAAATTTTGTGAGGAGGTTCGGTAATTGTATAATTTTTTTTTTGTCGATTTAGTTTTTCGAAATATTTAAAAATGGCGGAGACATGGAGGTTTTTGTAATTACAAACTTACTGGCGGTGTTGGTAAACTGACTCGACCTATGTCGATGTATGGAGATATCAGTTTTTCAACGGCAAAGTTAAGTTTGCCGCAAAGGTCAATCATTATTTTTTACTTTTCAAAGGATTTTTGTTTTAGATTCAGTTTTTTTAACTCTTTTGTCGCGAGTCTTTGTAATATCTAGAGTCAAAAATTAACCCCATATTTTGTTAATCTTTTCTTCACTTCCAACTCAACGATACAGGCATTTCTTGTCAGTTTTTAATCTCCAGTTTTCCATGAAACCAGCCCGGAGACTGACGAGGAATGCAGACGTCGGAAATAATAGGTCGAGGGAATAGTTAGGGGATGTTATACGGCCATTCACTCGTTAATGGCGTCACGAGAATTGTGTGAAAGAATCTTGTATATCGTCATTTGGACATTTTTGCACAAGAGTATCAGCTAGTACTTTACTAGGATGACGCGGTTAGCCTAGTTGGTAGTGACCCCATGCCTTCGAAGCTAGCCTCCCGGGTTCGATCCCCGATAAGGACAAATATTTGTGTGATGAGCACGAATTTGCTCCTGAGTCTTGGATGTTTCCTATGTAAGTATTTATTTAATTATATAAGTATGTATATCGTCGACGAGTACCCATAACACAAGCCTTATGAGCTCACTTTGGGACTAGATCGATTTGCATAAAGATTGTCCCCTGATTATTATTATTATTGTTATTACTTTATGGCATTTACAAATATTCGTGAAAAGGAAGTGTTATTGAATTTGTTTTAGTTGGATCAAGATATTATCAGCATTGCTTGAAACCCATCGCAAGCCAAACGACTTCATTATCAACGTGAGGATAAAGTAATGCGGAACATCTATTTCTGAAAAGCATACAATTTTATTTGATTTTAGATTTTAATAGCAGACGTCTGGTAATAGAAATGGTAAGAATTATATCTGTTCTGTGCCCAAAAGTTAAATGCAAATGTAGTTTAAATTCATGTTTTACATACATGGACCAAAATTATACCTGATGGCCAACATGTGAATATAGTTTAAACCAAATTTAAACATAAAATCAATTCCTCAACTTTCGAGAACAGGCGGTACAATTTTAACAGACCGCAACAATAGTAGATTGTTGCACCATGCAGAAAGTGATTCATTATTGCGTCGAGTGATAGTTTGGAGCCCGAACGCAAGTGAGGGCTCTAAAAACACGAGCGCAATAACAATTCACTTGATGTGAGGTGCATAATGTGCTTTTCTTTCTCTGAGTTTCTTGCGGTGTTTCTTCTCAGCAGATGTCACCTTTCGAAGCGCTGGTAGCTTCAGACATGTAAAAGAGCCCATGTGGCCTACTTGCAAAATAAATATTTTCATTTTCATTTTCATTTCATATTTTCATTTTCATTTTCATTTACTAATGCAAAAAGTTGGTAAAAAAACGTAAAGCTGCAGTTAAACCCAATTAGCGACGTAAAACGGATTTTGGCACCTGTTATGACGCACTCTTAGAATTTGTATATAGCTTATGACACTAGCACGTTCTCCTCGAATCTTAAGATACCCTATTTATTAAAATCGGTCCATTGATTCTGAAGCTAAAGTCGAACATCCGAAAAATTTCACAGAAAACTTGTATCTAGTCTATTAATTGTCATATTATGCCATTTTTTTTTTAATCTGTTAGTAACCCATACTATCTTATCAGCCAGTACTTTGAGCATAACATTTTAGACGGGGCAATCACTACAATATGTGGACTGTTTTGCTAACAGTAAGTCCACAGAAAAGTGGTCGGCTGTCCCATCGGACTGTGAATGGGCGGATTGGGTAGCTGTTGGTGTAAACTTTTTGATCAACCAACCAAAATAAAAAATATAAAACAGTGCAATAATGAAATTTGTACGCAACTTTATTTGCTCTAGAGCAAATAAGGGCTGCTTTGTGCTGAGTATTTAAGGCCATATTGATAAAATTAAAGCATAGTAGGAAGAAAAAATATATGCTGCTCAATGTTAGTTGATTAAAGCAACGTTAAATATGACCAGTGAACTTTCCGCTCACTAAACGACTGACCAATATCATTATCTGGAGCAAAAACGCGCTAACTCAATTTTTTACTCCGCGGAAAATAATGACTTGGAGCAAATCTCAGCCGTCATTAGCACCCACGTCATTATAATTTTAATTAAATATCGCTTCGCCAACAATGATCGGTCTGAATACCGTTCGAATATAACTTTGCAGCAGATCCCAGTAATGACTCCTATTCAACTTAAGAATACAATCTCTCCGGATCTGTAAAGTCCCTCCATTCAAGAACGTAGGTGCCTTCTTCAGTAGGATTTTCTCAGAGTGAAATGGGCACGGCTCTATCACAATTCATTAAAATGCCATTCAGATGGTCCCATTGTATGAGGCCCATTATATGTCTCTCATTTACCTTAGATCAGAGACTGTGGATTAACAATGGCGCTTTGTTGTCATCCAACTAGATTTAAAATGATTATCTGTTAATGTATATTTCCTTTGCACTTTCGAATGTAAAGGAATCGGTAGCGATGCTGAAAACCTCAGCATCAGCTCTAGGAGGCAATCGATCGAACGATAAAAATCCTCTCTTACTTCATATTTTATAACCACAACAAGGTTTAATACTTCTTGTCAAGAATAACTAAGAATGCAAAATAATGATCAGGGGTGTGATTCTCTTAACCTTTTGAACGCCACAGTCGGCTGTAGCCGACAGCAGATTTCCGTGCCCCTTACGCCACGGCATGCCGTTTCCCATACATTTTGTCGGCTACAGCCATCACTCGCACTCAGCCGTGGCGTTCAAAAGGTTAAATAAAACTTCGTTCGTGAACTCATCGGCGAGCCTAACTTGACTCATCAGTGCGTATAAACTACGTGTTCGTGCGTGTCTTCGACCTTGGTCGTATTATAATGCAAAAGGCCACGGACGTAGGCACCTAACTCCGCTTAATGACTACAAGAGCGCGGGTCAATTTATGACTGTCGGATGAAATGAGGGACAAAATGAGCGACGAGATTTGTTGTTACATAGCAGTAAGCGATCAATAAGTGACTGTCACAAAACTGTTTTTAATTGATATCAAATGACACACATTTTCTTTCAAAACTTACTATGGTAAATCGCCCGCTTACTGGCATCCAAAGTACCAGTTATCAAGATCTAGTGATTGTAGTATTATCACCTCTATTAACTTGAAATAAAGTATCACGTGTGTAATTTTACTATAGAACTTTTGCTACTAAGTTGATAAGACTACTATTGCTACGATATTGTAGCGTAGCAATAGTAGTTTATGCAACGGTTGCATAATGATAGGCCTTAAAACACTAGTGCGGTTTTCATGAAACGAGCCGTTAGGCGAGTTTCATAATAAGATCGCACGTGTGTTTTAAGGCCAAATTATGCAGAGTTGCATACATAACTTTATCTACACACATATTATAAATCCTCCATGATGGGTTCAGAAAAAATATTTTCTGGCAACAAGTTATTTGTTGCAATCGTGTCTGCATATTTCCCATATCCGGCGCATTTTCACATCACACACACTCCGAGAAGACTACTTACTTTTCATATTTTCAACTAAAATGTAAATTACAAACAACTTTTTCTATTCAATTCAACAATAATTCTACTTTCGTTCAGCAAAACACCAACATGGCGCCGATTCGATCCTCCGTCAAGACCATTTTTTTTTAAATCATAGACAAACGGATGAAGTCTCTATTCTCACGTCACTCGAGATCAAATATTGTGCAGTTTATATTAAAAAAACATACTGAATTGACGTTTCGTATCAATAACTGTTTTAATATCTATGGATACTAGAATAGAGACCCACTTGAGTTTTGACAGCTGTTCCAAATTTAATCTCATTTCTTTACTAAAAACGATAAAGAAGTCATGTTATTTCTTTATCGCAGCACTGGTTTTTCCTAATTGGTTGTCAAAATGGTGGTCATTTCCTACGGTTTTTGATTAACCAATGGAGGTTTTATGATATGGGTGTAGATAATAGTAGTTTATGCAACGGTTGCATAATGATAGGCCTTAAAACACTAGTGCGGTTTTACATAATAAGATCGCACGTGTGTTTTAAGGCCTAATTATACAGAGTTGCATACATAACTTTATCTACACACATATTATAAATCCTCCATGATGGGTTCAGAAACAATATTTTCTGGCAACAAGTTATTTGTTGCAATCGTGGCTGCATATTTCCGATATCCGGCGCATTTTCACATCACACACACTCCGAGAAGACTACTTACTATTCATATTTTCAACTAAAATCTAAATTACAAACAACTTTTTCTATTCAATTCAACAAAATTCTACTTTCGTTCAGCAAAACGTCAACAACATAATGGCGGCCGTCCGTCAAGACCATTTTTTTTTTAATCATAGACAAACGGATGAATTCTCTATTCTCACGTCACTCGAGATCAAATGTTGTGCAGTTTATATTAAAAAAACATACTGAATTGACGTTTCGTATCAATAACTGTTTTAATATCTATCGATACTAGAATAGAGACCCACTTGAGTTTTGACAGCTGTTCCAAATTTAATCTTATTTCTTTACTAAAAACGATAAAGAAGTCATGTTATTTCTTCATCGCAGCACTGGTTTTTCCTAATTGGTTGTCAAAATGGTGGTCATTTCCTACGGTTTTTGATTAACCAATGGAGGTTTTATGATATGGGTGTAGATAATAGTAGTTTATGCAACGGTTGCATAATGATAGGCCTTAAAACACTAGTGCGGTTTTATGAAACGAGCTTTTAGCGAGTTTCATAATAAGATCGCATGTGTGTTTTAAGGCCAAATTATGCAGAGTTGCATACATAACTTTATCTACACACATATTATAAATCCTCCATGATGGGTTCAGAAACAATATTTTCTGGCAACAAGTTATTTGTTGCAATCGTGGCTGCATATTTCCGATATCCGGCGCATTTTCACATCACACACACTCCGAGAAGACTACTTCTACTTTCATTCAGCAATACGTCAACATAATGGCGGCCGTCCGTCAAGACCATTTTTTTTTTAAATCATAGACAAACGGATGAAGTCTCTATTCTCACGTCACTCGAGATCAAATATTGTGCAGTTTATATTAAAAAACATACTGAATTGACGTTTCGTATCAATAACTGTTTTAATATCTATGGATACTAGAATAGAGACCCACTTGAGTTTGACAGCTGTTCCAAATTTAATCTCATTTCTTTACTAAAAACGATAAAGAAGTCATGTTATTTCTTCATCGCAGCACTGGTTTTTCCTAATTGGTTGTCAAAATGGTGGTCATTTCCTACGGTTTTTGATTAACCAATGGAGGTTTTATGATATGGGTGTAGATAAAATAATTTTCGATATCGTTTAGGCAACGCCGAATAGACGCCCAGGTAAGTTAATTAATGCTGGTAAATTCCTCTTGAAAATCTTATCTATTTAACCTATAGCTTTAAACACTCTGTACAAAATATTTAAACGTTGCCAGATTTCGGTACGCCTACGTAATCAACGTAGCCTTAACCGCATCTTGCGGAATTAATGGCTAATAACCAACTTTCGTAATCAATAGGCGTTATCGAGGAAATCTGTCGCGACATCAAAGGGCAATTAGCATATTCTTGAGTAATTGCCCGCTGGTTACGCATGTACACCGGCGCAGGATGTCCTGTGTAGCGTATATGTCTGAAGTACAATAACACAATTTGACTGTAATGTATAAACTTCATTGCCTAGGACATGCTAGCTGGGTTGTCCGTTCGTTAGTTTTCGCTACAAAACAGAAGAACGCTGCTATTCGCGTATGAGCGCGACGGTTAGCACTTCGTAGATTTAAAAGTTTTTAAGCTAGCTAGCAGAGGCTTAGCGTGAGGGTAAGCCGGTGTATCATTTCTATTTTTAAACATTATATTATTGCTCATTCAATATTGTATTGTTATATTAAATTTTTATGTTAATACAAGAAGTAATTAATAATATTATAATGTTTGAGTTAAGAAAGTATGCACCGTCTTACCCTCACGCTACGCCACTGCTAGCAAGGCTTACATGGTTTCATATCAATTGCAACTATGGAGGTAAACAGCCACATGGTCGAATAGAAAATATATTCATCTTCGTAGCGCTTTTTTTCCCTTTTCCGATTTGGGGTACTATTTGATAATGATCCGAAATCCGGTCGGGACTTGGACATTATGTAACCTATGCAATAAGTGCGATTTTATTGCGTACCTGGATAGGAAGCGATTAAATAAGGTATATTTAGAATTGAAAAAAATACTTGTTAGTCTTATTTTACTTTATGATATAATATTGTTTCATAAAATTTCTGGATATTAGACTATTCGGAGTCTTGAAAATATCCCACATACTAGTACAGTCATAAATGCAGAACATGAAAAACTTAATAATGAAAATGAAAATGAAAATATTTATTTTGCACGTAGGCCACATGGGATCTTTTAACATGTCTGAAATCTACCAGTGCTTCGAAAGGTGACATTTGCTGAGAAGAAATGCCGCAAAAAACTCAGCAGTAAGTCTTTTTTCAACTGGCAGTAGAGTTTTATCTAAAAACTAGCTCAAAAAGCGCAACATAAAAACCCAATGGGTACAACTGAATTCTAATAAATAACTAATAAGGGAGATGTATAGTCTCCGCGTCTGGACAAGTTAAGTGACTTAGAGATGTATTAAGTCTCTAAGGGTCATAATAATAAAAATGATAATTGAAACAAAGAAACATCTAAATCGATTAATCTAGGTTAAATGGAGGTGTAGACAGTCTCCACGGTCAAGTATAAAGATGGAGATGTAAGGTCTCCAAATAAATATTTATTAGAACGCTTTGCTGTTCAATCAGTTACATAATTATCTTGGTAATAAAAATATATTTCGCCCTAACGACGATGTTCCGCATTTAATTAAGCGTCATATTCGTGGAATAAGTGGTAAACTCGAAGTTTAAAGGCATAATTCTCTCCAACATGCCCGATAATTAATTGTGTGGAACATAATTAATCACCTACTGTCATACAGTCAGGCAGCAAAGAACGGGTAGGAATGCCTATGATTATCAAATTTATTAGTTTACTACGTGACTCAAGTATAATTAACGACAGTTTGCTACTATATTGTGTTTCAAATACATAGAGTAAGGAAAATAAACACGTGCCAAATGTTGTCTCCCACAGGGACTAAAATAATTAATTTATATTCTTTAATTCCGAGAAGGGACTGATCTCTAAAACAGGTATTCAACTAATCATTTTTATATTCTTTTGCGATTCTTGATTCTGTCAGTCTTAGGGACACAACATTAAACGCTTTTAAATATATGTTTTCATAATAATATTATATAATTAATTTCATATCAAAACAATGCGAAGCAAAACGAAAAAGCAAATACTATATAAAAACATTTGTTTTAGTTAAACGGGTTAATTTGTAACGAAACAATGATGATGCAGATGATATACTAAAAGCTAAGACATTTAATTTGATACCAATATTTATTAAGTGGATAGAAAATAAAAAAATATGTTGTTCACAATTTAGTTGCGGCGGCCATCTTGGATTGTTTTTTTTTATAGTGTACTGTATTTTACTTGACAAGCCCTTCATTTGATATCCATATTAAAGGAGTTGTAAAAAAGGTGTAATCCGCCATTTTGGGCGGCGGTCATCTTGGAGTTACAATGAAACTGAACATACATAATTGTATTGTCATCAGAACTAAAGATTTGTACCGAATTTTAGATCAATCGGTCAACAGGATGTGGGTAAACTTTCAGTTACTAAATTTGACCCACACAAGATAAACACGGTAAGCTAAATAAAAACATTTTATAAATGTGTTTGGATTTAATGCAGAAATTTTTGGAAATAAAAGTGACATACCCGTTTACAATTTCAAACAAATTAATGCAAATTCAAAATAGTCATTCGCACTAAGCATTCTAGACGCTGCAAAAAGTGACAGCTACTAAGTTTAATACTTCTAGGAATATTCATATTTCAGCTAATAAAACATGTAGAGAGAAATGTTTGCTTCGTTACACATTCGTATTCCTGTGTTTACAGACTGGAGAATATAGCCGGAATAAATAAGTGAATTATGTGTGCATAATTAACATATTTACTATTCATAGGGACTCAGTCAAGTGGCTTAAACAACGAGAGTATTTAGTTCTATTCAGCTCATCTTTGCGCGCTGTGCTATGTGTGCATGAGGTTCTAAATATGCAGCTTTGATTTGTGGCGGTGATGCGGCAGGCGTCCATACGAGCAATCGAGCAACAAGCTCACGCACACATACACACGCTGGGATGTAAAGTATCTGTATACCTACAGAACAATTTAGTTTGTTCATAGCTCTTATTAATGTACCATCAGATTCAAGAATTGGAACCAGAAAGTTGCGTTGCGTTATACGAGTATATGTTACTTGTATCGTTTTGTCTAGCAGTGACCGGATTGAGACGATGATACATTTCGAAATATTTTGAAATGTGGCAACTTCACATGTTTTTAATTAGCTCAGTTTTAAAATTTACGCAATTTCCACCCGAAGTCCATTAAATAAAACCTCCTGAACTCTAATTAACGTACCGAGTTCACTTTTGTACGGTTTCGGAAAAAGTTCGTTTCGGTATAAATAATAAAATGAACGTTTTGATTAATTTCAATATAAATTCCTTACCTAGGAAAACCATAATACCTTACATAATTCAACGTAAAATAACATATCAACTTTACATTGCCTTTGAATAACCCTTAGTTCATACAAGATTCAACTCTTTACAGTGCACGAAGCATACATTACATAACAGTCAAATTAGTGTGTTCATTTCTCCAAAGTCAGATAAAGTAAGTTTGTTTGCTTATCCTCACAAAACATGGCAGTTCATCTATGGAAGTTTGTCTCCATCCCCTGTGTTGGAAGGCAGAGGACAAATAAATACTTGTTTGCTTTTTAAATAAATATTTCAAAATGAAATTATTTAACTCGAAGCTTAATATTTATATGCTCTATATTTACATATCCAGGTACGGGATACAATAAAACGAAAGGTTCGATTTCTAGACCACCCAAATTATCTGATCATATGAAATCGGAAGAATCAAGGAAAAGTGTGACACGTAAGAACATACGTACATAAATGGGAGTCAGTGTTATAATGACGATAAAATGTACAGTCAGCAAAGTCGTACGCCAATGTAGAATATTGTCACCGCAAGTTAACGATACATTTTGAATTTTTAAATTATATCGTTATTAAGCTTACGTACTTGTATGGCTCTGCAAGGGTGTAGCGTGGACTATTTGCGGCGAAGCGCGGGCGAAATTTCTATTTGCTGCTCCTCATTATTTCGAATTTATACTTTTTTATTTTATGATTTATTTATTCGAAATCCAGGAGAGGTACTTTTCCAAACTGTCGCCCCCTGGCCCCCACCCTCGCTGTTTCATTACACATTTCTACATTATAATTCAGTTACAAGATGCATGCGATCTAAAGGCAAAGTGAATAGTTCCTTAAGTTTCAAGTGTCCGCTGCCGCTCGTGATAAGTACCACGGCGGGAAGTTGCGAAGTTTCCCCTAGAACAAATAAGGCATTTGAATTTCCCAGCCCACTCTGAATTGAATACCTCGACTTCGGTAGTTGGGAGCTCGCGGGATAAAAGTTATGCTTTTTAGAATCTGTCTTACATCTGCGTTGAAACAGGTCATATAATGTATCCAAAGCGCAGTGGAGATAGTGTTCTGGTCAGTTTCGGAAGTTTGAATACGTTTTATGAAAGGACCAATGTGCATGCAAAGAACATAGCAGCAGATACGGAACGCAGAAGATCTTAAGCAAAACTTTCACATTTTACCTTGCCTTGAGTAACTTCAAAAGATAAAAATAGTGGTTTCTTTCTTAACACTTAATAATGTAATATATACTTTAATTATTTGTATATATATCTTTATTACGGTTGTTAAAAAAAGCCCGCCCTTGATCGCGGGCGGGCTTTTTTTGCTTCTGCTTTGCCTACAAATTCAACTGATATGGAATGCCTCAAGGCATTAAGTTCGTTTGTATTCATTGTAATAAAGACTTCTAAAATAAGTAGGTGTATGTATAAGCAGGTATCGTAAGCGAAGACTTTGTAAGCCGTTATCACTTTATGGCCCGCGAGGATTTGGATTATTTATCGCTCGACACCTTTGTCGAACTTTTGCGAACGGATTTTGAGCGTGTACTTTGCTTAAGAATTATTGGCATATGTAAAAACTAGCTCTTACCCGCAACTTTGCCTACGTGGAAATGTGCCGCTAAATTTAATGCAATTAAATTTTTTTCCCTCAAATTACGGGCTTTCTTCGGGCACGGACGTACTTGCCGTTAATTATTTTCCATGCCCTATTTCACACTTCTAGGGGTTAATAAACAAAACATGGCCTAGGTCTTTCCCCTGGGCTCACACTAAGGTAGTTGCTCCATAGCAAGTTTCATCAAAATTGGTTCAGCGGTTTAGCCGTGAAAATGTAACAGACAGACACACTTTCGCATTTATAATATAAGTATGGATGTAGTGTAACTTAAATGGGTATAGCTAAATCACATTGGGAAAGTATTTGCGAATGTGCGAGTAGATATGGAAACGTATAAATGTTAATGTAACACAACTCCACTACAGCACGGTGCAAGTATAGTTTAAACAGTGAACCAAGTTTGAACAAATACCCGAATCGCCGCAATCACACAGACAGGCGCCGCTACAATACTTCTCGGCGAGTTTCGCTATAGTCAGTTGCGGTAATACGTACTGTGCCGTGTGGCAGTGCGTCTTCGTAGGCGTGTGCCAATTCGAGCGGTTCAAAGTTGGTTCACTGATACAGTTACAAATTCTCCCCTTAACAATTTCAGCGCCAACAATCGCTACGCCCTACGCGTGTAAAAGCAGCAGCGTATTTCCGCTTTGTAACGAAAATGCGCTACTAAACTGATGTCTGACTACGACTGCCCTACATTCAAGTCATTTTACAAATATTAAATAAATGCGTCCAATTCGAAACGGTGTCGCCTAAGTTTAAAGTTGGCTTAACTTAAAATGTGCTTCTCTGCTACACTGGGAGTGAAGAAATAGCATAGAATGCGTGCAGACGCTTATCATCCTGGCATGTCGTAAAAGTTGACTAAAGGACGGGTCCTCTCCAACATGGTGGACTATCTGTATGGGCGATGGGCTGATCACCTGTCACCATACGGTTCATCATACCATCTTAGGACTAATTAATCGAACGTGGCCACAAGTAGTCTTGTGGCTCTGCCCACCCCATTCGGGATTTCGGGCGTGATGTGTATGTATGTATGTAACTTAAAATAAGAAACGTCAAACTCCATTTTGCATAGAAACAAGCTATCAAAATCGAGTTTGAGGTTTCTTATTTCAAGTTTAGCCCCTTTTAAATTTAGCGAACACAGTTTCGAATACGCTTCACTAAGTACTTATATTATTAATAAAAACTTCTTGTATCACATCCTTCGTCCCTATCGGAAAAGGGTCTATCTTATCCTATAAATGTCTTGAAAGAGTGGGAGCATCGTCAAGTAGTATCTTGACGAGTGACCCGCTTCGTTATTAGTAGCGTTCTCGGGTGGGCACCGTTGGCCACCCGAGAGTGCTCGTACGAATAACAAAGCGGGTCACTCGTCAAGAGAGTCAGTAAACGGAGGCCCAACAAAAAGCCAACTTAAAACGCTACTAGGGATGCAGCAACTCACCAGGGGCAAAAAAAAATAATAAAAAAAATCACAGAACCCAACTGCATAACACCTAATAAGGAAGAAACAAAAAATTGATTCTGCTTTGCTCGTGAGGTCGATATGGAAATCGGCAGCAATCGGTTACTCTCCATGAAATCCTATGATAGCTATCTGAAGTCACCAACTGCTATTTTCAGATCGACCAAACGACCACGGAAGAATCAATTCCTTTTTTCTTTCTTTTTAAGAGTTTATGCAGTCGGGTTCTTTGATTTTTATATAAGAAATATTGAGAAACAAACTTTCTGTGAGGTTATTTGTGTGGAGACATTTTGAGGAGATTTCAGGTGACGTCATATGTCCTATGTTACTATATACTTCGTAAATTAAGAAAAACACGGGGCAAAGCGATGTATATGTATACTAACTAAATCAGTTAGGTAATCTGCAATACGCACGACAGTTATAGGGATGGATAGACCTGGCATAATAACTTAGGCACTTACATAAAGATTTGATCAAACCATAGTTAGCTCAAAACCCTTTGCCCAGAGGTATGTCTATACCCAATAAATCTGAACTGCTCTATTGTCAATAGCTTAAAGGCTAATTTACAGCCAAATTGTTGAACGCCGTCCAGGCTGATTTATTTACCTTTTGTCTGTACTTTGTGGACATTGATTGAGTGTAAAACTTAATATAATATTTGTAATGGGTATTTTTGATCTCTTGTCTATTATTTACTTGCAGGATCAGATATTTTCAAAGTTTATCTGCCCACCCCGAACACGTATTTATCGGACCGATCCAATTTTAATTAGTTATGTGCTAACACCGTTTGGCATGTGGAATGTTTTAAAAAAAAATGGTTTGAACGATATTAATTCATTCTATTGCATGTTCTTATTAACAAGTGAGTACGTACTAACACGATGAAGTATTGCATTTTTCAAGTTCTATACGTATCGCGTATACTTTTATAAGTCTTTCAGTGCTACGGCGTAGAGCGCGTAGCAGCACGTAGCAGTCTACGCGGTTCTGTGACAAGATTAAACAGTAGCATTAAACTTGCGGGCAGCTCGAGAAGAAAACAAAGGATATGGTTCTAGTCAGCCATATAAAATAAAATATACCTACTACATTTGGTTGATGGACTCGTCAAACAAGCCAATTTGAGGCATTGCCTTAAATTTTAAACATAATCCCATACAGAACAACGCTCGCACGGTGCGATCCAATTAAGTATGCGAGTCAATTGATGCCATACACACAATACGTCAGGATACCGAGGCAAGGAGGCTAAAGAAAGGGCGCCAACTTTGACGCATGCGCGCTCAAAACAACGAGGAGCAGACCTCTCACGCTGCTCAGTATCCGCGGAGACGTCGGTCGCGTCACACGTGTCTGAAACAAAACACGATCGTATTAAAATCGCATCACCCGCGAGTGGAAGTGTTAGTGGTTCCATACCATCGTACTTTGCTATACTTGTTAGGTTGGTATCGCTCGCCCGTGCCCCATTACAACGTCTTTGTTATTTTGGTGTATGGCATTATGTGACGATTAATGATATTTGTTGTTTAACTATGATAAATATACAGTAAGTATATAAACTGTATTAGGCTTTGTTTAACAGCTGAAACAATTAACTGATCTAATTTTTGTTTTTATGCTGTGGGACCACGAAATCCACAACTTCTTACTATTTCTGATATAGTGACAGACGAATATCTTAGGCTCGGTTATCCTTTGGTACGGAACTCTAAAAAAAAATTTGAAGTGTTCGATGGGTGTCGGGAGTTAGCGTGCAATGCGACGGCGGCATGTGGCGGGTGATCGTGCTGTTGGCGGGGCTGGATGCGTGCGCGCCGCTCTACCACCACCAGTTCGCGGTGCACGTGCCCGGAGGGCCCGAGCTCGCGCACGCCATCGCGCATCGCCATGGGTTCCTCAATCACGGACAGGTAACCACACAGAACACCTCTTACTTTAACAAACACTACACCGTGCGGACAGCCATAACCAACTGGATCTTTTTGCTGACACTGAACCGAAATTCATGGCATCAACTCGCAGATACATTGAATTTATAGTTATCATGAGTTCACTACCTCCATTATTTGTTAAAAAAGAAGTCCTTCATAACAACTTAATCATGTAACACGTGCGGCTTGTCTGTAATTGTTGTAAATGTATTAAATAAACATGGTCATTGCCACGTAGTGTTGCCTGTTATTTTCTAACGGGCCTCGGTAGGCTGAGGCCTAGGCAATAGGTGTTAGTAGTTACGTTCCCCTTTTTTGGGCACGCTCTCATATTGAGACTGGCCATATAATTTCCCTAACGCAAAAATTACTGTCTGTGAATAAGGCTTAAAATAATCAACCTATATACCAGCCGCTGGTGAAGGAAACCTACTTACGTAAACATAACATGATCAGTCACAAAAGTCCCATTGGGTCTCCTTTAATGATAAGAGAAGCAGGGCCATTTCGCGAATAACATCACAGACACCGTAAAATATCATTTTATCGTCGAAAAAGAGACCATTTACACGAAAAAAACAAAAATTCAGCTCTAACGTGAACGTTCAAATTTAAAGTATCTCAATCCAATCTAGGCTTGTAACATCACTTGTGAGGTCAGTGAACCAACTTACCATCAGTCATCAGCAGCCCCAGCAAGGTTGACACAAGGATAAGTTAAATCGTCTTATGTCTAAGTACGTCTCTCTCACACTAGTGCCGACAAAAGAGATAGTCAGCGAGATAAACTGGTTTAACTTATCCCCGTGTCTGGCATGCTAGGGCCGCTGAGGTCTTTAAATGAATTCTCTTTAGGTCCTAAACTGAACTGTGTCACTTTTGCATAACACGTCATATATTTTACATAAGTAAATACAATGTAGTGGTATGAAATAGCGACGCAGAACAGTTTAAAGTCCAAAGAGAATCACATTAAGAGATCGTGGTGACCCCCCAGGGTCTCTATTCGACATTGCTTAGGCGATACATATCACGTATGGTTTCACAATCCAGCTGCCTTTGCCGGCAAATTAAGAAGATCTACTGTATCGTAGCAAAATTAGTTGCGATATCGTTGAGGCAATGTTTAATACATGCCCAGAACTGCACTCAAATTTACAAAATTCTATCTCGATCTGTTGACGGAATGTTACGTGTTTATTTATTTACATTTTTCGAACACATTTAATAGTTACAGGTTTAAGGGATGAGATTAAATGTTTTTATAATAATGAATGATTATACATTCATCCAGTTGTAAAAAAAGTAATTACGAGTATAACAATAAATATCACGTAAACATTTCGTGAGTTAGTAAAAAATTCTTAATAAAAATGTATAGTATTAACGACGAAATTATCTCTGTTATAACTCAAACAATGATCCCTTAAATAATCTTAATATTTAATTTATGAAGAGCAAGTCTTTTGTTTGCTTAAGTATCTTTCTTCATAAACTCAGTTAGTTCATACTAGGAAATTTTATATAAAAATGAATTATTAACTAGTAGTTGGTAGTGAACCTGCCTCCGAGGCTAGCGGTCCCGGGTTCGATAGGCAATAACGAAATATTTGTTATTTGTGTGATGAGCACGAATGTTTGTTCTTGATTCTTTAATGATTCCTAAGTATTTATCTATATAAGTATGTATATCATCGTCTAGTACCCCTAACACAAACCTTTACACTAGACTTTACTTTGGAACTAGATCGAATTATGTAAATAATGATTGTCCCCTGATTTATTATTCACTATCATTCACTTCGTACCGCCTCAGAATCAATAAATGTTGTGAAATAAATTTATTAGCTGAATTAAATTCATTTTTATATTAAGAACACTCAAAATGAATTAAGTTCAATATATGTACAAAAATAGAAAATAAATGTATTTTAATTACATTGAAATTAATGTTATTCACGTGGCCGTAAGTCATTTGCTTTATTGAAGTGAATTCAGACGTTCATGAATGGGGAATGCGAAAATACGCCAAATCGTCTCATTGCAGCTCATATATCGAGCAACTCGATAGTGCGTTTTGCGTACCGTTGGCATTGGGGATTTTATCGTTGGCATTGGGGATTTGAACGCCAAAAATCTCCGTATCGCAGCCTTTCGTGACATATTTGCAGATGTATTTGATGAACTTCACTGAATTATAATACACCACGTTGCAATGCGACTTAAATGTTTTGAAAAGACGGAAAGTGGCTTATACGGAATAATCCAAGTGTTGTTAATCACGAAATCGTTTTTTTTTTTCACTTTCGTTGTGATAGTTCTACCGTCATCATCATTATTTGCTATCATAAAGAAATGTTTTATTCAATTTATCCCTTTACTAATAATTATTAAGTATGTGGTGATTTGCTTATAATTTATTCGACCGAAACTAATGAAGATATAAAAGGGCTTTGATTAATAATTTATATATGTCTAAACATTAGTCGATATCAATAATTTTCCCGCCAAGTTAAAAGCAAATCAGTGAAGTGTGTTTGCTAATACGAAAATGAGTTATCTGAAGTTTGTGACAAATTGCAATCAAACTTCGATCAGAAACTTGATACTCTGCGGCATTAGCAAGTAGTAGGTAGTTCTCATTAGGTATTTCATGAAATAACTAGGAAAGGTATTAACAATGTATTATAATTTATTTATTTTGTTATACCTCAATATACTAACTAATATCAACTGGCAATTTGCCAAATATTACTGGAGGTTAAAATAACAACTATGTCCGGATTGTCCGGGCCTGGTGCAGACATTTTGGGCAAACTATTAACTTTGTTAAATTATTACGTAGTTCAAGTTTAAAAGCAAATTATGGAAGAATTTTCATTTAAAATTGCTAGCCTCGTCCCCGATAATTCCAGAGTAATAATAGTGAATGAAATTACTAGTAATGATGGTCACTTCTGATGGACTAATGATTGCTGATATGTAAAATCACTATGTTATTATTTGTTTACTTCTATGCCATTTAGCAAGCACTAATTTTAATAATGGCTTAGAATAATATGCTTTAGTGTTCCGTAGTTAAACTAGGAGCCCTTATAGTTTCGCCGTGCCCTTTGTCCGTCTGCCCGTCCGCCTGTCCTTCCGTATATCACAGCTACTTTTTCTCGTAGACTACTAAAGTAACAAAGGTGAAATTTTCTACAAATACATAAATAGCTCCGTGAACACAGACAAAGTATAAAATTAGTGAAGAAAGCTTCTATATATTTAATACTCTTTAAAAACATTATAAGTATGATCTACCTAATTCTTAGATTTGGGGAGCCGCTTAAGAAATATTAAGCTCTAAAGGTGTTATTTTTATTGGACTTACATACTCGTATGTCCCCAACCTCCTGACAGCCAAAACTGTAAATCCTAAAAAATTTAAAAATATCTTCAATTAAGGCTTATCTACATATACTAGCTTCCACCCGCAACTTCGTCTGCATGGACACCCTAATCACCTAGCGGTATGAAATATACTTTACTACCGGAGCGGTATGAAATATTCTCATACCTACCAAATCTACGTAAAAAAAATTCATAAAAATCGGTCGAACCGTTTCGGAGGAGTGCGGGTCACAAACAAAGTGACACGAGATTTTTATATATATAGAAAACAAAGTAAAACTGACATATTAATAAGCTTTATTAGTCCATGGGTTATAGGTGACTAACCTGTTTATACTCGTACCTACTGAAAATCATGGAAAATAGTACCACATACGATTAAATAGAAAACTAGATAAAGTTAAGTTTCTCGGAGTTATAATGGCTACGAAACCCTACACTGGGCATAGCCCGACATTCTCTTGACCGGATGGGTTGACTGGGGGACATTAAACCACTTAATCTCTTATCAAATGCTCAGGCGGCGTTTGTGAATTCGGCCAATAGTTGCTTAACTTGTCCCCACTTGCATTATAATAAATTAAATTTAAAGTCATAATTATGAATTTTAAAAGGTCTTAACTAACTTGTGACATATAGTTTGGCCACAAGTGCTGTACCGCGCCTTAGGTAGCTGCAAGGCAAGACGCGGGAAATTCCTATACATTGCCCTTTCCCCCGCGCGTCCGTCGCCACCCAAGGCGCGGTACAGCGCTTGGGGCCAAACTATAGTACTAATTACCACCTTGCAAATTTAATACACAATGACAATCACACAGACACAATGTTCAAATCTACTGTAAAGCGAATTCTTATTTCTAGGGCATATTATTCAGTAAAAGACTACGTCATGGACAGGGACGTTTGGCTTAAATCGTGACCTGCACCGGCGATCCCTGGGTCTCGATGAGCGTACCTGTTGTGGTATATACTTAGATTTGTATAAAACTGTAGACATCATTTATGACTTATATGTGTACTGATTTGAAAAAATGATACCTCACCGGGTTTCTTGCCGGCTCTTCTCAGTAGAGGATTTTTTCTGAACCGGTGGTAGATTCATTCCTTGACCTTCATAAGAGCTTGTAAAAGCTTAAATTGAATAAAGATAGTTTGATTTTGACTTTGACTTTGAATAAAAGTTTGTGACTAACGTCATGAAAGTCACGTTCAAACTCAATGACGACTGTTATTAAAGTTATTCTTCAGCCAAAGACCACCTTGTTCTTCGGGTAAACGATCAACGTATTAAGCGTAATGAATACTTTCTTCGTATACAAAGCAAATCAATGTTATCATTTCTTGAGCTAACTTCTTCGAGACTTTGCTCGAAACCTGTTTTTCTTAGAGGAAATTGGTATGGGAAGGTTTCATGTTCCCGGAAATTGATTTAGAACGACACTGCGAGGAAAGTTCGCCGTGGAATTCTTTGTTAAGCAAATACAAATACGGGAATATATCCGAAGTATTTATTACATTAAATTCAAATTGGATGAACTCTTTTATGTCTAGTTATAGAAATATATATATAGTAATAGAAAGCTAATAAACTAGCTTAAATTAAATACTCTATGTAATGTCATGTATTTTATGTAAGGTATTACGACACAGTTAAAAGTTTTACCTTCCTGGCATTAAATTGTAATATAAAAGAGAAAACTGGTGGATTTCTGTTTTTCGGTATCTATACATATAAAACAGTACCGTGACTTACTTATAGACAACCCACAGTCTAAACGGGTGGTCCTAGAGGTTTGAAATTTGGAGGCGATATTTCTCGAGTACCCTGGAGGTGCTCTAAGGAGGGATTTTTTGAAATTCCATCCCTAAAGGGGTTACAAGGGGTGATAAAGTTTGTATGGAAAATACCGCGGGCGAAGCTGTGGCGGGTCCTCTAGTAGTTTATAAATAGCAACGAAATATTACTTTAATATTTATTAAAGTAATATTTTGTTAGGCAAACCTTTTCACTGTATCGCAACACTACCTTACATAAAATACGTACTGTTAAATGAGAATAGACTAGGTAAGTACGCGTACCTTATATTTTCGTATATGAAAGAAGGAATGAGTGCAAATATAATCCCGGCCGATTGTACCCACGTGATATCGCTCGAGGGCTCTTGTGAACTCACATGTGTGACTTAATGTCATTATTATGAGGCAACGATTTTATTTATTTGCGACGCTATCAATGCGTGTTATTCTTGTTACCAAAATATACTTGGCTATACAACGAGAAAATACAGCCAGCTCTAGTGAGTTGGGGATACTTCTAACTAGCTTCTGCCCGAGACTATGTCCGTGTGCAATTCGATTATAATTATTACTACGGGCACTTTTAATATTTTCCAGG
Source organism: Tortricodes alternella (assembly GCA_947859335.1). NCBI lineage: Eukaryota > Metazoa > Arthropoda > Insecta > Lepidoptera > Tortricidae > Tortricodes > Tortricodes alternella. The sequence goes on along the minus strand of OX401973.1, from coordinate 15,337,098 downwards.
ATAAAAACTACGCTATGTCTTATTCCAGAACCTATATTTACCAAGTAACACAGGCAGACTTAAGTTTAAAATTTAATTTCATTTCAATTTCTAGTTTTACATATAATTTTCTGCTTTATTAAATAATTTTATCAAAATTGTGGCTAATAAATAATTAAACGTCTAACTATAGGATAATATTACACAAATTATCTCTAGATCAAAAACTGCGTAATTAATTACATTTTAGTCTAGAAAAATTGGCTATTCTCGCTATTTATACTAAGAAGATAATTATTATGATGTTCAACTAAAGTGATTACTAAAAGGAATTCATCAAACATTGATATTTGAAGCAGGTCATCCGCCTAAGGATTTCCAGATATTATCTCTTTGTTTTCTTTCGTTTTAGACTTTTCGCTGAGACTTCTCGCTGTGAATCTGGAAGGCCTATAAAACTTTCGTCGACACATGAAATTGTTATGTCAGGGTCTATTAAAACGAAAAAGGTTTTTATATTACAGTGAATATTTTCACCTTTAGATAAAGAAAGAAGGCAAAAATGCATCAATTTTTCTCGTGGCTTTGACCCCACACTGGGTAATACACACACAAAATTGTCCCTCCTATGACCAAAAGGTAACGAAAACGACTATTTAATTTTACGTATTCTTCATACAGGCCAAAAGTATGCCTAATATCCTACAAGCGGATATAGTCCAAGCACAAAAACAGGTCTCAGGGTCCTTAACTTTCGGGAACAAGAGGGGAGAGTTTTGAACCTAAACGTGAGTATGACGCCACCACGACACATCTAAATGTGTTTAAAGCAAACGAATTTTGATTTTCAAAGTCTAAGTAAACCACGGTAGCTAAGAAACGTTTCAATACTTTCGCATTGGAGTTTATGCAACGTTATGTTTTTTTACACCAACGGCCCGGTAATTAAAATTATGATGAAAATAAAGCAGATTGACAACAATTCCGTTTTTAGGATTCCGTACCCGAAGGGATCAACGGGATCCTATTACTGAGCCTACAACGTCCGTCCGTCCGTCCGTTTATATACCTATATATATTTTGTTTAATCTACCAAAATCTTTTCTTATTAACTTTATTCTTAACCAGAATTAGCACGTAAGTAGCTCGCTAAAAGGCTCGTTAAACGTACAGAAATTAGTTTTCATGTTTCATTTGACTTTTCACACGAAACACGACATGACGGGCACAAGTAGCACATGAAATGATAGCCATGCGATCTCAACAGGATAACACTTTAAATTAAATTAAATTTGAATCATTCTTACCTCCTTTAAGTTAATGCTTACTTTAAAATTAATGCTTAGGCGTCACGTATGCTCGGATTTCGTCTGGTTACAGCCGCTACGTGCACATCCATCATACTTAGCTGTAAGCCGCGTTTTATTCTGATGAACAATAATAGACTTTGTTTATCATCGTGAACAATTTACCACATTCTGAAAGTTTATAATTACGTATTGTATTAGTGTAATATTTTTTGTAGACTAAAAGCAAGGTGCACATTCCGATTAGGTCTACACAATGTGCAGGCTTAAGTATTTTAATCGTTAGCGTACAACCCGAATACGAAACCTTTCACAGTGCGTGGTCTGACACGCACTTGGCCGGTTTTTAAACACACGACAAAGGACATCACAGGAAAACTGCTGGCGATATAAAACAGTTTTATTTTAGGTTCCCCAGGTGCAATGAAAATCTTAACTGACAAACCTAACGACATTTGATGCTATATTAGTGATTCATTGAACTGTTTGATTGCAGTAAAGAGGCAATAAAAATATACGAGTATATGGTTAACTTTAACGCACAATGTTAATGATATATAATAAAAATTATATCTTGTACCTACTGCAGGATAAATAAGTGGTAACATGCTGAAACAGCCAACTTATACACAAAATCAAAAACCCTGTGTATTCCAAAGATTACGAATCTATAATGCTCTGATGAATCTAGTCTGCTATTATAGTTAAGTTAAGGCGGCCGGTCGATAGATGGCACTACTTGTAGAATGGCAGTGCCCTGCCAGATTCGATAAATCGAATGCAAAACATTACTTTATTCCAATGCAATAAGATCTTAGACAGTCCTATACAGTCTTTATATTTGACCCAATCTTTAATGAATGATTTGAAGTTAGGCACCTGTTAAGTGTTCGAGGTTATGGTTTTCAAGTAAATCAAATATTATTGTCGAATATGACATGTTACGCGTTTATATTCTTAAATTAAATGATAAGTTATAAAAATGTTACAAAACTAAATCCCGCACACCCACTTAAAAGACAGAAACAAGAAATTCTGCGTACCCGTTTGGGTCGATATATAAATAGCAGTCGGTGACTTCGAATAGCATTTATAGAATTTTATGGTGAGTCATATTTTTATCCTTTTAGTCGGGTAATATGCCTCTCCTATGTTACTTCCACAATTAAAGCGAATCTAACGCCCCCTAATAGGTATGTTTAAATCCATCAAGCCGTTTAGGTTACCGAGCGTGCCAAAGAAATAGACATATATACATACACTGGAAAAAAATACCGTCCTTCTGGAGCAATCAGGTAAAAATAAAACTAGTGAAGTCAGCTTTTATCTCAGTCTCAACTTGCGGGAGACACCGCACCCGCAAAAAGCGTTATTTAGATAAAACCTCCGTGGCGTGGTTGACTTTACTTATAGCTTATACATTTATGATACATTTTATGTATAGAGTACCTCCTTTCGAGTTCATTCAAGGTCAACACTTTGTTAAATTTTCTCTTGAGCAAAAACTGTTTACACGTCTTATTAGAAAATAATGCTATTGCTCTAATAAAAAACTTCAGCCCTGGTAATAGAATTATTATACCGTTACGCTAACAAAGATATTTTTTATTTAGGTATTTACGATAACATCTCGCTATTAAACCGAAAGCAAACATTTACAGGCTGTTAAAAGTGTCAGGCATGATATTAGTCTGAATTAACGATGATCGTAACCTTATACACGTAACAAATACTTTTCCCCGGCGTTCCTACGTGCATTTTTAGTAAGGTTTGATATATTTAGAAAGGTGTTTATAGTTACTAGGAATAATTAGTAGTATTCCATTATTAGAAACAGTGCTCAAGATCTTGCCCTATATTTGTAAGAATCGGATGAAAAGTTTGAAAGAAACAAAAACCCGTGCACGGTAAACTACCAGAACAACCCAGTTCCCAAAAAACCTCTTAACAATATGGTTTTTTTTATAGAACCCTGTAAGCCTGAGTCACCAATGAATAAATAATTAATGATCACGACTTCTCTGCTCTGCTAGGAGTGCTACGCCAAGAAAAAAACAACTAAGCCCCTGTTCAATCTTTCTTGTGTTTATATTTGTTTGCTCAAATAAATATAAAAGAAAAAGTACATCAAATTTATTCCGAAAAAATCCTTGCTTTGATATGTTCTGCCTATAAGAGGGACACCAATTTACACTTCATCATTATCATTTCAACCAAAAGACTTCCACTGCTGGACAAAGGCCTCCCTCAATGATCGCCACAACGACCGATTCTGTACTGGTTGCATCCAGCGGACTCCCACAATCTTCACCAGGTCGTAATCTACCGAGGTCGACCAGTAATCTGCTTACGCTGCGCCATCCAGTACGCGGTCGGCACTCAACTCTTCAGCCCCATCGGCTTTCTGTTCTTCAAGCAATATGCCCCGTCTACTCCCACTTAAGCTTAGCAATAGTTCGGGCATGTCGGTTACTCTAGATTTTTTGCCGATCTCCTCATTTCTGATTCGAGCGATATTTAGAGCATTGCCCTCTCCATCGTCCCTTGGGTGACCTTGAGCTGTTCACGCACCGAAACTCAGAACGGCAGCGAGCCCGCGTAAGCAGTACAGGAACTAAAATGGAAGCCTTCACACCAGTGCTGATCGATTGATATGAATGCTTCCATTTTAGTTCCTGTGACACTGCTTAGGCGTGCTCTCGACCCGCTCCGCTTCTGTTCCGCGTTTCGGTGTGTCATGATTGTTATAAATTCTGACGAACGTAAGTTATATTGATGGAACTTTAGTAGCTTTGAAATAATACATTCTGAGTTAAGCGTCTTGCCATTGTATGAATTTTAATCGGAAACTAATGAAACCACGAACCACTCAACCAAAATAACGTCGAGCGATACGTTACGATACATGAACTAAGCCTTAAGGTGGTATTAATTAGCCCGAGTTCACCGTGAGTCTCGAGTAATTAAGGCCCGTCAGTGCGCTTGAGCAGCATCCCAATTTCAATTACACCTAGCTTTTGTTTTCCGTACTTTACTCACCATTGTTGTATTTATTTCCGTCTGAATATTTCTACTTTCCCACTCGCGATTTAATTAATTTCTCGTAAGGATTCTATTTCAAGTTTGCTTGTTTGTGATAAATTGACGGAAGAATTCAAATAATTCGGCACTGTGAAATTAAATTAAAACATAAAAGGTGTTTGAGCCGGTCCTATTCAAAAGATTCACGTTTCCTACCTAAGTTCGTGTGTATATGCGTAATCAATTAAAAGAGATCATTATGCAGTTTAGAAGATGTACCTATGCCAGGGGTCACTAAATGGCGGACCGCGGTCCGCATCCGGATCGCCGACCCATTTTGTGCGGACCGCGAGAACACAGCAACTTGCACTTCAGAATGCAAGGATTTAGTGCTGCTTGCACTAATTTAACTCCAAACTTCAGACAGATAGTCCGCAACACAAAATATAATTTTTCTCATTGATATGTAAATAAAATACCTTTGTTATTTCCGTAATTTAATTACATTTGTTTAATTATTATTTTTTTATAAAATGTTGTGCGGACCGCGATGGTCATTTCATTTCTTAAAACGGACCCCGAGGGTAAGAAATTGGTGGCCCCTGATGTATGCAATGACAACAAAATGGCCATGGTGAGTACCATCTAATTAAATGAAGAGCCGTAACATGTTATTGAATCTGTTTGACTACAAAATTACTTTCCTGGAATCAATTTATTGTACTCTTATTAATCATAACTCGTGAACAAGATTCGATTTATCGGTTACATGTTGTCGAATACATCGCTGGCAACTTGCTCAAAGTCGTTCAGTTGGCGTCGCAAATTGATTTTACTAAGTTTGATAAAGTTTTCGGTAAGCCCGTGTTGTTGTGGCGCGAGTGACAAAAGCGGAGCGTTATCTTACTAAAAATAACACAATATTATATTAAAACACTTATTACGTGTTTTGTGGATTGCCTGAAATTGAATTTGAGAATTGAATTTACCACGATTACTTCGGTGAGGGAAAAAATCCTGAGAAACCTACTGGCATCTGTGAAGTTTAACGATATGTGAAGTTCCCACTGAACCTCGAGGAGATTACTGCCCAGTCCTTTTTTTATAATATATATATTTTTTATAAGAGGAGGCTTTGGGCCCAGCACCATCATCATCAGGCTATATACGTATATAGCCTGATGATGATAATGAGGAAAAACACAACAGACTTAAATTTGGCTTTTCGATTGTATGCCCATCTAAACGCAACAGGTTTTGCCCGCGACTTCATCCACGTGGAATTCGGTTATTGCAGATCTCAGGAATCGTGAATTTTTTCGGGATTAACAGTAGCCTATATCATATTCCGGTCCATAAACTATCTCTAAGTAAAAAATCTTGCGACCTATTGCTCCGTTTCTGCGTCAAGAAAGGACAAACCTACAAACACAATTTCGCATTTATAAATATAAAGTTATATAAACACTCTGGAATAATATAAATGTGATAAGTTGATAAGACGAAGTTGCCTCAAGTTTTTTTTATTTTTTTATGGTTATATTATTTATTAATAAAAAATGCTATACAGCAGCAAATAGGTTCTTAGTAACATTTTGACCTTGAGGATTAAGAAATATTTCCAATACATAAATTAATTATTTATCACAAACACCCAATATAAATTAAAAGACTAGTACAGCTATTGTTAATTGGATTTCCTTGGCTAGAAAATCGATACCGCTTTGTTTCCAGACCTCAAACCCTAGCGAAAACTTCTATTGTGCCTTGCGTACACGGGTATAACAAAGGCTAAGAAAATATGATTATTATATTACTACCAGTCTATAAGTACTATATATAGCTGTCTATCACACAATATGTTAATGATATCCTTCTTTGAACCGATATTTGTTCTAATAATCTTTTGTGTATTCATCTTTCGTGAGCCACTGTTGAATTTTGTCACAATCGATTGTCGATTTATTTTTGGGTTTTATTTCTTATGTATTAAACACATTGTTACAACAAGATTATGAATGATGATTTGCTGGTCTAGAAATCAAATCGACCAAAAAATTTCGATTGAAAATGTGGATAACTGCGTAGGTAACCGATGTGTTTGCCTTTCGAAATTGTAAACAGCTTATTTATCGCTGGCTTTGACTCGCATCAAATTCTGGGATACTTATTAGATCAGAAAACGTTGAAGTTTTTGGGTTACATAGTATCCTGGTTAGCCGGTATCTCGGTTATGAAGTTATAAACTAATTTAGATCCAAATTTGTTCAACCCAGGATGCTTATCATCCTGGCATGTCGTAAAAGTCGACTAAGGGACGGGTCCTCTCCGACATGGTGGACTATCTGTATGAGCGATGGGCTGATCACCTGTCACCATACGGTTCATCATACCATCTTAGGACTAATTAATCGAACGTGGCCACAAGTAGTCTTGTGGCTCTGCCCACCCCATTAGGGATTTCGGGCGTGATAATATGTATATTGTTCAACCGTTAAATTGTTATTGAGTAACAAACCGTTATGCATTTAAACATTTTATCACTTATAATGTTACTGGGATTGGGTAACTATAGATATAACGGACATTAAAAAAGACCCGTGAAAGTACAAAAATACCTCTATTATTATTTTTATAAATAAGTTCTCTAAATAAATAAGTAATACGTTATTGCTTTGAGATTCAATATTATAGAAAAAATATATATGTACACCATATTAATAATACCAACCAGGGCCAGTACCTACAGTATCCTGTCGATGTTCGCTGAGAGGTTGAACGGGGCATACCTCAACCACTGTAGTGCTACTGATATGTCAGGCTACACAAAATAATAAAATTAAGAATACTTACAATAGTTTATAGCTTTTTTAGTTTTAAGTATCTTACCAACCATGACATATACTTGAAATTTAATTAAATAAAAATTTTCATAATTGTAAATTAATATCTGTAAGTCGAATTAACGTTTAATAATGATAAACAATGCTTATAATAGCGAAAAATATACACTGAAAAGACTTCAAGAAGATGTAACATTTGGTACATCTAAATTGTTACATGTTACAAACATCTATAGATGTTTGTAAAAGATTCTAAGATATCCCTATTTTCAACCCTATCTCATATTCCGTCTAAGAATAAACATATTTCTCGCATTCAATCAAAGACAAACCGCACTACATTTCTCCGGTATTGAATGATTGTTTTCTTTCAGATCGGCAGTCTGAGGCACTTCTTCTTGCTGTCACATCCGCGCGTGAGCAAGCGCTCGCCTAATGCTAGCCGAGACTACGAGAATAGACTGAAAAATGATCCTGAGGTACGTCTAGACTAGTCTCGACACTTTTAAAGGAACCTTGTTGTTTTGTGAGGTTGAAAGCCAAAGTGACGAGATAAATCCTAAATTATTTTCGTAATAACATGGCAGTGGGACAAATTACTAAATAAGTTTAAGGTAGAAATTTATAAATCCTCGACGCTTAAAAGAATTCGAAGATTACGATATTGTACTTACCTGAACATTTTTGTACAATTTTAAGGTGGTTCTTTTGTTTCGCCACCGACAAAAGATCATCACGTTTGCGAGTTCTTGTTTTGAGAAGCATCCTCCTCCTTGTTTTGTTTTGCTTTGTTTTGGTGAGAGTAAGACATATTATTGTAACGGAACATATTATTATGACTTTAATTTAAAGTTCCTTTAATATTGTCTTAGATACTTTCACAATTAATATTGACAACTAAGCTATCTTGGAAACGGACGGCTTTATAATGACAATTCCATTATCTACAAAAGCTAAAAACTGTTTCACAACATGAGATACTCGAAAAAAAAAGCTGCACTCAAATTGGTGTATCTGTTGAAGAGCTACGATGCCACAGACAACATACAAAACGACGAAAGCGTGAACATAAAAAAAAGATTCGTCACCGGGTGTTAAAAAGTAATATATATTTTTAGCTTATTATAACTTTCACATAATTGGTTGATCGAGCAAAATGACAATCCTTTTTAAGGATTTGACTCTTTCGTTATATAGCATAACGATAAAACTTAATAGAAGTTTCTTGAAATGAGATAATGCTAGCTCGGAGTTTGCATAACTTTGATAAGCGATTAACTCTCAAAGTTAACAAACAGATAGATTTGCTTACTACCAGTTCAAAAACTGGTCAGACTTGCTGACCCGCGCGCCGAGGGTCACGTAATTGCAGTCCATTTCGTAAATGTACGAATTCTTGTTTTGTATATTTGTTAATTTTTATCAAAAATATGCTTTATTGTTTGTATGTTCCTATTTTATCAAAATCATTGTCAAATGAAGACATTTTTGTTTTGCACATTGATTGCTGGGGGCCTGATAGCTTCTACCTATAAACGAATTCTACGTGGACACGACGGCAGGCAAAAGCTAATATTTTCATAACTTGAGGTTATTTTATTTTAGAAATTTTAGGTATGAAAAATAAAATAAAACACGAGACCACTTTGCAATGTCCATAAGTAAATCATCAATATTTTTTCCTGATTCAATATCCCAATTTCTGGTACTCAATTACAGGGTTTTTCAAAAAGGGGCGTTATTAAATTTCTTCAAGGCCGGCAACGAAAAAAAGGAATTTATAAATACGTTAGTGTACCTAATAAAGAATGTCGTGCCGTCTGACGAGGGACTCTTTTCGTATAACAAGAAAATAAATGTTTGACTATTTTTTATTAAAGCTTAACGATTACAACCTTATAATTGCACTCTATATTTCATTCATTTCATTTCATTTATTTATTCATTTAAAAATTACATCGAGTCATGTAAAACTTAACTAACTTAGAAAATAAACACAATAAGATAAATACAAAATTAATTAATACCTAACATAAGACAATTGGAAACATAACACAGGAACATCCTGTGTTATGTTTCCAATTATCTTTAATTACATCGGCATTAAAGAAATTAAAAATAAAACAAGAATGAAAATACTAAAATGTTGTGGATTGATAATAATAATAAATGAATATTACTAATATTACTAATGAATATAATAAACAGAACAAATAAAATAATAATTTAAAGTTTGCAATAATAACTATCTTCTGACACTGAATGACACTGAGAATTAGAACTTTTTTTAAGAGAAAGTCCTTGAGTCTTGCCTTGTATTAAGTAACGAATATGTAGGTCACTCTTTAAGAATGTAGTTACGCTTTGTCGTTGCGAAATGCCTCGCGTTCAGCCATTAATCTAGACTAGAACTTCATGAATCTTGCACATCGAACGTTAAGAGGACTGTGAATCAACGGCAAAAATCACCCTTTCCATACAAGAGGCGATACAGATTACCAACCCTTGAATGTTAACTGATTTTGAACAGTTTTTAATTGGTCGTCAGTCAGAATAAAATCTATGTCTATACTTTTTTTGAATATTGATTAAAGATCAACAAGGTCAAATAATCACTGAAATAAGTTTTGTATGAGAATTCTGAAACATCAATAAAACTGAATTTAATGATTATACTGAAAAAAAAAAAAAAACAAATCGTATAGACTTGGATTTTGTTCTGACTGACTCCTATCCTAACCTATCAAAAATTGGTCAAAATTGGTTAACGTTTAAGGGGTTGAAGCCGTTATCGCCTGTTGTATGAATAGCTGTACGTTCACACTTGTCTTAAGTCACAAGCACATTATATATAGGTAACAGGCACTGGAAATTTCATGAAACCGACCAAGTACATTACTGCTTAAAATAATTTAGTATTTAAACCACATAGCAAAAGCATTTTACTTTTACGAGTTATTTTTAGGGTGATTTATATAATATTAGTGTTTTCAGCATCACTTAGATCATTCATGGTCGTAATAAGATACTTCTGAGCACTTAGTTCACTATGTAGCTTAGGATAGGTACTACGCATGAACTTATGGCTTAATAGACATAATTAAGTTGACGTCTAGTGCATTGACAAGATTATTTATTTTTTCAATACAAAATCTGAAAAGTGAACAATGTGAGTGGAGAGTACCCCTGGGACAAATAATAAAGCAAGTCCTGCCCGATTGACCATTTGGTTGCACGACATTTTAGCTCTCCGTAAGCTCAGACTTCCTACAAAACCTAATTTGTTTAAATTTTTTGGGACATTTAGGTTTATATGAAACTTTGCCAATTTAAGGAGATGACGTCATCAAGGTCGGAAATTGGTTTTGTTTAGAAAATATACAAACGAGTAATTTATCGGTTCCTTTAATAAAATACACTTTAGATACAGAGGATTCGCAACTGCTTTTCCAGCGCCTCAAAAATACTAGAAGAAACTATAATCACAGATTATAACTAGTTAGGTTGATAACGTTTTGAATTTCAGAACAACCTCAGTCTCCTATTTGTATAATAAGATTAGAAGCAACTTGTGGAGTAGTGGATTTTTTTATATTGATACAGTTTTATGTGAACTGTGATATTGTTTTCTAGTAAAACCATGAAATGACATAGTTCAGACTGCTTTAGAACACTAGAAAAAGGTTTTTTTTAAAGTCTGTATTGCGCTAATGGCACAACCTCCTCAAACCAAATAGTTGTAGGGCCGTAATACATAAGTATGTAGTATCCAAGAACCTTACTTCATGCAAATTAAATTGCAGATGTACATTTAGGTTACTTGTAAAAGTTATGAAATTGATATCTTCCATCAGATTGGGTCATTAAAACGTAAACAAAACGCTCCGGCATCCTATTAATTACTTGGCAAACTTTCATAATGAAAACGAATGTTCTCCAAAAACTTAATAATTTCTTGATAGGTCTGGAAGTTTAGAGTAATTGCTGTCATTAATAAGCAAGGAGTCCGATTCAAGTAATTGTTTTAACTATTCAAATAAAATTTTATTACATTTCTACAAAGAGAAAGTTGTCATTACTCATTAGGGTCGAAAATATTTAAACGATTTAAGTAATTTGCTCTTTGAAACGTATTTAAGTTATTATTTAAGATGTTTATTCAGAGAGAAATATGATGAGGCATATTATTATACAGACAAAGGAAAGAGGTCACCCGTCGAATCAGACTCAGCTGCGCTACCAAATGTACTAGCAGGCATGACTTACGGCATTGAGACGCGGTCACTTGCTATGGACCTCATGAGACGGCTTAAAGTCACCCAAAGGGCAATAGAGAAGGTTATGCTCGGAGTTTAACTGCGAGATCGAATAAGAAATGAGCAGATCCGCAAAAGAACTACAGTAAGCGACATAGCTCAAATTATTGCTAAACTTAAGTGACACAGATGAACAGATGGCCGATGAGGCCAAAGAGTGCTTGAGTGGCGACCACGTACTCGAAGGTGGAGCGTAGCTCAAACACGGTGGACTGACGACCTGCGCCTCTATTTAGGAACGCTAAGTGATGTTATAGCGACTCGCGAGCGAGATTTCTCATCCCACTCTTCCGCACAACGCGTAATGCGTAAGAGTGAGATGCGAGTCTTGCTCGCGGGTCACTGCAGTATCACTTTGACGTTCCCGAATAGACGCCCTGGTGAAGATTGCGGGACCCCGTTGGATGCGAGCAGCACAGGATCGGTCATTGTGGTGATTATTAGCAGTGATCGTCTTTTGGCGGAAATGATGATGATGACGATGAATTATACTAAAGCGATGTAGACTAACATTATTATAAGTTGCTTTAATAATGCAAAAGTTTTTTTATAACATAGACACAGATAAGATTTTTTTAAATATTTTTTAGGCAAACTTTGAGGCACAGTACTTTCGGTCGCTTGCGGTGTTTGGAAAAATAATGGATCTTTACAAATTGAATAACTAATCGTGACCTTTTAAACTGAGTTCAATGAGAAATAATCAGAGCAGTGTTATTTAACTCTACGTATTTTTCCATTTCATTAGGTACTATTTCAAATGGAAAAGTTTTCATTTATTTCAAAACAGCGATTTTTGATCATATTAGCTTTAATATAATAGTTGAATTTAACGTTAGTTTCGCTCCTTTTCACAATTTCTTTTTACAATACAACACGGGTAGTTGAATTTATTATATTACGTTATTGGGTTCCACATTACTATTCACACCTAGGCAGATGTATTTACACGTTTTAGTCTGATTTGGTGGCATGAATTGCAAAACATAACCCTCCTTTTTGCTACGCATCTATAGATCAAGAATAACTTAATTTATCTTAATTTTGTGATATCAATTAGATAATTATCTGACTTATAAAACGACATACGGTAGATTATGGTTGTGGGACTTAAAGGCCTGTTATTATATTATGTGTATCATTTAAATTACCCAAAATTTCCTTTATTTATCAGGTGTTTAAATACAAGCAAAAAATAATATTTCACCGCTAAGTACTAATCTAATATCTGTGTTCCGTGTCACGAATTGAATTTTTGCCTACATTTTTTTCCTTTATAAAAGTTTCAGGAATTCCCTAGGCGGTCCCAAAGGAAATCTATGTCTTGAAATCCGCAGTGAATTTATTCGAAATGAAATTAGGATGTATAGGCATTTATGAAATATACCTGGATGATAAATTCCCGGGAGATCCATATTGCATAATCTTTTTAGTGTGTTGTTCAGTCGTGTTTCTATTTGGGTGGCCTCGGTGTGAGCATTCGTCGTGAATGCCTCATATGGTCTTATTGTATTTGATTCGCGGCATTCGCTTAATGCCTCGTCATGTCCGCTCAGTTTTTTATATATACCTACTTAAATATTTATTGATCGCATGACATAAACAATAATTATACTTGTATACAATTAAACATTTTGATATGCGCAATTTATAATGCTACTTTATTTTGAGAAATAAATTATCTAAATTTATCTCAATCTATCATGTCGTGAACACACCTACGTAAAATTCCGATATTATTTATTCCGATTGCCGAATTTAATCTCGGGTTGAATTCGCAATTGCAGTACAAAAACTACGCACAAACACCTTAAGGTGTCCTTCAGTTAATGCAGGTTCGAACCAAATCGGGCAAATTATGCGTTTTTAAGAGCAGTGTGAACCTACGGCTTTTCATACAAAACGCGATAATGATTTCCACCCCTTAAATGTTAACCGATGTTGACCAATTTTTGTAAGGTTGTCAGTCAAAACCAAATCTAGGTCTATACGCATTGGTTTTTTCACTATAATCAATAAATTCAGTTTTATTTTTGTTTTAGTATTCTCATACAAAACTAATTTCGGCAATTATTTGTGTTTACGATCTTTAATCAATATTCAAAAAACGTTTAAACCTAGATTTTGCTCTGACTGACACAACCTATCAAAAATTAGTCAAAATTGGTTATCATTTAAGGGGTGGAAATCATTATCTAATTTTGTATGAAAAGGGTGATTTTTGCCGTTGGTGCACAGTCCTCTTAAGTATTTACCAGTATGTGAGGTCTTTCTCCAACAGGAGACTTGATAACATAATGTCTGCAGGTGAGATGGGCAATGCAACAGCGAGAGCTAACGAGGACAAAAAGGGACCACCAGTGGCCCCGGCAAACGATGCGCCAGTCCGCACCCTCGTTCCCCGACCCACTGTTCAAGGAACAGTGGTACTTGGTGAGTATAATGATTATATAATAAAAATAATAATAATGATATAAAAAACCATATGCACAAAGGATATTATATGACTTACATTGAATTGATGTACAAAGGTTAAAAGGATGTAAAATAATACCAACAATATCGCGAATTTATTATTCATTTTCATTATGTATCGAAAACATGGTCTCTATTCGAAACTACTTAGTGATTTACTGTATTGACGCTAAAATGCCAAAACCGCGAATGTGTCGTTGTTTTGTACGTGTTTGACGTGCAAATTCCCGGTTTTGTCAATTTAGTGGCGATATAGTAAATCACTTAGCAGTCTCGAATAGAGGCCCAGGATACGACGTGAAAATAATAATCATTCGATCAGTAAGTATGCATACAATATTAAAACATTGAAGACATAATAAGAACTTGACCGAACACCTGTTTTAATTTTTGTACATTAAAATCGAATATTTAGGGCAAGCATAATTGAATAAAAGCCTGAGAATATCTGGCTTTACCCGTCTAAAAAACTTTTAGGGCAAACAAAGAGTTTGCCCTACAATAATATATTGTTCTTGAAAGTTTCAGTATGATTAAGTGTACAGAGTTATGGTTGTTAAATATTCTGATTAGTACACTTTTTTATACCTTCATTTTTTAATCACCACTAAATAATTCTGTAAACAAAATTAAGGATGGAAGAAACATTGTCAGAGATTGCCCGAAAATTTTATTTTGATTTGACTATATGTACACAGATAAACTTGATAAATATGACGTGAAGATCTGACAATTCCAAAACTTAAAAATATATGTACTAAAACTCCCTGTAACTTCATTTCAGTGTTATAACTTTGTACACAATGCCACCGAATTTATGTACATTCACAGGAAGCCAGTCTCGGCACAACCTTAAAATACCGAAGGTAAATCTACATGATTTATGTTCCTGACTTGTTTTGGAAGTCCTCGGAATGATTTATTATGATTTTAAGATTGGATACTTAAGTGATAATATCATAATTATGACCGATGACTCTTGAGAATTTCTGCGGATTTCACGGTGAAGCTATTGCACCCAGGACGGTTTTTTCGAATGATTAAAAAAATAGTTCAGACGCGCCAAATATACATAATATCCAAAGATACACTCTGACCACGCTTCGTAGTCTCACTACTAACTTCACTTTAGTTTTTATAGTTAGATGCGCTTCAAATAGCATAGACAATGTTCCAAAGAAACCCAGGAGATTTAAGAAAATGACAACTGTCCTAGGTAAAACTGTGTTCGGGGTACAATAGTTTCCCCTACACAGTCAAAAAGAATGAATACCTATGATATTTCATTTTATGTGTTGTTGTTATTGTTTTATTTAACTATACTTTATTGAAATCGTCATTAGCGATTATATTTCCGCAATTATTACAATCTTGGTGGCAAGTTAAGAGTTAATACATTTTTTCTGGCTATAGGTAAGCGTGTTCCAACCTAGTCCTTACACTCTCTTTCCATCAGGCGTGAGTAGCAAATTCAATACCCTATACCAATTAAACAGTTTAAAAAGTTTCCATCCCTTATAATAAAACCAAATGAGCAGTGCACATAGCAATTACTAAAGAAATGTTTTCCTATTCAAGACTGAACATTTTCAGTAACAATGGAATCAAATAAATACTACATAAGAAAACGTTGTGTCTTGTAATAATGCATTTTACAACGAACAATTGTTCATTGACCTCTCTTTGTTACAAAGTTAATTGCGTTACAAGTTGTTTTGTAAGTTGTGATTTTAAGGTGTGTGTTATTTGTTTTATAGATAGTGATATAGGATAGAACGCAATTGCGTTGGTCAAAATATTACCTTTTTCTTTGTTACTATGTATTCGCCAACATGAGAAAATTTGCTCGCTTTACATAGGTAGTCCAATTTTCAATGGGTTGACCCAGTTCTTAGCTAATAACCTATTATTGTGGACACGCGTTTACACTAGCGTTTTAAAAGAATTAGGCTCGATTAGAGCTTAATAGGTAGTTAGTTTGAAACCGAAGTGCAGCGTACGTACTTCATCGTTAGCGTGAATTCGGGGTAACGACCTAATGTAATTGCGCTATTACCCTGACCGTTATTTTGTTTTGACTTTTTTGTTTTAATCTTTTTGGCATGGCAGTACGAACTATACATTAAGTGTTCCGAATTGCAAGGAATGTATCCAACGATTTTAGGCCAATAATGACTTTTATTCCAGAACGGAGGGGCGGCGGACGGCTTGGACATGAATGTGGGCTATGCGTGGAGGAAAGGATATACGGGAAAAGGGGTAGTCATAACCATTTTAGATGATGGCATTCAGCCGAACCACCCGGATTTGTCGCAAAATTACGTAGGTATACTTTTATGATCGGCTGCATACTTTGCCAATGAAACATATTACAATGTATGCTTCTTAAGTGTTAAAGCATTAGTGTCTGCTTAAAATGATTAAATTGATACCTCATAGACATAAACACAACTCGTAGCCATAGAAAATAAACAAGGAACAACAATACTTGTTTTATCTTTAACGCATTCTCATTTTATGCCTAAAATCGTACAATATTTAACAATTACTATGACATTTTAGGACCCAACCGCATCGACCGATATAAACGGGAACGACACGGACCCTACGCCGCAGGACAATGGCGACAATAAACATGGCACCCGGTGCGCGGGAGAGGTGGCCGCGGTCGCGTACAATCGCTACTGCGGCGTCGGAATCGCGTACAACGCCAGCATCGGTGGCGTCAGGATGTTGGATGGGCTAGTTAACGACGCCGTGGAGGCGCAGGCGCTCGGCTTCAACCCGCACCACATAGACATATACAGTGCCTCCTGGGGCCCCGAGGACGACGGTAAAACCGTCGACGGACCCGGCCCTTTAGCTAGAAGGTACGTCTAATTGCATGCGATTAAAAACCTAGCTAGAGGCGAGCTCATTAAAATGTTTTGTTCCAGAGCTTTTATCAACGGAGTGACAAACGGTAGGGGAGGAAAAGGGTCTATCTTTATATGGGCGTCGGGCAACGGCGGAAGGCATACGGACTCATGTAATTGCGACGGATACGCAAATAGTATATTTACAATATCAATATCTAGTGCAACTCAAGGTGGATATAAACCTTGGTATTTAGAAGAATGCTCCTCGACGCTGGCGTCGACTTACAGCTCGGGCACTCCAGGCCGCGATAAAAGTGTCGCCACTGTTGACATGGATGTTCAATTAAGGCCTGATCACATATGTACTGTAGACCATACAGGAACTTCTGCATCAGCCCCTTTAGCGGCGGGAATCTGCGCATTGGCTTTAGAAGCCAACCCGTTATTGACATGGCGAGATGTGCAACATCTTATCGTATTAACTTCAAGGTCGGAACCACTAGATAAAGAAGAAGGGTGGATAGTAAATGGGGTGAAAAGAAAAGTGAGTCACAAGTTTGGCTACGGGTTAATGGACGCTGCCCAAATGGTCACATTAGCCGAACAATGGACCGGCGTGCCACCTCAACACATTTGCAAGTCACAAGAAATAAACGAGGATAAATCGATCGAAACATCTTCTGGCTACACGATATCAATGCATATGGATGTCAATGGGTGCAGCGGCACAGTGAACGAGGTCAGGTTTTTGGAACACGTTCAATGTAAAATTTCACTCAGCTTTTTCCCGAGAGGTAATTTGCGCATACTGCTTACGTCGCCAATGGGCACGACGTCCACCCTTTTATTTGAGAGGACGCACGACGCCACTAGCTCTAATTTCGACGATTGGCCGTTTTTAAGTGTCCATTTTTGGGGCGAGAGCGCTGAAGGGCGATGGACCCTTCAGATAATAAACGCTGGAAATAATCACGTGACCCAGCCGGGACTCTTAAAAAAATGGCAGTTGATTTTTTACGGCACCGCTACTAGTCCCATTAGGATCCGAAATAAAAGTTACTTTAAATCGAGTAATAATGCCTACCAGGATGAAAAGGCTTATCACGTAAACGACGTTTACGATGCTTCTGAATATTCACAATTCCTTAATGAAATAGAACTCGGCATCTCGGATAGGCATGCCAATCCTAAGAACATTCCCTCCGCACAGAGAAAAAATGTTTTAGCGGATGCCAATGACAAACAAGTACAAAGGCTGTGTGATCCGGAATGTGATTCACAAGGTTGTTATGGGAAAGGTCCTACCCAGTGCGTGGCGTGTAAACATTACCGTCTGGATAATTCATGCGTGTCGCGATGTCCGCCGAGGAGCTTTGTGAATCAAGGTGGCGTCTGCTGGCCATGCCACGAATCTTGCGAGACGTGTGCGGGCGCCGGCCAAGACTCGTGCCTTACTTGCGCTCCAGCGCACCTTTTGGTCATAGATTTGGCCGTGTGTCTACAACAATGCCCGGATGGATATTACGAAGACCCTGATGCGAACGCCTGTTTCCCTTGTGCAGAGCATTGTGACACTTGTGCCGAAAAGGCCGACATGTGTGCTTCTTGTGCTCATAACTATGTTCTATATAATGGTTCCTGTTTGGCCACGTGCCCACCGGGCACGTATCAAAAAGATGATTTTGGTTGCTTATCATGCCACGGAACGTGCGAATCATGCAACGGTCCGAGTGAGACAGCGTGCGTCTCATGCAAGATCGGCAATTACGTATTCAAGGGCCGTTGTGTTGAAAAGTGTCCTTCCGGATATTACGCAGACGTTCAGAGGAGGGAATGCATAGCGTGAGTTAAAAAAAAAAACTCATTTTATATGATTTGGCGTTAATGCATCATTCTTCTTTAATTGATATTATGATTATCATTTCAGATGTCCTATTGGCTGTACTTTTTGTTCAACTACTGTGTGCTCTGCTTGCAAAGACAAATGGATTTTTACAAGAGGAGGAAACTGTCTGCCAAGTGGCAATGAAAAATGTGACACGAGTAAGTTACTTTACTAACGTTTCCATTCTTCCTTTAAGTCAGGGATTACAAAGTTTCTCTCATTTGCAGATGAGTACTACGAAGAAGGTCGTTGTAAAAATTGCCATTCGACTTGTGAGAAATGTAGCGGTTCAAATGAGTGGGACTGTTTGTTTTGTTCGAGCCCGCTGTTATTACAGGGATCGAGGTGAGAGCACTTTATTAAGGCTTTTCTTACTATACAGAGAAAAGGAATTACTTAGGGTTCGTTTGTTTTAGGTGCGTCGCTGAGTGCGGACAAGGGTTTTTCCAGACTGCCGGACGGTGCTCGCGATGTCCGCATACTTGCACAGCGTGCGTATCCCGACTGAACTGCACGTCGTGTGCAGGAGCTTTGCGTTTACAATCCGGCACGTGCAGAGCGACCTGCGCGCCGGGCTACTACCCAGATGAAGGGACCTGTTCCAAATGCTACTTATCTTGCGAAACTTGCACTGGCCCGAGAAGGGACCAATGTGCTTCTTGCCCTCCAGAGTGGAGGCTAGCTGCAGGGGAATGCAGGCCGGAGTGCCCGCAGAATTTCTTTCCATGGCAAGACAGCTGTCGGCGATGTCACCATTACTGCCAAGATTGCCACGGTGCTGGTCCTCAGCGATGCACATCTTGCCCTTCGCACTTTTCTTTAGAGAATGGTCTATGTGTTGAGTGCCTTAGTTCCCAATATTACGAGCCTAGAACAAGGACTTGCCGTCCCTGCCACGACTCCTGCCGGTCTTGTTCTGGACCTGGGCCTACGAGTTGTGTTACTTGTGCTCATCCATTTCGTTTAGATAGGTATGTACATAAATATAAATAACCCATCATGATCAATATTTTCGTTATGATGTGTCATTACATTATTCTTTTATTTTAGGGTTAATCATAAATGTTTGCCGTGTTGTACGGAAAACATGGGGTCAACTTTTCTCAGCACCAACGTATCGGCTGATTGTTGCCACTGCGACAAAGATGTTGGTAAGTTCCGATCAAATAATTAATGAGGATTTTCTCAACCGACACAAAGCATTGTAATAAGGGGTTTAATGGCTCGTGAGATTTCAACTTGAACTTTACTAAACAATGCTTTGAATATTTAATTATGCTTTAGATTCTGTTTAGAAGTCATTGAAAAGGATGATTTAAGAAATTTGTGGTTTAAGAACAAAGGTTTCAAGTTAGTTACGTAAGAAAACAAGATAACGGAACCGTGTACCTTTCGTCGCTTTCCTAGAATTTCTTTCTCGTTGATTTCTATAAATACCCTTTAGATTTTCCTTACGCATTTTGAATAGAAAAGGTAAACCACAATTCTTTTTCTAGGAGGCTGCTTGAACGGTTCGTCGGCGGGTAAACGACGCATTGCGGAGAACATTCGCACTCATATAACTGCCTCGTTTTTTGTTGACGATTCGAAGGATCGTTCAAATATATGGGACCATGATTTATGGGCGGTGTGGAGCGTTGCCGTGGGGCTTCTAGTCATCGTCATCGTATTGATAGTTATAAGGGTAATTAATTTTTATAGTATTGTATTTATAGGCAAATAGTACCTACACACCACACATGTCTAAGATTATAATCCGTCAACAAAATTTGTTTATTAACAAACTATTTAAGTAATTTAAAAGCATTTCTACTTGAATGGGGGCCTACTTTTGTTATGTCCCAAGATAAATAGACCTTTTTTTAAAGTCTATTATATTAATCATTATACAGTTCAGTCTTAATGAATAAAATAATTATATCTTCGAAAATATCTGTAGTAAGTGATTATCCAAATTAAGGCAAGCAATATGTTTACAGTTTAACGCAAAGAGACGTAAGCGGCGCACCCTGTTCCCACGGACGGAGTACTCACAGCTGACTACGTTGGATGAAGACCTCGTTCCTCTTAAGTCCACCGCCCTGACCGTGGCCCTCGAGACAGTAGATATAAATCAGAGCGTCAGTCCACTCGAAGAACCAACATAGTAAATACAAGCTAATGTAACTAGTTAGGTTAGGATTAGACGAGTTTTGTACATGTCGGGTGGAATTTAGAAATAGTTAAATGTTTTTAAGTTAAAATCGAGATTGAAATAGCTAAGCTCTTAGTCGAGATTTATTTCAAGATATATTTACATTCTGAAACTATTGCCTATAAGCTTCATCCGACATGTACAAAACACTAAACTAAGTATTACCGCAGACTGATGTGTAAAGGTTGGAATATATAATTTATTAATGTATATACCTCTAGACGTTACTGAACAATTAAAAACCGCCTTAACATGACCCGAGAGTAAAAGTCAATTTATTAGGGATTTTATAAGAACTTGTAGGGTTAAAGCTAAAATATTAAATTATTATGATTGAAAGATATGTTGATAAAAACCTTCTTAAAAGCTTTTAGGTCATGTTACGGCAGTATGAATTCGGTCTTTTGCGGCCAATTATTATCATCATAGTTAATCGACTTTGAGGTTGAGGTTTGAACGACTCTATTTGTTTAATAAAAATCTAAATGAATTATTTCGTTTGAAGTATCTTGAAAGGTTAAAGTTCAACAGATTACAAAAAAATATAAAAACTACCACTATTTCAAAAGCGCATGTTGTTACCATAATACCATTTTTATATTTACGTACACATCAAAATATTTTTAAATCTATTTATTTACTCTCGTTCTTATGGCCATTTACTATAATGACGAAATCCTTAATATACCATATTTAATGTAGAAGCATAATTATTAATTATTTAGATGGTTGACTATTCTATTATATTGTTTATTATTCAGAGTGAATTGCTTTAGAAGTTTGTAAGTATGCAAATTAATATTTGTGTTTATCACAGTTGGGCCATATGATATTTCATATAAATGTATTTCTTGCTGTCGTATTTATACATAAATGTAACATTATGTATCATACTGTCGTAAATATTTTAAGATCGTTTCCAAAACATATTAAGTGCTTCCTGATAAGGAATGTGTGTCCTACACGGATTTTATTATTTCTACAAATTGTTAAATAAATATGAAATAGCGTTTTGATATCGACAAATATACCATGGGTATTTATAATAATGTTTATTGACAAGAAATTGGTACATTAATAGTAGATTGTTGCATCAAGCAGAAAGTGATTCATTATTGCGCCGAGTGTGAGTTTGTGAGTGACAGAGAACACGAGCGCAATAACAGGTACATCACTTGAAGCGAGGTGTATAATCTGCTTTTCGTTCAACTACTTCAAAAAGTTGGTAAAAAAGGTAAAATTATAGTTAAACCCGACTAGCGACGTAAACAGGATTTTTGCACTGGTATGACGCCCCCTTTGATTTTTTCTATACACTCGCACGTTCTCCCCGAATCTTAAGATACTCTATTTATATATATAGTAGAATATCCGAAATTTTGCCCAGAAATCTTGTATCTGGTCAATTCATTTTTATATTACGCCATTTTTTTTTTATCTTTTACTAACCTCTCCTATCTTATCAGCCAGTACTTTGAGCATAACATTTAAGACGGGGCAATCACGGTTCGATATGACCGCCAACATGTGGACTGTCTTGCTAACAGTAAGTCCAAAGAAAAGTGGTCAGCTGTCCCATCGGACTGTGAATGGGCGGATTGGGTGGCTGGTGGTGTAAACTTCTTGATCAACTAACCAAACAAAAAAAATACAATGATGAAATTAAAGCGTAGTTGGAAGAAAACATTATTAAGATACACATGTTATTATTAGCATAGGGTATTTGGGCTGTGTTCTATAATTTATATTATAAATGGGTAAATTAAGTATGCTTTTGGTGCTCATCTTATACCCTCAACCCATTATACGGACCACTGTTTTAAAACTTCTTTCTTGGGACCTAACGTTGATCGTATTCATTTGTACTTTAAAACATATTTTTTTACATTAAGTGATATAATCTAAATATGTCGAGATCTAGACGCAGAATGTCGACAAGGTTTAGACAATGTTACAAGTATTTGTTGTAGGCAGCCTTATTTTTTAAACAATATTTGTGTCTGTGCGTAACATGTTAGCACGTAATTGGAGAGTGCAATCGAGCAAAAACGCTTAAAAAAACGATTAGCGCTAACTTACCTACCCCAAGATATGTAATGTTACATAAAAAATATATTTATCACAAGCAATGCAAATGTCACGCTCTTCTTAAGTTATCCTTAATATTATTGTGTTAGTCATGTTTCATTCAATATAGAGTTTAATATTAACATATCTTAAAATAACTTACTTTAAATGAAAGTATTGATCCCCATTTGAAAAATGATGTGCGTTGTATATAGATTTAAAATGCAAACGTAGAACAATTTCTTGTAAATATGTAAAAAATGTAAATATATTGATGGTTTTTATGATGGCAATATTTGTTTTATTTTACCAATCGATATCTTACTATAGCAATTTTTCGCAAAAAGAGAATTTCCGAAAGAAAATTTTAAATTTAAATTTAACTCTAAGTCTATTTTGTTTCGGTTTGTATAATATAATATATAATTAATACTATAATAATATCACAATCACAACAAATCACAATTAGAGATAATCAAATGAAGGGTTAATGATCGAGGATGGGCATCCCTTATCCATCTTCGCATCCATATCTTCCTGTACGTCTTCTTGTTCCCCGGATTCTGATTGAGATTGCTCTAATTATGGAAATTTGTATTTTCACTTTGAGCCAACTTATTATTTGTGAGTATGGCTTGGACCATTTTGTTTGGGTTACCTTTTATGCGGAAACTTTTCAGAAGTGATTTAAGACTTATTTTCAGTAGGTTAGTTAAGATTGCCTCCAATTAAAATCCGAAGAAGTTAATTTCAAAGTTTGATATTAAACATAGAGCAGAAACGTGGTCCCTCACTGTGGGCCTTTTAAACAAGCTGAGAGTCACTCAACGTGCTATGGAGAGAGCTTTGCTTGGAGTCTCTTTACGCGTTCAAATAAAAACCGGCCAAGTGTCAGTCGGACTCGCGCACGAAGGGTACGGTACCATTATAATCAAGCGAAAAAAAAACACGTTTGTTGTTTGGGAGCCCCCCTTAAATATTTATTTAATTTTAATTTTAATATTTATTTTTGAACTTAATATATATCTAAATATTCTGTGAATATTTTAAGCGTTTACTTGTTGCCGTTATCAATATCGAGCAAAAGCGAGCAAAAAAAACACGTTTGTTGTATGGTAGCCCCTTTAAATATTAATTTTATTCTATTTTTTAGTAGTTGTTGTTATAGCGGCAACAGAAATACATCATCTGTGAAAATTTCAACTGTCTAACTATCACGGTTCATGAGATACAGCCTGGAGACGGACGGACAGACAGACAGATGGACAGCGGAGCCTTAGTAATAGGGTCCCGTTTTTACCCCTTGGGTACGGAACCCTAATAAAGGGGAAATCCGCAGATCAAATGGAACTACCGACATAGCTCTCAGAGTTTGCAAATTGAAGTGGTAATGAGCTGGGAACATAGTTAGAAGAATTATTGATGGTCAATGGGGCGTAGAGGTTGTCGAGTGGAGACCACGGACCGGGAGATGCAGAGTGGGTTCCCCCCCCTACCAGATGGGCCGACGACCTGGGTAAGGTCTCTGAAAGCCGTTGGATATAGAAGACTTACCTATCTGTCGTTGTGCAAGTCTTTGGTGGAGACCCGTGACCAGAAGTGGACCTCCCCGGGTTGAAATGATTAATAATAAAAAAAAAATGCATAAGGCCAGCGATTACTTGAATTTAGCAGGTATAAATTTATATTTCGAATATCCATTATCTGCACCTATATCAAATGTCATTCAAGGCAAGAGTAAAGGTATTTATGTTTAGTTTTTCTTTGCCTCTGTGCGCGCGGAACACATATCTAATTAAACTGTAGGTACGAAATTTCAGCTTCGTAACTTTAAAAGTCTTCGGGAACTAGAAGTCACTGACCAACATGGCGAAACTAAACGGTTTCTTAGTTTAATAATGGAACACCAAAATATAGAATTGTGACATATTATAATAAATTCATGAGGAATATATAACTTTAAATGAATCGCTATATCTACTCTTTATCTACTGTACATATCTAATTCACTTTGTAAAACAACGCTTGAAGCTACGCTAGCAACCCGAAAGGGATACCTTATGTGAAGTCATGTCCACGTCTTCTAGACATCTAACTATTATCGTACTCAACCTTGGTGTCACATAGCACAATCTTTTCTCTCCATTTATACTCGAGTAAAATTGTTTTTACTAGCTAAAATAAATGACTTTTACTGGACTGAAATACACGCATCAAATTCAGATTAAGGTAAATCTCAACCGAACGTCAAACTAGTTACTAAAAAAGAACATTAACACCCCCAAGACTAGTGAGATCAAAATAAATTAAGCTCCACGGTAATGAATAAGAATTTTCTTCCTAGTAAATGGTATATTTGATAAAAATCCAAATGAAAAGTGATCTATCGGCGGCTGGTGGTTAAGCTTCTCTTACTGGTTTTTGTATGTGAATAAAACGTGGAAAGACGTAAGTGGCTAGCGCATTAAGGTTCCTTTTTGGATGCGATTGGAACGAGCGTTCTTCTGCTTTCTTATATTGATTAATTAAACAGGGTCGGATGACAAACGATTGGATCTCGAAACAAAAGCACTCCAGCCAACATGGAGGTATGAAGCTATGGGGTAATAAAAAATAGCTCTTATGAAATTATTAAGTAACAGACGGTTTCAAGTTAAAAGCGTTACAAAAAACATTAAATTAAAATAAGTAAGGTATTATTTAGTAGGCAAGTATTGTCTACAGATACATTTGGAATGTTCGTTAAAGTATGCCCTTTGAATAGTTCAAAATCCCTTACTTAATTAGAAATTTGGGCATACGCCGAATATAACTGAATTCTCAATTTAGTAAATTATCTCAAAAAAGGGTTAGCATCAATCAAATAAGGACGACTCCATTGCAAAAGTAGGAAGTTAAAATGCGCACAAAACTAATCAAACAGATAAGGTGTTTTACAAATGTTTTGACGCAGGAGGGACGAGGGTTCTCAGTCGCTCTATCCTCTGTGGTATTTACCGTTCTACCGGTCATCTGTCAACATTATTCGAGTAGTTCCTACTGGGGGCAACGACTCGAGTTTTGTCCCATTTATCATTATTCAGGACTCATTTGTTCTAATGCTTCTCGGGGCTTAGGATTAACTGTAATTGACGTATCGACCGTATGTTTTGGGAATTTGAATTATCGTTACTCGATTTTGATTAGTGGTAATACGGTAGATGCTAATGCCACGTACTATGTATATACTTTTCGACCAAAGGGCGTAAACAGCGTCAGAGCGTACCTGGCATTTTCTTTATTTATACGTTTTATATCGCACTAGGTATTTTTATTCGTATTTGTGTTTTACGTTAAAATTAATATGACTGGGCCTCTATTTGACATTGCCTAAGCGATATACTATTTTGCTACGATACGGTAACTCTTATTAACTTGATAACACAGGCGGCCTCATCGTTAAAGCCAAGCGCGTAATCGGTTAGACTTTTCGAATTATTCTCAGTTTCAACGCATGTAAAGATCGCAAAATATTTTCTATTTATTCCAACCCGATTGTATACCCCCCCCCCCCCCCCCCCCTGTATCCATTCTAGAACATGTTCTTTTTTTACAGCGGCTTAAATATGGCTCCAACACCGTGACCAGTTCCTGTCGAAAATTGATATTTTAGGGCTAGGGCGCACTTAGCAACTTTAATTCCGCTACTTTATGGATTTCGAGGGAGATCATAAATTATCTTCTGCTGCACTGGGAGTCAAGAAATAGCATAGAATGCGTGCAGATGCTTGTCATTCTGGCATGTCGTAAAAGTCGACTAAGGGACGGGTCCTCTCCAACATGGTGGACTATCTGTATGGGCGATGGGCAGCGCCTCTATTCGGGAACTCTAAGTGATGTTGTAGCGACTCGTTAGCGAGATTTCTCATCCCATTCTTACGCACGACGCGTAATCCGTAAGAGTGAGATGCGAGTCTCGCTCACGGGTCGCTGCAGGATCACTTAGACGTTCCCGAATGGACGCCCTGATTACCTGTCACCATACGGTTCATCATACCATCTTAGGACTAATTAATCGAACGTGGCCACAAGTAGTCTTGTGGCTCTGCCCACCCCATTAGGGATTTCGGGCGTGATAATATGTATGTATGTATGTATCATAAATTAAGTCCTTTGCACTAACTGCGTACGGTTACCGGTGGACTGACACCTGACGTCGTTTATCATAGCTGGAGTTCGTTTCTTACATATAAATCACTCCTTAAAGGGAAGCCTTAGTCTCGTATAGGGAAGCTACACAAGCCAGAACAAAAGCGATAGTGAAATTAAGCTGACTTGCTTATGCCCGACGACATCGAAATTCGTGGACTTTTGGGTCAACCACTACACTTTTGGAAGCAAACCTTCCGGTGAGCAAAAGGGCCTGACGTTTCTTGTTTGACATATTGGATGGAATAGCCATAAAACAAAGCAGCACCCAGAACTTTTTGGGCAATCTATTGCGTGATGTGATAGCATAGCGGTCTAAAGTCGATTCATCCTTACTTATCTTATTTGGTAAACAAGTTTATAACCTCAAAAACCTTTTTTGAGTGAAACTGCTATTTTATCGTTTACTTACGATACTTACTTACTTACTGCAATCCTACGAGAAAAATTGGCAAAATGATATTTCCGGTTGCTTTATTTACGATGAAATTGCTGTTTTTGGCAAAACAGTGAATTTTGAGGCTAGAAACTTCTTTTCCAAATCAGGCAAGGATGAATCGGCTTTAGACGCTATTTTCAGAAATAGTCCGTATTATAAAATACGAGTACCTACGTAAACTTAGTACGTATGTTTTAAACAGCTTGAAATAAAGGGTTTATAAATAATAAACAAATGTAAGATTAGTATTTTGTGTAAATTTAAACAGACATACTTACCACTTCGAATACAATTACTCCCCTGTGTAATTCATGATCGTCACACAAAAAAAACAGGATAATATTACACAATAATATATTACTTTGGAATACTACTGGACTCCTGATAAGGCTTAAAAGTCTTTTGTTACTCTATTTATATTTTTATAGTAGATTGTTGCACCAAGCAGAAAGTGATTCATTATTGCGCCGAGTGTTGATTTGGAGCCCGAACGCTAGTGAGGGCTCTAAAAAAACGAGCGCAATAACAAATCACTTGATGCGAGGTGCATAATCTGCTTTTCTTTCTACTACTGCTAAAAGTTGGTAAAAAACGTAAAGGTACAGTTAAACCCAACTAGCGAAGTAAAAAGGATATTGGCACCTGTTATGACGCACCCTTAGAATTTTTAAATAGCCTATGACACTTGCACGTTCTCCCCGAATCTTAAGATACCCTATTTATTAAAATCGGTCTATTGGTTCTGAAGCTAAAGTCGAAAATCCGAAAATTTTCACAGAAATTTTGTATCTAGTCTATTAATTGTCATATTATGCCAATTTTTTTAAAAATCTTTTTGTAACCCATACTATCTTATCAGCCAGTACTTTGAGCATAACATTTTAGACGAGAAATCACAGTTCGATATGGCCGCCGATATGTGGCTTGTTTTTTTTTTTGCTAACAGTATGTCCATAGAAGAGTGGTCGGCTGTCTCGTCGGACTGTGAATGGGCGGATTGGGTAGCTGTTGGTGTAAACTTCTTGATCAACCAACCAAATTAAAAAAAAATACAAAACAGTGCAATAATGAAATTTGTATGCAACTTTATTTGCTCTAGAGCAAATAAAGGCTGCTTTGTGCTGAGTATTTAAGGCCATTATGATGAAATTAAAGCGTAGTAGGAAGAAATAGTACTTTATAAGCTGGAACTGAATAAATTGTATTTATATTAGGAATTGATAGGTTAAGTCAACGAGGAGTATGACCCTGCGGCCCTACCAAGGTTGACACGGGGATAACTTAACCTTGCCCTATCTCTCTGACTATCTCTTTCGTCAACATTGGTGTGAGAGAAACGCACTTAGAGTTAAGTCGGTGTTCACTTATCCTCGTGTCAACCTTGCTAGGGCCGCTGACACTAATTCCGCCGTCCGTGAAATGTTGCAGTTTGATTAAGTAGTGTACCTATAGAGGATTGTTTTCAAATACTCCAAAATGTGTCAATTGGCACATTTAGATTATTCTAATAAATATACAATAGGGTATACACAACCCTACCTAGTCATATTGCAAAACTTCATGGACGGAGGAATTAGTGTCAGGGTCTGCATATAAAATAAATCCCTATAGACTAGCCTATGAGAAGAATTTTGGTTTATTTGTTTTTATATGTATACGTGATCGGCTACCTAAGTGGGTGTCGAGACAACAAAGAAGCGATTACAAAAGCAAAGTCATTGAAACGTACTAACGACGTCCACAATCCAATATGATTTCCAACGATAACTTTGTAACATAGCTTTATGTGAGGCGTAGCACGAAGTTTGTCTCAACTTTTCCTATAGAAAGAAAAGTGAAAACAATTTGATAGAAAATATTCAGCAATTATGTACAATAATAGATTTTGAAACTTTAGTATGAATCTAGTTTAGTAGATCTCAAGCCCGTTCATTGTACGTTATGGTACAAGTTTTCTGGATTCCATGTTTTTTTTCGTTTCTTGGCACGTAATGATACCTATGGGTTTGATGGTGAGATTATGTGTTTAAATCTTTCGCATTACATTTTTGTTGATGATATTAAGTTTTTTTGTATACAGATTAAAAATAAAAAGTACCATTCAGGAAAACCAAATGCAAGGTAAACCTACCAGTGAATCAACGAACAGTGTTAGTGAATGAACAAATCACACTTTGGAAAGTTGAGTGTTTCTCCCAAGCGCAGTATATTTTTTTCGATTGGTAACATTATTTCTTAGGCTATAGTTATCCGGTTTCCAAGTCGAACGTATCAGTATAATATAGCAGCGTGGGAAAATGTTCTCAGGGGTTCATTCAT
Organism: Tortricodes alternella; assembly: GCA_947859335.1. Taxonomy (NCBI): domain Eukaryota; kingdom Metazoa; phylum Arthropoda; class Insecta; order Lepidoptera; family Tortricidae; genus Tortricodes; species Tortricodes alternella. The sequence continues at coordinate 15,307,207 of OX401973.1, read as the reverse complement.
TGGTACGCTTACCCTATTAATCCTAAACAATAACTAGATGACGGTACCTATACTAGATATCAAACGTGATTCAAGGCCAATAATTTGCCTTGCTTTAGAAGTGTAACACTAAGGTCTGTTTGGCGAGAGTTGATAAAAAAAGTAAAAAGTCAGGGTTTCTTAACACATTACAAATAGCGGCCCGCTAATTATTCTAACCGATGACAATAAAAAATTACAGGGAAAAAATCTATTTTTTTATTAGAATCATATTGTTCAATAGCGTAACTGTATAAACAGAAAGAAACACGCGAACAGAACACCCCAACGACACACTCGAAGCCAATGACGTTATTATATTTGTAGAAAGACACAAGGCACGTCATGTCCATACTGAACGCGTTTTAAACATGTTTCGTAGATATTTTTACTCTTTTTCGTTTCTTTGGCCGAAGCAAATGCAGATTATTGAATTTATGTGACATTTGGCGCGCACATATAAGACATTAATTTGCAATATAGCGATTTTGTATATGAACAAAACAAATATATTTTTTTCACCGCCGTCCGCCCGACGCGATACTGCAGTTGACAATATCTGCGTCTCTCGTACCACGAAACTCACTGCGCGCGGCGATAAGCGACGCCCGTCATACAGTTTGCGATAGTTAAGCGACAGTCGCTATTTCAAAACGATATCATAATATTTATCAACTCTCGGCGAACAGACCTTAAAAACAACCGAAATGTTAGCTGCGAATGTGAGCTTTTAAATATTAAAATGTTATTTTCATTATAATTTAGATATATGATATAACTCGACACAGAATGACGCCATTAGTGGCGCGACAATAAAAACAGATTACCGCCGCTCCTGACAGCAATACCGACAGGGCCCACACGGACGGAACGTGCATCAAACTCCTACTGCCTTCCGAGAAATCATTTTAATACGTAATAGTAGTTTATGCAACGGGTGTATAATGATAGGCCTTAAAACACTAGTGCGGTTTTATGAAACGAACCTTTAGGCGAGTTTCATAATAAGATCGCACGAGTGTTTTAAGGCCAAATTATGTAGAGTTGCATACATAACTTTATCTACACACATATTATAAATCCTCCATGATGTGTTCAGAAACAACATTTTCTGGCAACAAGTTATTTTTTGCAATCGTGGCTGCATTTACGATATCCGGTTTTTCAAATCGTTCTCGGAGTCACTACTATTCATATTTTCACTAAAATGTAAATTACAAACAACTTTTAACAATTCTACTTTCGTTCAACAAAAAACAAGCATGAATGATGAAATGACAACAGTACTTAATGGCGGCAATTCAATCCTCCGTGGGATATATTTGGTCACATTAAAAAAAAACACTTCTTCTTTAACCATCTGAATAGATTGATCTAAAATGATCGATAATAACTAATTGTATTATTCGCGGTCGATGCAGTAGCTAATTTTGTTTTATATTTGACGTGGGTTCTCTCCACGGCGAATCAGTTTCGACTGATCGGATTCATCGCTCTGCGGCGACGGCCGCGCCCCCGCGTGGCGCTCATAACTATATCGTTATGACCATAACGATACTAAAATTGATACTCTAATAACATTTTACAGTACAGGTTGTAATAATGCTGGTCTTTATGATATGGGTGTAGATAAATTAAATTATTTATTATATAAATTAAATCTCGGTAAACTTCGGTACACAACAGTTGCGAGTGCGCCGCGGTTGGATACGGACGTGGACAGTGCAAGACGCTCCCGCAAATTTATTCACGTAAATTACGGCACGAGAATATTTGATGTTTTTGATATACTTACCTATTAAAAGCAAAATAAATAAAATGCATTTTTTTACTCCACACTGACTTACAGTCACGTTTGAAAGTAGAAATGAGAACTAAGTAGAAATGATTAAAATTAAGACTAACTGGATTTGCAGTTATATATCATGAAAAGATGCTAAGACAATTTAACATAGCATTATCAAATACGTAGCCCAAGATAGACAGTCGGCGGGCAGCTCTTCTGCGTGTTTACATTACGAGCGGCCGTAGGTAATTATTTCGAGGACACTGCCGAGACAAATACTGTTAGTTTGTTGGCGAGTGAAACTTCGTCGGTGAGTAAAGCGTTTTGCTGCACGTTAGAGAATAAATCGGCAGGCAGGATTGTTTATGCTCGTTAAACGTCAAAACAGTGTGTGTCACTAGCTTCCGAGATAAACAGTCTCGCATCCGAAATACATCTTCTGGAAGGGAACAAATGCTGCGGTGAGATAAGCATGTATTTCCATAGCGCCGGAACTCCTGGCCATTGTGTGAAGCAAACGGATTGGTAAAAAATGAATTGCTTGTTAGCTAACGGTAATTTGTCCTTTACTACTTACTACCTTGGGTGGTTTAGGCTAATTTGAGTTCAGAATCTCATCGAGTTGATTGAACGGATTAATACTCTTAACTTAAGAAACAAAATAATCATATTAATGGATTCTTAGTTGACTGAAGATACCTCGTAAAGTTTGAATAGGAAGCGAATTTAAATATATCCGTGTAGATTTAAATTTATCTTGTCTGTAAAAATGAACATTCTTTAGCTTCTTTGTGTACTTATATCGACATGGAACACAATGACACTTAAAAAAAATCGCTACAATATTTCACCAACGTAACAGAACAAACAATTTATCGTAGGTAATCTGAAAACAAAAAGGGAACAAATGAGAACCGAAAAGATTTATTCTAAGCGTCCGCTAAATTAACTCCGGAGATGTTATTCGCTCCCTTTTTTATTATTTTACACGCGAACCTTGTTTTTCACGCACAAAGCCAGGGCTTAAGTGAGAATAAAATTTGTGACCTCACCTCATGCTGAAGAGATATCAGATAAAACAAGTTAATTTTAAACCCGAAAAAAGGTAACCGACGTGAGTAAATCTCATTGATAGCTTCGACCTATTATCGAGGGTACAGGTTGGTGAGGAAAAAACGAAATCTAGGATTACGGGGCCTTGCCAAAATCAATCAGCTGATTCACTTAACATCATCTTGTTAAGTGGAATTGGATACGTAAGTAAGTGGATTTGTAAAAAATGCTTAAACAACCGCTGAAAAGGGTTGTTTTCAGTTTTAAAAAACTATCCTCATATAATTCATTAGATCGAACTAGGTAAATATAACGATTTTAGTGTCTTGTAATAATTTAAATTCAAATAGGTAATTTGAATACTCAAGTATCTCAAGTATCACACTGGGACCATGATTATTAAAATGTTTTTATTTGTAAAGAGTGAGCAAATTGAAATCAATTAGGCATCAATTGGATTAAAAATTGTTACGAACAAACTTCAGTAGAGTTAATGCTCTGCAATATAAAGACATGAAAGTCAAATAAAGTAAAGAACATTTACAAATTTGTTGGAATTAAATGAATTTTATATTGATATAAGTATTATTTTAGTTAAATTTAGCCTATAGAAGTTTTATTCATTTAAATGCAGTGTGGTTGGTTTTCTTTGCTTCAGTTAACTTTTTATTTCTTAAATGTTAAATTAACATTTTATTACAGTTTGTGTTAAAACAAAGTTAACTTCAATTGATGGCTTGGTTGCATTAAGATCAGTATTTATCTTTGCTATCTTGTTAAGCGTAATTAAAAATACGTGGGAGACATTATAAATTGCATTATCTCCAAAACACAGAGTTTTATGAACGTTTTAATAGGTGAATAAAATTATTTCTCCCTTGTTACTGTCTCATTATTTTTGAACAATTAAAATTTTGGTACGTCGTAAACTCATAACTTTGGCCAACCCTGTTACTGTCGTGATAACGGTAATTTATGTTTTTCTGAATTCTTTTCCTTACACAGTGATAACTTACTGGTTTTTGTCCAGTTCTTTGTTAGAAATCTGAAAGGAAAAAGTTTATTCAGAAAAAGGAATTAATTGGCTAAGCCACGTTGCTGTAAATTTTACTGAGAAGGTTTGTTTTTCGCTCACCGGTGGTATTTTTCAAATAAATAAAATACACGTAGGTAACTTTCTTAAAAGGTATAATGGACACAAATAATTTCTAAAATCAAAACAAAAAGAGACTTGGAGCTCAACAATAATATTAAAATCATGGCTATGTAATGTATTTTTCATAAAGATATCTGGGGATTACGATTGTTACACTTGAGCTGGTGTTGAATTATTGATTTGTTTTGTCTTAAAAGCATTTGAGACCAAAATATGATGAGCTGTCAGCCTGAGGGGTTTTTCTACTGTCGTTGAGCGATTCAAGTGTTTGGTCGGAGTGGTCGGGAGCCGCTGACGTCTCGTAGCAACGGCCGATATAGATTTTTATCGCAGCTCGAGGTAGGATCAAACGCGGCGTGGAATATTATTATATCGCTCAAAGGCGCTTAAGGTCATTGTTCAGGCGTTTTAGAGAAATCTAAATCTGTTTCGTGTCTACTTCTTTATTATGTCACTTATCTACATATAAGTAACAAGGGAAACAAATTATTTATTAATCCTCCTAAACTAAGACGTACACAACAGTATTGTTTTCTATTCTATTGATTACATGAAATTTATCTAGAAAAATTAAGCTGCAACAACTGCGGTTATTGGTTGAGCGGGAGGGCCGCCCCATCGTCGAACCCCAGCAGTCCTGCGCGCTTCCATTTATGGCGGGTGCCGCGAATGCACATGCTTGTGGCTCGAATTACTGATATTATGACGCGGGCTCTTAGCCATCCTTAGCCAGCCAGCCAAATCTAAATCTGTTTAGTATTAAAAACTTATCGATAGTATCGTTAATTTTATAAAAGGATCCGACAGAATTCTAAAGATTTTCGAGCCAATGTGGATCTAGTGTCATTTTTCAATTTTGGTTGCAATTTATTTGTACTAATTATGCTAACTTAGTCATTTGCTGTTATATGTTTTACGTTTCAATTATAAATTTAAAAACGATGCTTATTGTAATGAATAAATTAACCACCAAAAACATAAATGATAAAAACCAGGCCAAGTTTTTTAACTGTTGGGCCAGAAATAGAGTTGGAAACCAGATCGATGCACAGTTACAAAACACTATTAATTGTGTATATGAAATTTGGTATGAAGCTGTCTGGAAATAACACAAAGGATACGTTTATACCGGAAAATGCACGTTTTCTGTGGGATTGCTATTGATTCTTCACGTCAAAACGGCTGAACGGAATTCGATGAAATTTGGTAAAAATATAGTTCGAGTCCTGGGATAGGACATAAACTACTTTTTTAAACGAAAATTGCCCTTTAAACGGGTGTAATTGGGTTTGGAATATTAATTTACGGCAGTTCACGTGTGCCGTGAAAACCCGTTGATGTATTTTAAAGTATCTGCGCTATTCATGGCTAAACTGCTGAACTAATTTTGATGAAATTTTTTATGGAGATACTTTGAGCCTTTTCCATGAAATAAGGGTTTATTGTAAAAAAAAAATTTAAAGCCGTTATCATCGTAAAAATACGCGAAAGTCAAAGGGCTCGAGACATTCGAAACTTTCTTCAAATGATCACCTCACTGCAAGAGCCACCATACGAGCGTAGTAGGTAAATAAAGTTCGTGAGCACAAAATGACATCTCATGTAAACATCATAAACATCACGAGGATCCAATAATAAAGAGTATATTTGTCGACAAAATTTATTTGTTTATTTCTTTGTGTACTGTTTAATTTCTTGGCTGATATTAAACAATCCTGTTTAAAGTTTACTTAGAGTTGAGTCTAAACAAGTAAGTTTTTTCTTAATGTGTTTTCTGTACTTTTCCTTATATTACTAAATAAACTTAAGAGGACTGTAAACCAACGGCAAAAATCACCCTTTTCATACAAAAGGCGATAACGATTTCCACTTCTTAAATGTTAACCAATTTTGACCAATTTTTGATAGGTTGTCAGTCAGAACAAAATCTAGGCCTATACGTTTTCTGAATATTGATTAAAGGTGAACAAAGTCAAATAATCGCCAAAATAATTTTTGTATGTAAATACGGAAACAACAATAAAACTGAATTTATTGATTATAGTGAAAAAACAAAAACGTATAGACCTAGATAATGTTTGACCGACAAACTATCAAAAATGGGTCAAAGTTGGTGAACATTTCAGGGGTGGAGATCGTTATCGCCGTTAGAATGAAAAGCCGTACACCGTTCACACTCCTCTTAAGCTCATTAAATAATTTAAGGTAAATATAATAATCTCTAAGTACCTAGTTTTTAGGTGCCTTTATACAAATTAATAACCCAAAATTGCGTAAAGTTGAAGTAATGATACGAGCAGATATTGTCAAACTCACTCAAACAAGAAACATTTAAAACAAAAGGCAACAATAAAAATCATGAAAACAGACACCATACCATTCGTCTAGATGACAAATAGGGGGGGCGTCCAATAAATACGGAATCCACGCCATTGTTTCCAGATTCCTATCGTTAATCATTTTTATGTCCGTAATTAATATAAAGATTGTAGCGACATTGTTGAGTGGGGTTATTATGACTCGGAGCGGAAACAACATTAGGACAATGCCGAAAAGGTTGACCACTTCTGGAACTGTTACAAGTACTTAGTGCACTGTAACCTACCGACGCGTAAACAATACTTGCGAATGGCAGGTATAATAAGTAACTTCGCATCAACGTGGAGATGTTTTTAAAAATACGTCAAAAATCAGCTAGTATGTAAGTCGTCTATTGTTTTGGATTATTTTAGTTTGCCATTATTGTTCTTATGTCATAACTAGCTGTGCTCGCGACTTCGTCCGCGTAGAGTTTGATTATCGTTATTCCCTCGGGAACTTTTCAATTTTCTGGGATAAAAGGTAGCCTATTTGTTAATCCAGAGTATAAGCTATCTCCATTCCAAATTTCATCAAAATCCGTCCAGCCGTTTTAACGGGAAGAGGTAACAAACATATACACACGCACACACAAACTTTCGCATTTATAATATAGTAGTAGGATGCGACTTTTACTACGATAGTATTTTACAGCTTATGTAAAAATGACTACTTACCAATGAAATGAAATGTCTCTATTCACGCGATTAACTACAGTCGATTCATCCATAGTTGTCTCATTTGGTAAACAAGTTTGTAACCTCAAAATGCACCTTAGCTGAAACAGTTTTCTTGCAAATAAAGCAACCGGAGACAATATTTTGGACGTCATTTTGCCAATTTTTAGCCTAGGATTGCTTAATTTAGGATAAAATAGCTGTTTGACCCAAAAATTGCTCATTTTATAATAATAATAATAATAATAAAGACTTTTTATTCAACACACATTTGACACAGACAGATAAGGAAAGCAAAGTAAACAAACAATAGACATAAAAACACATTTTGATTTTGAGGTTAGAAACTTGTTTACTAAATAAGACAAGTACCTATGGATGAATCGACTGTACTGTTGAGTGCGACAGAACGTTGAGTAGAGCAGTAAATACATTGCACTCACTAAAGTAACGCGAGGTACAAGCACTTGCGGCGTCTACTTGTTCTATGTCTGTATCCACAGTAAGTACATAAACCCTACTTGCCATTACCTACAGGTACCAAGGGGATTAAAATTGCCCACTACTCTAGTCCAATTTCATGAACAAAAAAATAAAACATCTCGGCAAGGAGTGAAAGTCGATAGTGAGTTTAAATCCGAAAGGCCAGTGGCTCGGAAAATTGAGAAGTGGATTAGGCAAATCACTTTTCATTCTACCGCTCGACGAAGTTTGCCCTTTTAAATTTTATTATCTCAGCGGTGCTGGCGGGCGGTGCTCGATGCTTTGTACATGCCAAAAGTAAAACAGTAATATAGGGAACAACCGATATACGGTCGTGAAAGATTACTATTTAACACAATTGATTGTAACTATGTAAATCGACTATGTTTAGTTCTGCATTTGAAATCACAGTTAATAATAATATCGAGATTATTTTATAAATATACGCAAGTGCATTTGTTTGCTTTTTGTCTGCTTCTGTCACTTCAAAACCGATCAACGGATTGACTTGATTTTTTAATAGCGATAGCTGAAGGGCTGTGGATACTTTTTTCCCACAAAAAATGCACAATTCCTGAAGTGGTAAACGAATTTCATATGGACGCAGTTGCGGGCTAATATCGCGATAAAGGTATGGTCGTCTCAACCTGTGTTGCTATTTCTACCATGAGTTTTTGCAAACTGTTCTCGTTATAGAAAACGACCGCTCGGTCCTTTTTAACCGACTTCAAAAAAAAAGGAGGAGGTTCTCAATTCGGTTGTATGTTTTTTTTTATGTTTGTTACTTCAGAACTCCGTCATTTATAAACCGATTTGGAAAATTATTTTTTTAATCGGTAGGGTATACTTCCAGTTTGGTCCCGTTGTAGTCAAAGTCGCGTTGTGATGAGAGGATCTATGAGGAATCGATGGAACTCTTCAAATATTATAGGCACGCATATCGCAATTTTAGTATAATCTGTAATAACTCAAGCAGTTACGTTCCAAAAGCATTATTTGGTGAAGTGGAACTGTTGATGAAGACCATAGATGATCACCGGAACTCCTGAATGATAAGTATTTCACAGTTGGCGATTAAATTTCTTTATAAGGTTGTGAAGCAATTTATGGTCATGAAAATGCATGTGGTAAAATAGAACTGTTACCTATAGAAATGGGAGATATATTATTGGTTAAGTGAAGTCATAAATTAAATATATCGAAGTCGGTGGCAAGTTAATAAGGTAATAGGTACATGGAATAAATGATACTTTCTAATACATCCCTCATACTGTGTTCATTTACTTGACAAGTCACCACCAACCACCAACCACCAACCACCAACTTGCCACCGACTTCGATATTTTTAATTTATGACCTCACTTAACCAATAATATATCTCCCATTTCTATAGGTAAATGACTTACGAAAGCCAATTACCTATTATTTCTTACATTTAAGAGGGGTTTTGGAGTCGGTTTTTTTATTTGTTAAATTATTATTACTTGTATCGACAACTAGCAGTACTTATAATAGATTTCAATAACGAGAACTGTTTTCGTAAACTTATGGTAATGATAATGGTGACCTCCACTGTTCAACATAGGCCTCTCCAAAGAAGGTACAGGTATACCATGCCCTGTAATTGACCTCGGTAATACTTACGTGTAAATCAATCATTGACTTGCTCACTAGTGACAGGTTATTAAACCATTTAGCTATTTATTAATAAATTAATATTTGGAGCTGGTTACAAGATTCGGAATTGGCCCCACTGTATATTTATGTGGGGCTTCTCAGAGTGTTGCGTTTTAAGAGTCAGGGTGCCAGGTCGCAGGGTCACCGAGAACATGCGCTGATGACTTGGACGTAGAGAGGGAGCGCAGGGTATTGTATTAATCATTTCTTTAGGATGATATTAGGTTGGAACTCGTGTTACAATGATATTGAATTATTTTCCAACATAGATTGTAGACAAAGCATGTTAATTCTCATTACTTTCCCTGTGACTATGAAAGCTTCTTATTTGGCTCTATGGTAGACCAATCTCTGCTTAGGTTTTCATAAACCTTGGCACCGTATCACAATTCCGCGCACATATAGCGCTCTTTTGCACCGATCAATTAGTAAAATAAAGTGGCCATTGATATGTGCGCCAGTGGCGGAGCGTCAAATATTTTGTAAGGGAAGCGAGTCTGACCTTTGAATTTACATAACTTCACTGACAGAGAGCTACATACAGCTTTTTAGTTTGATAAAGCCTTAATTAAAATAGCCATCAAATTCATTTGTTGCTTAATCCATTTTCTTATTTACACTATGGAAATAAAAATAAAAAGTAAGTACACTTAAAATAACCATAATAAAATAATATTATATTCTGTCTATAAATTAAAAATATTTGTTTATTTCCAAGAATCATGGCCTTCTCTCTAAAAATTGCTAGTTAATTAAAACCTGGAAAAAGCGAGCTTCACTAGACATTGTTGAGAGCCGTTTCTGCCAAGCAAGTTTAGATATTTATCTGATTAAAACATGCCTTTTCAATTAGTTGGTAGCTACAAAGTTGCCAATCGACTTCCAAGGTTCCTTTAATTTCTCACTTTTTTAACATTTTGAGACTTAAATACCTGTTTCTCATATAATTCATTTTCAAAATCATCTTAGTGTACCTATAGATTGTCAATGTTATATCTTTGTTCGAAATATCAATACTTACTTCATATTTACCATATTTGAAGAAGATTTTAACCTGCATGTAATTTTTACATGTAACAGAATAGAGGCCCAGTACTCCACTGCAGGAACGTGCAAGCGTTGTTAACCGTAAAGGGCTGCAATTCGGGCTATCCTCAACAGCTTACATTCAAATTTATTGTCCCCATTATTGAAGTAATATGTAATCTTTTTGGGGATAGCCCGAATGGCAGCTATATATTGCCGAAAAACTAGCCCGTTTACGAGCCCCTTTAGGTGATACATATAACCATGTACGTATTTCACCAATTAAAATGATGACCTTGAGATTTATTCATTAATAAATAATGTATATGAAAAGGCTTAACTTATAAAGTAAACTGGGGTAACTTTGATTCTTGGGTTACATTGATAAAAAATTCGTTTTATTTTTAAAAGCATGTGCATGAGGCTTTTTGTTAAGGTTGGCAAGACCGATAGCCATTCATTTTAGTTTCTATGACGCAGTAAATAAAAACGGTTGTCGACGGCGTGAATCACGTGCCGCAATGTAAGTGACAGTTTTAACTTTTTTTAATGCTTGAATAAAATTGATCTCATTTTTTGTTTAATAATGCTCGGTTCAAATTGATTAACTTTTTAGAAATGGTGAATTTTATTTTGATCAAAGTTACCCCAAAACTACAAAAAAGACTTATAATATTTGATCCCATGCACCGTTTTATTTCGTTCTTTGGAACAAATGCTTCTGTAAGGGGTTAGGTACTTTCGAAAACCATAGGGTATCGTTAAAAAAACATAGGGTATCAAAGTTCTCACTTCTTAGTTTAACTTTGATCAACACATTTTTTTTTCTTTACTCGTATAATTTTGTAAATTACGATTTCAATATTTAGAATATTGCAAATATTTCAAAAGTCGATATTCCTAATTTTTTTATGTATTTTAAACGCGTTATTATAAAAGATAAGACGTTTAAATTTCATAATCGATCAATGTAACCCCAGTTTACAGTAATTTAGTTTAAATTTGACTGGTTGAGCAACACCATTTAAAAAAGTTACTAATTGTAAATCCTTTAAAACCACAATTTAATCCAACCGATGTCGTCAGGCCATACACAGCTAACCACTCTTATTCGGGAAACGAATGAATTAAGTTAATAAATTTATCGATGATTTGTTTTAGCGCCTTTGATCTGTCAAATCGATTCACTGGTTGCCGCTGAATCTGATATCGGTGTTCGTATGCTAATTTTCTTTTCGAACGCCATTGAATTAGTTACGGTGTATTGGAAATTTGGATTTCGTTCATAATATTATGATACCTATTGGGTTGGGAACCGAAAGGTTTGGGAAAATGGGTTACGCGCGGGTAGTTCTGTTTTATCATGGTAAGTCTTTGAAGATGCTATAACAAAATATAAGGATTTTGACTCAATTAAGCAGGTACGTGTGGCGTATCGTGTGTATTCGGCCATGTGGCACGAATACATATTCACATGAAGCTATAGTTCTATCCAATATTTATTAGGTTGGTAAATTGACCCTTAAATGTGCAAAGCAAATTTATACTCTCAAGTGGGTGGGGTGGGCTTTTCTGAATTGCTTGACGTAAAGTCCCATACCGGCTTTTCTGTGCGGCGCTTGTCGGCGATGAGCGCTTTGCACGTTAGAGAATAAATAGACAGGAAGCAGTTAGCATACACGAACTTCTTCTGATATGTATACATATACATGTAGAATACGCGAGCATCAGACAATCTATACGTGTAGTGTGACGTAAAACAATTTGCCAACATCCCCGACACAAGCCCTGCTGTATCTCGTGTTCGGCCGCGCGGCGCGCCGCAACCGCCGAGCAATGAAGTTTAGGCAAGCCTGGGATATTCCACCCAGCTAGACTTATAGGAAATGATCTGGATTAAACCGTTTGCATTGCTGGAACATTTTAAGATTGTTAAAGTGTATTTTAAAAGCAAGATCGTTCGCAAAAGATGGGAGGAACCAAATAAAATGTAATAATTGCAGCATGTACTTTGTCTCGAAACGAACGATTTCACAAGTTTTTATTATAATATTAAATTTAATATGTTAGGGATGTTAACAAAGTATTGAAGAATGGACTGTTTTAAAATGTAATTGTAAAGGTTTAGATAAACTGGATTTAAATAAGTAAATGCGTCTGTTGACAAGGACGATTATGAGCCACTACAGTACAAATAAAAAACAAGGCGCCATAATGCAAATAAAAAAAAACCTCAGTATTGAAGTTTGTTGTGTTGCAAAGAAGGGTCAAATCTTGGAAGTCTATTTTGAAGTAATTTTCTCGGTCGGAGTAGGCTGAAAATTGGTACATTATATAAGTACGTAAACTCGAAGACAGCAATATTAAAGTGCAATGGGCATAAACTATATTATAAAAATGAGACTTTCTACGGAACAATGGTTTTGGGTCCTGCATTAGGATTCCCTGCGTTGCAGTGCCCAAAATCAAAATCTAACAAACCGTATAGGTACAGTTCGTTTGCGTATTATACAGACATACAAAACATAAACTGCTGCCATCTGTTTTGTTTACTTTGTTGTTTTGTTTTGCTGAGTTTTTTAGTCCTTAGTGCTTAAGTTTTGTTTATTTGTCGTCATAGTGTAGTGTATAATATGTATGTGTCATCTTCCGTGTATTCACCGAGCGGTCCCGACGGAAGACCAGCGTTGCCCTCACAGCCAGCACATGCTGAGTTGGGACCGTTTCGCAACAATTCTTTTTTTTCTTTATTATTTCTTATATGTGTTCTACTGATATGTTAATTGTTGTGAATAAATTTATTTTCTTTCTTTCTTCTTTCTTTCTTTCTAAACAAAAATAAGTAATTAAAACTAGTGGCAGGTGAATAGTGTGCATGAATAGTGGCACAATGAATTACAAATAAATAAATATAATGATATAATGACAGTGATGAGGTGAGATTCTTTCAATACATACCTGCCGTTACAAACACAAAAACTAAAGAGTTCAACTCATAGTTACAGCGGAATTGATTACTTTGTGAAGTCTGATTTCTGACAGACATATACATTTAAGGCTATTTTTTGCATTTGACGTACGGAACCCTGAAGCTTTTCCAAAATATATCCATATTTCCTAATTGAACCTGTAGCTCGCCGGTGTCGATCAAAACGACGAGGGCACCATGAACTTTCATGACGGTCCCATGCAAATTCCTTACCTACCCTATTTATTTCCAAATAACACCGTTTGGACTCCCTCCGGTTGACAAGGGTCGAATACATCTTTCGATATTCCATATTTTGACACATTTTTTTCTCGGTTCGACAGTTTGGAGCCGTGACGGTGACCTCCATATATTACGTTATGCAGATCCATCGAGTCGCACAATGAAGACAAATAATAAAGTTGGAACAGTGTGGGGTTAGGCTTTACCTTTGAAGGCATTATACCAAAGGGTAAAACCTAAATATTGAACTCAACATCATCCGAGTGTACACAAAATATAAGTTGTTTTCTGAAAGCAGTAAGGCTGCCACTGAAATACAGAAGATTAACGTTTAAAAAAAGTCTCACACAAGCATCGTAATAAATTCGTATTACACGAATAAAGCCGTAATTTGTGGCGTGCTTTGCCACAATCAGCACGGGCAGGAGTCATAAACATTCGGCACTGCTGTAATAAAGATATTACTTGTGACTGCTGAAAAAATATTGGCACAAATTATAACGTGATGACGTGACGTTATAACGTAAGGTTTCCTTCGAATAATTACTACTTTACTCGTACAGTGGAAATTACATTTAAAATTTATCACAATTAGGTTCTGTCCTTTATATTGTCATGTAACTTTTATCTAAGCAAGTACTCAAATTTATGCTCAAAGTAAAGGTTTAATATATTTCACGAGCACAATATTGCGTCTACTACAACGTTACTTATTTTACGTCATGCCAAATTTATTAAATATTCATGCCATTAATATCGCAAAAATGTAGTCTTGTGTGTGCATGACCGAGCAGAGGTCGTAAACAGGCTGTGAAGGAGCAATAAAGACATTTGCGACGAGCTTACTTGTACATTGTGCGAGTACTGGTACTAGAATACCAAACACGTATCACGTACCGAATGTTACCGGCCACTGTTTCGTAATGGTTTTTGTGTGCAGTAATCTACCTGAGCCCGGAGCAGGCGTTTTTATGTCCGCTACGTTTGTATACACGTCTAAATGTTCTGTGCAATGTTAGCTTTGGTCGTATTTCTCACGTTTGCTTTAAATAAAGTGCTTTTAACACTTCAAATGGGTTTATTATATGAATATCAATTAAGGTTTGGGAGGCCAAACCAGACTATGATCAACGACAATAGTAATTGATGGTCACTAGATGGACGGCAGGAATTTACCGTAGTTCAAAGTAAAACTAAAATGTATGTTTCTGATTAGAGGTTAAAAATTAAATAAAAAATCGGACAGTAATGGATGTGCCCATGTTATTCAATTTTTCACACTGCCACTCATTTTGCACCTCAAGAATAAACACACAATATACCTACAGCTTCTAGACAGCCTTGCATTTGAGTAGATACATTAAAAGTCATTCCATTACAGGCTTGTAACAGCGCGCGCTTAGACCGATATTGTACTCAAGTGAAAATTGAAATGATTTAAAAACTCATTTGACTGTGTGTCTTAGTCTGCGAGGCAATTCAACGATGTGTGTGAAGTCCCCCATCCGCACTGGATCCGCGTGGGGACTTCTGGTTAGTCTCACTAGGAGAGGAGGCCTGTGCCGTGGGACGTAATAAGACCAGTGATGATAATGACTTGGAACCATTCAAAACTACTTTCCGCCCCAACACGGAGCAAACTGGTTGAAATTGCGTTTTCCCATCGGCGCAAAGATTACTCAACGTCTGCTTTAAGAGACGGTAATTCGGTATCAAACGTTAGATAAATTGTGTTACAATCCATCGGAAGGGACGAGATGAGACTATTTTGTTTAAAACCATCGTTATTCTTGATGAAGTCTATTGTCTTGGGCAAAGTGCGGGGGCGAATGGAAGGGATTATTCATTTCTCTTTGGCATCAAAAGGCTGCTTTAAAGTTCCACAACTTCCCATTTGATGACTCTTAATAAATTCGCGTTTGAATGGGCTCAGAGATTAATGTCGTGCTTTCGTTTCACATCGAGACCGATCATTGGAGGAATAATAATTGGCAGTCGGAACAAGGGCACCTTCCTCAGCCTCTAGATTTGTAACCAAGTTTCTTCTGATATTAAAATCACGGAATTTCATTTCATCGCAGCCGAATTAATGGAACGTGATAAGATGGAAAAAATAATGTTTTTAAAACCAAAGAAAAACAATATGCGCACCTTAAATGGCAAGTTTAGGTGACGAAGATATTGAAAAATAATATCGAATCAATAAAAACACGATTAAAACTTTCTCATTTAAAAAATAATAATATAAAAAGATGAATTTAAGAGGAGTGTGAACCTACAGATTTTCATACAAAAGGCGATAACGATTTCCACCCCTTCAATTTTAACAGATTTTGACCAATTTTGGATAGATTGTCAGTCAGAACGAAATCTAGCTCTATAAGTTTTGGGTTTTTCATTATTATCAATAAATTTAGTTTTATTGCTGTTTCAGTATTCACATACAAAACTAATTTCGGCCATTAATTGAGTTTGTTGATCTTTAATCAATATTCAAAAAACGTATAGACCTAGATTTTGTTCTGACTGACAACTTATCACAATTGGTCAAGACCGGTTAACATTTAAGGGGTCTACAATTTTGAAAAAAATGGAGAACATAGTTCTTTAACTATATATTACAAGAAAACCTGTAAGAAATCTATGGTATTTATTTAACCTGTGTTTTTTTTAAATTTAATACGGGCTAGGACTTATGAAGATCAATGACCAGTTTATACTAAATCTTTGCTAAAAATGGAATCAACCTCTAAAATCAACCGTTAAAACATCCACAAAAAACACTCCAATAAAATCAACGCAAACATTTCGAAACAATAAGTTACACGCTTTCGTTGCAACGAATATAGAAACGTTAAAATTAAAATTCCAATGGCAAACCTGGTTTCATTTGGAATTTTTGTAAAAAAATTGTCACGGTGACACGTCCACATTCGCCTGAAGACCGAACAATGCCATGGGATGCCGGATTTTTGAGGGTAACTCCATGGCTTTGGACATTGATTAATGGAGGAAGGGACCATGGTATGCTACTGGGAATTCGATGGGTAATGCAGCCAATGTACTGTGTATTAGCTGAAAATTGCGGTGTTATTGAAGAAAGAGGAAATACTCAAAAGATCATTGTCATTGAGCCGTTGGAGTATGTAAGTAAACCTTGTAATTAGTAAAGTCTACTACCGAAGTCTATTCTGAACAATTCTTATTCAAAATTAACGCTAAAAAGCGGGCACGAAAAGATGTTGCTCGCTTCTTAAACCACCTCTTTCGAGCTGAAGCTATCAACGCCGCATATTTTCCTTAGCATTTCAAATCTTTCGCACCATTAAACCGCGAAAAAACATCGGCCGTCTCTCCATTCATTTCAGTTGCAGTCTGACAAGCAAATTTATCAGAAGTGGGCGTCGCTGCTTGACGCTTGCTTTAAAAGGAGCAAGCCTTCCATCACAACGTAAATAGCAACAGATATAGCGATTGTAAGAACCAACGCGGGTCTTATTATACGAGATTTTTGTTGAAATCCTCATAGCGATATTTGGAAATCCGTCAGGTACGGTTTCTACAATGGGGAAATAATCTTCGGCTTTTATAACGTACGTGAAAGGTAATGTTAAAATAAACAGATTATAATAATCTGTTTGATAGTATTCAACTTAAAGAGATTGATTATTAATTATTACTTATTTCGTTTCGTAGTTAAGTTAAGTAAGTCGCGTATGTTTCTGGTTAAACACTTTAGTTACTTAAGTCGTTTGTTTATTTCGTGGTAGTTTATTAAAAAAGATGCTTGCTATATGGGTGTCCTAATGCAGTATGTACTCGTTATAGTGGTTACAAATTTAACAATCCACTGAACACAGTAAACTGTTTAAGCTGCCTGAAAAAGACTATGAGAGTTAAAAACACATACCTATTTATAGTAGGCAGACAACTTCGTGTGCAATGCTTACATACGCAGGGAGTAAAGTTTAGTATCGGTACGGTAGTAAGTGTAAGAGGAGTGGCAACAAGAAGCAACGAGCCTGCAATGAATCTTGAGATACTCGTATTAATCGCATATATCTCGACGTGTGTAGCCAGGTAGTTAGCCGTGCATGCTTCGGCGTGTTACCTAGGCGCTGCGCAGGAACTTTACGGTCTATAGATGACAACGTTTCTTTAGAAAATCAATCTATCTTCAGTGGCGTTGTCTGTGCCCTTGCCTCCTTCGCCGTGGAACAAAAGACGAACCAACAATGCTCACAACAGCCTCTTCATTGTCTCGCGGACATCGCGGCGGGGGGTCTACAACTAAAACAGCCGTTTAAATTAACTGCTGCCTTCAGATTTGATGGACTTTTAAGAGTTGGGAGCGTATTTGAAGACATAAGCTTTGAAATTCATTTTTAAGCCATAGGTTTAAGAGAAAGCGTTAGCGTTGCGGTTTTTGTACAAAAGGCTTGGTGCGTGGTGGTACCAAATATTATCAAGCGTCTTTACTACTGGAAAATGTGTGTTCAATTGTTACACAGGGTGACATTGAAGACGTGATCAGAAACCAGTTTTTCAGACTCGGTAATTGATGGCCATTTTCAAGCAATATTAGTTACAAGAAACAAAAGCAATTTTTTTGTTCATTTACTCCTTCGAAGGGTGAACTATGAATAGTCAGTAGGGGTAAATTAACAAAAAAAAATAGCTTTTGTTTCTTTCTAAATATGGTCTTAGTAAATAACTTATTTTGAGTTTATGTTGTTTCCCATAAACAAAATAAGACAAATCTAGCAGGTACACCTTCAAGCGAAAGCTTGAAGGTCATTTGTCGACGCTCCAGAAACAATAATTTTATTCCAGCACTTTAAGTTTTACAACTTGTTAACTTTTCCTATTTTTCTGTCTGTTTTTTAACATTTTACGCTTAATGCTGCTGTAACAAGTAATTTAGTATTGATTATTCTGAACACATTGCCACAATATTAGCTATATATGTATGTCCGATCCATCTTAGTAGTAGTAGATAAATAATTATTAGCATGTAGTGTATTTGTATAGCGCTCCGTGAGTCACAGACGGTGCTGGCTGAAAATCAGCGCTGCAGGTGTCTTACACCTCAGCATTATGCTGAGCCAGTGTCCCATTCACTGCCGCGAGGACACACACACCACCATTTTGTTTTGTATTGTTTTTAATTTATATTTATGTTACTCTGTGTGTCTTCTATGTTAGGGAATAAATGTTTTTCTTTCTTTCTTTCATTCACACACACGTTCACGTTATCTGTGATAAGTTTGTTAATTTGAAACACAATTAACAAAAATATTACGTATGAAACGCAATAATACAACTGCTGAATGTTACTTGTTTAACATTTATTGTACAGGTTTGATTCTAAATAGAATACGCTAATTTACACAAAACGAGGCTGTGAAATACTTAATAACGCAATTATACTAATACTTCGGTTTCACCA
Source organism: Tortricodes alternella (assembly GCA_947859335.1). Classification (NCBI taxonomy): domain Eukaryota; kingdom Metazoa; phylum Arthropoda; class Insecta; order Lepidoptera; family Tortricidae; genus Tortricodes; species Tortricodes alternella. Next base: position 15,288,313 of record OX401973.1, on the reverse strand, counting down.
AATCCAGTTCCGGAATAACACCAGCTAAACTCCGTTTTATTTGCTTTGGACCGAGCGTAAAAGCCGCTATTGCATATTGTTACGAGTTTTATTCTCTTCGAATAAGTTTCGATTGTACACCGCAATGCGCCTCCCGCCTTAAAAGTATTACGAGCAATCACAATAAAGTACCGCGCTTAACTTCGGCTTTGCTCAAACTTTTGTTAGTAGAATCGAACCTTTGAGGGAAGTATAATTTCGTTTTCTATTCTGCGTATAGATCATCCGGGGATTTGAATGTTGATGGCTAATGTCAATATTTGTGGATGCTTTGATAGTACAGTTCTATTAATAATAATTTTATTATTATTGTTTGTTCACCGAAAGTTGTACCATAAGCATTGTATCATAAATCTATTAAGGTCTCGTACAACCGTGCAACTAATTAAACGTAACCATTACAAACATGCAAAGTAAGTTCAAATAACATCAATACAATATAAAACAGTACCGTGACCGTGACTCACTTATAGACAACGCATAGCCTAAACGGGTAGTCCTAGACGTTTGAAATTTGGAGGAGACATTCCTCGAGTACCCTAGATGTGCACTAACGAGGGATTTTTTTAAATACCATTGCTAAATTGGCGAAAAGGGGTGATAAAGTTTGTATGGAAAATACCGCGGGCGAAGCTGTGGCGGGTCCACTAGTATATAATATGTATTGAGCTTTGAATAATATGGATACAGTGCATACAAATAAAAGTAAAGAAAAAAAACAACATCAATGCAAATCTTGTATACAGAAACCTCATACCTCTTGATAGTATTTGGGGAGTGAATCAGGATGCATGTCCACATGACAGACCTACTGCAAGCCTTCAATAGCTTTCCAAGACGTGCTATGGGTGAGTTTGATCCAAGTACTGTTTACGAAGAGCCAGACTCAGATGTACCTATTATAGGTTAACGGGGCATTTTGACAATAGTCCTAAATTCGATTTTTAGTAGAAGCGGTCGGGGCGATCGGTTATCTCTAAACTAAAGTCTGTTCGCCGAGAGTTGATAAATATTATATCGCCTCGAAATAGCGACTGTCGCTTACCTTTAGCAAACTGCATGACGGACGTCGCTTATCGCCGCGCGCACAAAGTTTTGTCGTACGAGGCACGCAGTTGTTGTCATGCGCGGCACCGCGCTGGGCGAGCGTGCGCGCGCACGCGGCTGCCATACTACCATTCTGTTCCGGAACACGCTTCGAGTGTGTCCTTTGGGTGTTAGTGTGTTATTTTAAACGAAGCAATTACATGTTTCATAATAACTGTCACCGACTCTGAGACTTCGTTATTGTCGTCGTTTGATGAGATGCCAGCAATGGGACATATTATATGCTTTCAATAATAATATTATATGAGAAAAAATAGGTTTTAACTTAAATTTTTCATTAGCATCGGGAAAAATAAAGAAGATTTATTCCTATTTAAACAGACTTTAAATAGGAATAAAGAGATCTGTTATGTCTGCTCTGTTAGAGATGTACCTAGTATTGAAATATTTTAGTCTATTCCCATACAAGAAACTTCTTGTAGCCAGGCCAGTTAAGACGATTTTATTATCTGAGAGCTGCGCCTGTATTCGGGAACGCTAAGTGATTCTGTAGCGACGCGTAAGCCAGATTTCTCATGTCGCTCTTACGCATTACGCCTCGTGCGGAAGAGTGAGATGAGAAATCAGGCTTACGAGTCGCTACAGAATCACTTAGCGTTCCCGAATAGAGGCGCTGGTTTTGGGATATTAATTGCACATATTTTTCACCACATTCGGGGATTTCTCTTTGCTCATAAATTCCACTTACATTATTTTAGACCACAGTTTAGGTATAATAATACAATTATTTTACAGACATAAACAAAACTCTGGGTAAGGTACCTCGTTGGAAAAACAAAAGAAGCGGCGTGTTCCAGGAATTAAACGAAACTTCTCGAACAATGTTAATATTACCTAGGTAGTTTTGTCGTATACAAACACAAAAACGGAAAAATGCGAAAAATGTCACAAGTTAGATTGAACAAGTTTTTACCGCCACGAATACTGTTAGTGATTTTGTCTGAATTTCCCAATGTGGGCTCTTTTCGGTCAGCTAATGTTGAAAAAACAAAGGGGTCGAAGTTTTTTTTTTACGTAGAAGTAATTAAAACGTTTTAATAATTCGCATTGGTTCTTTTATTCACTAGAATTAACTCTTTAGTGAAAGATATAATTAATAGTGGATTGTTCAACAAGGGACTAAAACGAGCCACTCCTCACAAGTGAATTAGGCTATAAATCGAGTGCGAACGTGTTTTATTTCCGAGTTTAACACTACTTTACACTTCGATTGCGAGAAAATAACAATTTTCTGGAAAAGGCATATATTCATGAAATTAAAAATACAACTAAAACAATATTCAACTGTGTTTTCGTGGCACACCAATTTTTTTAAATATGTTTTGTTGACAAATGCTCTAAGACATACATAGAACTAACGCCAAGAAACGCCAACGTAAACAGCCGCTGGATGATTTGAAGCGTCTCACAAACGCTTATAATCTTCATGTCATAAGAGAATTTTTATTTTTATTTTAATGATAAATACAGTAATCGTTACTATCGAAAGAAGCTATTTTGTTCTAATTTCATTACATTTTTGTAAATGGAGTATGGTTTTGCGCAGCTGGCCCTAAGTGGTTTGGAAAAAAAAATTAAAAAGAAAAAATAGGTATCTACTTAGTCCTTAGTGATAAAATGACACACGTCTACGCGAAGCTATTTTGACTAAAAGATGTTTTCATAGTGGTAATATTTCCTGGAGGACTAAACTAAGGATATTTGATATTATGATAAAACAAGAACAGCAGGCACACAGTGAATATTGTAAATAACTCATATCAAAAAATCATCCACTTATTTATACTTAGTACAACAACCACATCCACAGAGTAAACTGTCGCTGGCAGCTCATTTCATAATAACGGCTTCTACTCAAACACCGATGAATAAAATAAATTGATTACAAAATATTGTTACAATTAACGAGGTTACAAAATAAACAGGGCAAGTGAATTCGTGGCGTTTTTCCATTTCGCGGGGGCCGGCGCGGCGGTCACTCGCCACACTCCGGGGAAATCTAGCCGTGTTGGTGTTGATTCAATAGAATTTTCCCCTTTCAGTTGCTCCACAATAAAAAAAACACCATGTGTAATATTTATGCACTGAAAATAAAGGTGCCGACTGATTAATGCAAGTGGGAACAATGTTGAATTGAAACTTTTTCTTTGTTTATAAAATTACGATTGGATTCCCACTCTACCTCAACAAAGACACGACAGCCTTGTTGGTGACGACGGTAACGAATACAGTCAGCTAGTGATTATTAAATGAAATAATATGTATATACCTAAATGAAATCAGAATACCTAGGTTGTTTGCGGCAATATTAAGGGTTCGCATCTCATGTCATGGCGAACTTTGCCTTAGGGTTGTCGATTTATGGTGCAAATCCGCGTGTTATCCCCCGAGGCGTCGACTGAACAAACTCTGTTTATAACGGACTTGGCTTACGACTCTTATTGTGACACACGATTTTGTCGGATAGTCAACTAATTATTGATGCAGTTGGAAAAGACGGGACACTATTCAAGAAGATGTATCATATTTTTGACGCGTTTTTATTTTATTTGTATTTCTACTGCTCTGCATGGGCATGCTAGGAGGCGTCAGTGATGTTAGTCAACTTCTTAATTCGTCATAGTCATGACGCCAATCATCATTCGCCATCATCAACTAATGTTGTGTCATCTTTGTCCTCCGTTTATTAATGAAACAAGTGCTAGCGTCGGACTGAGAGATCGTACTACTTAATTTGTAAGACTATATAGCGGTTCTATTATAATAATCTATATTATAATAATATTTACAAAGGTGCATACAAAAAATCAGCTTGTTATTAATAATTTTGATGGCCTCGTTATTTCGACATGTTTGGAGTGGAGGACGCTCAAAAAGAAACATCCATTTCGTAGGACAATTGTTTTTCCGAGTTTACAATATAATAATCTTGACATTTCAATAAAAAACTTATTGTTAGTCAGACAATTTCAACATCCCACCAAATTGACATGATTTGCAGCTGCGCACTTAATTAGCTACCTCTATCGAGAATTTTCACAGAGGAAAAACTTGGGCGTCTCGTCGATCGGAACCCACTGACGAAGATATACCTTGTTATTAATTACTGAAAAACAACAGACGGGGGCTCCTGGACTATGTGGATTTAGATCAAGGTTAGTCTTGCATGCCTGGCCAATAATTTACAAAAAAACAGCATGGCCCGTTTCGACCAAAATATTATTTATGCCTAGATGCTTTTCTATCGACTAATCTTAGGATAAGTGCCTACTAATACTTGGTTTTAAACCTTTTGGCGACGAAGGCCTATAGGGAAAAATTACTAGGTAGTATAAATGACTAAGTATAAAAATTTCTAAGTATAAAAATGACTAGGTATAAAAATGACTTGGTATAAATATGACTAGGTATAAAAATTACTAATTATAAAAATGACTAAATCCTAACAACTGATTTGTTCGCTAGCGGCATGCAGCGTGTGTCCTTGCCTTGGGTTGCGTATTTAACTCGCGTTAGGTATAATGAGAAGCGAGCCAGAAAATTAACAACATAACTTACTAATGCTGAATGTTTTATCGTGCCCTCGTCTTGTGGCGCGGTGCAATTACAAACTTTCACAATTTTTGACTTTGCCTACGTAAATGAAAAATAAAACAATAAAAGCTGTTTGTTCCTCTATTAGGTACTCCTAAGTGATTTACTATATCATCGTTATAATGTGAACGTCAAACATATACAAAACAATGAGAAATTCGCAGTTCAGTACAGTCTCACCTGATGAAAAGTGATGATGCAGCCGAAGGTGGAACGTGATGCCCCAAAATGCCTATTTACTCTAAGGATAAATAAAAGGAAGGAAGTTGGACGAGGCCCCGAAATAAGAGCTGAGCTGATCGTTTACTTGGTCGGTGCAACTGTCCCAACCCAACCCTGCCTCGCTACACACCAATCAATATTAAATACAATTCATACATATACTTGTAACTGAAATTTCAATCACATCGGCTAAAACGTACATATTCCTATATTGGGGCTTACCGCGAAATGTGCCAGAAGGCTTAATAACTCTGGTTTTAATTTCAGACTTCACCTAACTACCGGCTTATAGGAGTTATTTGCCGCCTACATTTATGATGACAAACTTACTAAAAGTTCCTTTATACCTACTTACTTAGAATTAATACGTTTTCACGAGGGTTCTTTTTAGTTGGAATTCTTTTGAATTTTGAGATTTCATAGAAAACTGTCAGCAAAATAAGAGCCGCAAAAAAGTGCAATCCCGGAAATAAAAAGATAACCATTTGGAGGCCGCGTGTTTATTACGGACAATACACGCCTAACGTGCCAAAATTCATAATCTCATGGGTCCTTTTCTGTATTAATCTTCCGAATTACTCGGCGCTGCGGCAAAAAGAGCCATTCCATTGCTCCATTCGCCAATTATATTTGCCAAATAGCGGCAAATTGGCAATTTGCGGGAAGCAATTCCTTCCGTTTGCATAGTTTAATGCCTAACTAAAGCGTACTTGTAAACGCTACTTCTCAAAAAATCTCGGTGCTTAATTCCATTCGTAATCTATTTAGGCGTAAACCGGGGACACGTAAATATCCTAAAACTGATTTTTTGCCGGAGCCAAGTGACGCAAAATATTTCTTTGCTTTTGCGTCGATTTTTGCTAAGCTTAAGACATTACTTATGAACAAACGAATACGTATGTGAGTGATGAGATTAATTCTGATTCGCGAAAAAGCAGCCCAATTTTTTCCGATAGCCCGGATGCGGGCAAAAACCAAGTAATTGTTCACCTGCCTAATGAGAATTCTGGCTTTAACTACAGGGAATTAAGTATTTAAGTACATAATTAATGCGCTCTGAGCTTTAAATTGCGGTGTTGATCCCTCTTCGCCAGTAATCCTATAGCCATAGTAAAGCCAGCATTAACAGCGTATTGGATCCCTTACATGCAAGACACAAAGATAAGTTAAACACGTTTATCTCTATGACTATCTCTTTCGTCGGCACTAGTGTGAGGGAGATGCACGTAGAGATAAGACGGCTTAACTTATCCTTGTGTCTTTCATGTTACGGCCGCTGAAGGTAATCATCAGCCCATCAGTGACAAATTCACATCTGTAGATCTAATGACTAGTTGATCTTCGATTAAAGTGGCGTTTATTTATAACTTGACGGAGAATAACAGCCGTATTCACAAAACGCTACTTAATATTTGATCTGAGACAAGAAGCTTATATATTTGTGATTTGTTTGTGACAGGGATAGCGAGGCTGATAATTGAATGGAAGAGAGTGTTAGAGAGAAGTATGGATGGACCAGATGGTAGTTTAGTTAGTTTTAATCTAGTTTAAGTTATTCTTAAGTCATTCTATTGAATCGTTGTAACGCCATGGATTTTTCTGTAATGTTGCACACAGTTGATTCGAATAAATAAATAAATAAATAAATATAATACTGGAAATTGCACGGGGAATAGATAACTGAACTTAGAAAATTTGACCTTGAATTCATTCAGTCACTCATTTATGTGCATCTCTTTCTGTAGTATGCCCATCATTAAGCACAATAAAGCATGTACTGGAGCCATTTCTGAATAGATAATTATGATTGATGATTATTGGTTCTTCTCTTTCCTGGTCAAAGATCTCAAAGGAAGGATATGCCTATCAGTTCAATTTCGTGTACCAAGTCTCATAGTAGGTTAACAAACGCAAGCGCTATGGCTTATACCCACACCTTATTGCTAATGTCTTAGTTCTTACGACATACATACAAAAGTCTAATATTGCTTGATTCACACGCTATCATATCATTGTGGACGGTGTGGTCGGCGGCGCTGTCTCACACCGCACGATGCGGGAGGGCATTTTTTTAATTATACCAGTGTCACTTAAATGGGCGTCAAGCATGCGTCAAGGATGGTGGTTGACATGCGACTGAACCTGCGATGGTGTCAGATTCGCGTTCTGACTCCTCAAAAGTAAGCACGCGAAAATTGCTGTGAGCAGTTCCTTACCATATATTTCAATGTTACTGGTAAAATAAATGAGATTGAATGCGCGTTAAGTTCTATTTGAATTCTGAAGCGTTGAAGAAATAAGAGGAATAAAATGAATTGGCGACGCAGTCCAGCGGTGGACGTCTTTAAGCATCAATGATGAGTTTCAATTTTGCTTTTTTGCCTTAATCGCCCTCTGTTTGGAGGAATGGGAAAATAAAAACAATATACAAACCGACCGATCACAATATCGCTTATATAGTTTGGAATTATAGGTCCTAAGTTGTTATGTTGTGATCTCATGAGGCGACGTAAATTTGTTAAATTCAAAAATTTTACACTGTTTTGATAAAAAGTTTAACGTGTTATTGTTAATTTTAATTGATGATATAAAAGCTGATTGACTGGCTCTTCATGGAAATGCCACATAAGGAACCGCAAACCCCTGGATGCAAAAAAAAACTGACTTCAAAAACCCTTTGAAAAGTAAGCAATAACTTAAGTAAATTACCTAGAAACGTCAGATATATTGTTGATTAAGTGATACATTAAATACATCCAAATCGGTGTCAAATAAATGAACACAGTATGAGGGATGGATTACCCAATTTACTCGCCACCGACTTCGATATATTTAATGTATCACTTAATCAACAATATATCTGATGTTTCTAGGTAATTTACTTAAGAAGGGCATTATTTCTTACTTTTCAAAGGGTTTTTGAAGTCGGTTTTTTTATTTGTTAAATTTTATTTTTTTTACTTTTTTTAGTAATTATCATATGTGATTTAACGACACACATTTACTACATCAAGTAACAATAGCGTAGTGCCAATTGCTCATCATCCTTTACAAAATGTTGTTTAGTGATTATCATATGTGATTTAACGACACACATTTACTACATCAAGTAACAATACCATAGTGCTAATTGCTCATCATCCTTTACAAAATGTTGCTATCCAAGGTGCAAGGACGTCAATCGTTGAGGAGTTCTCCTGGTTCTATTTTACCACATGAATTTTTATGAGCTTAAGTTGCTTTCCAAGCTTGTACAGAAATTTAATCGCCACCCGTGAAATACTTATCATTGAGGAGTTCCGGTGGTCACCCGTGGTCTTCATCATCAGTTCCACTTCATCAAATAATTTTTTTTAGAAACGCAACTGTTTGAGTTTTGAAAGAAAATATCAAAATTTCTATATGCATGCCTATAATATTTGAGGAGTTCCTTTGATTCCTCATACATCCTCTCATCAGATCTCGACTTTGATCACAACGGGAACAACTTTGAGAAATACCCTATCGTTTAAAAAAAGAATTAGGCAAATCGGTCGAGCCATCTCCGAATAATCGGTGAACATACATATAAAAAAAGAAAAAGCAAATATACGCGTCGAATTGAGAACCTCCTCCTTCGGTTTTTTTGAAGTCGGTTTAAAAGGATTATGCATCGTTCGTAATGTATCTCTAACGGAATCTAACGTGCAAAATGCTTCACTCGCTTGCAGACGAAGCGAGACTTCCATCCGAGCACAAACAGGCACAGACCAAATATCCTAAAGACACCCTAAAATTGCGGGGCACGCGGGGTTTTTAGAGCGCTCTGATTGGTATGTTCAAGGTAATGCGCTCCACGCACCTATCTGTAGCCCCGTTGCTTATGGTTCTTTGCCTTTAATGCTGACAGGGGGGTTGCCCGGCCATGCAGAGTATTTTGGATGTACGGTCTGTGCATATAGTTACTCAATAGTGATAGCCCGACATAGTATAACATACCCTAGGTTGTAGAAGATAATGTTAAGCCGATGACAATTAAATTAGTCTTATTGCTTTTAAAATGTTTACTGTGCTGTAACGGAGCGGCGTTCTCCGATTAGGACCGATGAATAATACCGAGTACTTAACAGCTGTGAACTATTGACACTAGATACGAAGTTTAACTATTAAATCACTGAGTAGCGTGAGTTATTAATAGTGTTTGTGTTCCGTACACTTAACTGAAATATTATTGCATAACGTTCTTTGACAACAAATAATGTAACAAGACAAAATATTGTAAAAAATATTTAATGGGCCACATATTTATAAATATATTTATTATATAAAAGCGTGTCATTATTTCTTTGCGTAGAAGAATTAACCTGTAACCCTAAGGACTAAAGTTAGTTAATTCGTTGTTAAAATACTAAGAAATGTATCAACAGCTTACAAAATTAATGTAATCCGTAATAAGAGCTGCAACTGAAAAATAAAATAGACAGAAAATTTGAATTCATTTCAAAAATATAAAAGTCCTGCCGTCTAGAGATGCAGACGGCACGACTTTTTTATTTTTGAAATGAATTCAAATTTTTAAATAATTATGTATACTTTTCTTAGCATCTTCATTCCATATTTGCTTTTGATTAAAATCAAACAAGAGTTGGTTGCTTATTTTATGTTATCTTTATTGGTAATGAATGTTACAACTACAAACAAAAGGCATCCAGTTTGTTGCTCAATTATCAAAGTTGATACATTTATGTTTTGTTTTAAGTATATAAATGTTTTTTCCATCTGAATAAACCATATTATTGTCTTTGTCTATTGCAAGTCCTGAGCATTTGGTCGTTAATTGTGTCACAACGTTTTCCAATGTATGTTTTTCTTTATTGATATCAAACACACCGTCTTTAGTGCACGCGTAAACTTTGCCGTTAATATCAGTAGCTAATGCTCTTATGTGAAGACCCGTGGAACCTTTATATAAAACAATGGCTTTACTGTTATTCAGACTTTGTAAACCATCAGAAGTAAAGAAAAACGTCCCATTATTGTCAATAACAAAATGATCGGCTCCCGTTTTCAATTCTTTAATTTTGACTTGCTCACCGTCAATCATGTTGTAAACATTACGTGTACCATTTTCGATAAAATAAAGTGAATCTTTAAAGTATACTGAAGCAATGGTCTTGTTTTCTGCTCCTACGGATTCGATCTTATTCGTTTCAGGATTGTACTTCTGTATTCCATGTTTTGTAGTAAAATATACTTCATGATTCTTCTGATTCACACTTTGTGAGCGACTCATGATACTTTCCAAGTTCGTCATATTTTTAGTGATTAGATCAAATTTGGTAAGACTTTGGTTCTTTCCATGGCTGAAGTATAAAGTATTCAAGGAGTAATCAATAGTGAACCCATGCGGATTGTTAAGGTTTGCCTTTAATATACCTTTATTTAGCGTTGTCATCATCTGCCCGGTGCATTTTTCGTCGGTTTTTGAATATGCCTCTGATAGTATCAGGGTACAAAAATATAGCAAAATCTTCATCTTGACCTAAAAATTTAGAGAAGTATTGAGAAAAATATCGTTTAAATAATATCCCTTAATAAGCTTGCGCGAAAAATTTTATTGTTGTTAAAAATCCGATTTAAGAAACCTAGATTGACAATAATTAAGCTACTGCCTTTCTATGAATGGCCTTTTATTATGTAAGGCTCTATCACTATTAGGCTGGCTATCCCTCAATAATATGAAAGAGGAACTATAGGTAAACTAGATTAGAATGCAGTCCAGAAATAAAGTCACGCGAGGATAATTATAACTTCGCCTTTGTACTAATTAAAAATTTTGTTTTTGTAATTCTTAAGGTGTTTTTGATGTACAATAAAGAGTTTTACATACATACATACAATTATGAGAGAATGGAAATGAAAATGAAAACGAAAATATTTATTTTGCAAGTAGGCCACATGGGCTCTTTTACATGTCTGAAGCTACCAGCGCTTCGAAGAAACTCAGCAGTAAGTCTTTTTTTTCCAACTTTTACATTAGAGTTTTAACTAAAACTAACACATAAAAAGGGCAGCACACAAACCTAGTGGGTACAAATTCATTACAATGAATAACTAATAAGGAAGATGTATAGTCTCTGCGTCTGGACAAGTTAAGTGACTTAGAGATGTAAGTAATGATGTGAAAGCCTCTAAGGGTCATAATAATAATAAAAATAAAGAAATAAAAACACATCTAAATTATTTATCTAATCTAGGTTAAATGGAGATGTAGACAGTCTCCACGGTCAACTATAAAGATGGAGATGTAAGGTCTCCAAATATCAAAATAATAATAATAATTTGAAATAAAAACATTTCATGTCCCAATAATACAAATAACAAATATGAAACACTATAGAATATAGTATAGAGAACACTATGAAGTCTAGTCAGGTTCAGATAACGCAAAAAAATAATTACTTAATTAAAAGGTAACAATTTTAAAAAGGTCCTTGCGAGCATGAACCGTCCGTAACTCACAGACAGCACCCGTTCACGAGTATGACGCGTATCTCAGCCATCGTCTCCCTCAACCATGTTTTAGGGAAGGTGGCGACCCGATCAACGATGCCGCCATAAGCAAAGACCTTTGAGCGAGCATGACAAGCTCAAGCTTCCGGACCAGAATGAAATAAATAAAGGCAGATACGAGTAGCCGTCCGACGAGAGATGTCACAGAGGCCTCACATTATAAAAAAAATTAGCATGTGCGATGTAGGTACATATAGGTACAATAATCTTACACAATTATACATAACTAAAACTAACCCATAAAAGTGCGACAAACAAGCCTAAGGGGCACAAAATAATTTTATAATAAATAGCTATAGAAAGAAGAGAGGTGCGGCGCGAGGATAGAAAATAAATAGGGTTTTTCCTAGGCTGTCTGTCTATATGTCTGTCTAGCCTCCATCCGTCAGTTAGTCCTTCCATCCATCAGTCCATCCGTCTGTCTGTCTTTGCATGCCTGCGTGCGCGCGTGTGTGTGTGTATGTATATTTGGAGTGGCACCTGGAGCCTAAACTACTTAACCGATTTAAACAAATGGTGCTATGACCACACCTGAAATCCAATATGGCGGATCGTAGAATTCCCTTTTTTAACTTGATATTTTTTCATCCATTATTGATATCAAATGAAAGAACTTGACAAGAATATTCCATAAATATGACATATATTAGTATTTATATATGTACCTATTTTATATAACAAACATTTGAAATACGTGGGTATTTAGAATGGTTTGTTCCCAATTCTACAGATTCCCATTACAGATGTCCATTTCTACAAATTACCATGTTTACAGATTCCTATTACTACAGGCTCCCATTTCTACAGATTCCCAACTCAACAGATTCTGATATCCACAGATTCCCAACTCAACAAATTTCCATTTCTACAGATTCCCAACTCAAATCAACAGATTTTTAGTAGTAAAAGAGTACGATATGATATTAAATGAAATGGACGTCGTCGATGCACCTAAACTCTTTGTGATGCAAAAAATGTGTGCGCATTCTAGTGAACATCCGCAACATGGAGAGTTCTAGACCGTATTTCATACAACATAACCTCCTTACTACCCTTACTATATGTATATCTTTGACGCAACTGTATATGTTCGGAAGCACATAAACTTATTTATACTCAAAAAAGAACTGTGTAAACTGAGGCAGACAAATCTGTAGACATGGGAATCTGTGGACATGGGAATCTGTTGAGTTGGGAATCTGTAGGCATAAGAATCAGTAAACATGGGAATCTGTAATATTGGAAATCTGTAGTATTGGGAATAATCGTTTAGAATGAACCCTACCAGTCCACCAGTCCAGGCTACCCGAACAGTCCACACAACTCAATCTTGGAATCACTATTAATGGAAGTATATGTGTGTATATACTAAACAAAAAATATAAAAATAAAATTTATTAGTTTATAAAATAAAACACTGCATAATGACCTCAAAAAAAGAGAAACAAAATGTTTTTACCGTGGCCATTCATTGGGTCGATATAAATTTCCTGTACAAATCTATAAAATTTTTTGGAAGCCAAAGTGCTGTCAATTATTTTGGTTTTTATAAACTAATAATGTATAAAAATAACGCGATAAAACGAAAAACATTTTTAATCTCTGGACACATGACGCTACCGCTTGTAACAAATCAATTTCTTAAACTAAGCGGAAGAGTTTGTTGCTAATATTAATTTATTTTCCGCATATACTTAATTTATACATAGGAAAAAGAGTTATCCAATCTATCTATACATGAAAAAAAATGCAATAAAATAAAGTTTTATTTTGGAGGTGCTGGATTAGTTTTTACCACCCTTGTAATATAATGTTCTAAAGGTTTTTGTACTTACCCAACAACGCCTGTGTGACAATGACTGACTAAACATGAAACAAACACTATATCAATTATTGTAACACAATACTTAAAACAGGCATGTATCGGGTGACCGCAGTGCAATCCTCCTATAAAGGATGTCCGTGGAAGTATGGATCAAATCAAACAGGGACATAGAAGAGGTCATTTCCAATCATTTTAAGCGATAAGCACTGATCGCTATTTTTCAGGTAAACGTACCATTTTAGAAGAGGTATATTATCCCATAATTTATCTCAAAAAAATAAGCTGATAGCAGTACAGTTGTTTTTTTTATAATGTTTTTGTTCCGTAAGACAGGGAATTTAGGTTTTTTTTTTTATAAAAAATCATAACTTTTGAACCGTCAAGAATCGAAGCAGAACTGATTGGAAATGACTGCCTCTATATCCCTGTTCGATTTGATCCATACTTCCACGGACATCCTGTATGACCGGCAAATTTGTTCGAAGCTGATGCATACAAAACGGTCAGATGCCTGTATAGAACTAGTGACCTGACGTTGAGCGCAGTGCTGGCAGCTAAGATAATTGACACATCGTAAGGTTATGACAATATTGAATGTAATGATGAAACTCTCTTATCGAAGCATTCAAAACAAACTGGGCAATTAATTATTGGGCGATTGGTGGTAGGTAAATTAATTAGCATTCTTATCGTCCAAGCTGTAATTTACTATCGTGAGTCAAATGGCTCAAAACATGGCCGGACGCCGTGGCTTTATAACGTCATACATAAGGCGAAAATCTAACCGAGAGTGATAAAATTTGGTATATCTACATTAGGAATGCAATGCCAGCATTATGCTGAGTTGTGACCTTTTTGTAACATTTGGCACTATCTTTTACTTTTTCTAGTTTTTCGTCTTGTGATGTATTTTGTGCTCTGCTATGAATATTTTTTTATCTTTCTTTAAATCTTTATTTCAGTGGAGGACGAAAAAGTATTACATAAGTAGGGAGAGAAAGTGATACTTCCTTACTGAAAAGTGACTCTAGGATTACCAGTCCAGTGGACCAATAACCTGTTGCAGGTTGCGGGAATTCACTGTCTATGGGGGAAGCCTATGTCCAGCAGTGGCCGTCTTTCAGATAAAATTATGATGACGATGATGAAACATTAGGTACCTTCAACGGCCATTTAATCACATACATACATACCTTTTGAATGTGCGAGTGCGCGATCAGAACAGATGACATCTACATACGTATGCCTTTCTAAGGTTTATGCACAGAAAACTATATGAGAACTATCCGTTTTTGTATCCAATTAAGTTTCTACAAGGCTCTCGTGGCTTCAATTCTCTGAAAGTAAGGCGAAGTTACAGCCTTCTAATTACCTCTTGTAATATTCTTCGGGGTAATGCGGAGTGCCCTCATCTTGTGGCGAAACTCGTAAGACTGTCCGTTCCCGTCGTGCCTACAACTTTGCTGAGGGCACGAAGTTCTGGTCTTCTTGCAGTGCCAAGAACGCGCACTATTTCCCACAGGAACTCATCTAATGTCCGGACACTACAAATGCTCATTCTTCTGCTATCGACACCTGATTGTAATGTATTCCGGAGTCAATGTTTGGTTGTATGCCGTGAATGTTGCGATACTGTGAGGCGATGAATGAATATGCCAGTTAAAAATTATAATTTTAGTTTTTCTTTATCCTTTATGTTTCTTGTTATTTTGTATTTGTGTTTTATTTGATTTCCAGCGCATTGGTGTCATAAGTACTGTAATGCTCTGTAAATTATATTTAATTTAATAAATAAATAAATTGGTGTCACTACAATTATGATCGAACGTCTGAGAGGTAACGCAGAGGTCCAAATGTTTCTTTGCCATACTTTGTGTCAAAACATACGCTTTAACTTGCAGCAACTTTATAGGGCTAGCACAACATACCCGTAAGTGGTTTTTCACTCAGTGTATCACTGTCAAGCTAATCAAAGTACCATATACTCGTAAGATCGTTGAAAGTACTTAATAAGGGACGTACTGAGCAACAAATGACTCGCGGGCAGTGGGTACGCTTACATTATAATAAAGCGTATTTTTTTCATTTGTTAGTACTTTAATTTCTTTTAATAAATATTTTGTTCGACTAGTACCTTTTTGTAATATGTACATGGAAATACAAAAAGGAATTATTCGGTTTGATCGTTTTTAGGTTTTTATGTTTTTTTAGTTTTTTCCTTTTTGCTTCGCTGCAGTAGGCTGATTAGAATCTAACGACAGCTCAATTATGTTAAAATCCATCAAGCAGTTTAGGCAGAGTGTGTCAAAGAAAAAGACATACAAACCCAAACATACATACACTTGAAATACGTTACCCTCTTTCTAGCGCAGTTGGGTGAAAATAAGGATTGTTTTCGTAGAAGAATAGCCACAGATTATAACTACGGCGAAGAGTTCGAGTTTAATCCCTCACCCAGAATCAAAAGAATGTTCACGTACTGACACAACGAAGATGCCAATTTCAAATCGAAATGAGTTTGTAAGTTTTATTGGCTTCCACCCGCTATCCAAGTTTTCTGTAACACATAATATATCTATAGGGTCGCCGGTGATAAAGGAAAAATAGAACAAAACAGTTCACTCTTTACGGACTAATTAATAGTTAACGTATGATCTACTATTTAAGTGTCATGACTTTTGAGAGGGCTTCATAATGGCTTCGTGTCGAAGCACTTCCATATACCGAAAACCAGTATATGATCAAATAGTTTTCGTAAAGCATACATAAAATAAAAAGAATAAAAAAACACCGACCCGTTCATGAATCCAAATAATAGTTTCAGTGTTTATAGTACAGTCAAAAACCTGCTTTTCATTATATATGGAAGAAATTCGACACGGAGCGGACCAACGTATTTTTTTTTAAAAGTTTGGACATGTTTAGTGGTTTAACCGAATTCCATAAATTTTTATAATTTGTAAAATTTTCTTAGAGTAAGAGGTAAATATAAATCGAAGTATGTAACTAGACTGGAGTGGATTATCTTTCTAAAAGTGTATCTGTGTCGCAGCTGAATTGTGTCCAGTAAATAGATTGTTCTACGGAAACATCGAATTTCCTTTACCATTTTATTGGACTCCTTCTTATAACAACTTCGTAAAGAATTTCCCCGCTTAGGGTAGCGTGGTTGAGTGGCAAAAACGAAATCATGAACTAGCCCAAACTTTTGTTTCTAGTTCTGTTAAGTTTTACTTGTTTCGAGAAGATTACTTTTTCTGTCTATAACTATAAGTATCAGTTTTGTATTTCTAACCTTACTGCGTTTGTGTGAGTGTAATGACAGGCAGTAGTCTCACGTTAATATGACCGTATAATTACAATGGTTTCCTCATATAAACACTCGGACTGTAATAACGAGCGTAGTGCCGGGGTGTAATTCTCGTAAATAATACTTTGTCACCAAACTACCTGGCGGGACTAACTTGACCCATCAGTGCAAATAAAGTACATGTTCATGCGTATCTTCTAACATGGTCGTGTTCGACGCAGCTCTGCCAAGGACGTAGGTACCTAACTCCGCATTTTGCTTACGAGCACGCGGTTCAATATACAATTGTCGTTCGTAATGAGAGACGAAATTTGTTAAGAGAATAACATACCTGTTCAGCAAATAATCGAGTCATACACACATGTAGGTTCCGAACTGTGCCCTCTTGTTCCAAAAAGTTGAAGACCTTGAAGCCTGGTTTTTTGTTAGGACTTAGTATATCCGTATGTAGAGCGTTAGGCAGTTTTGGCCTGTATAAAGAAAATCTTTTGCTTTTTCGCAACAGGAAAGACAAAATTTGTTTTAAACAGCGATATTTTATTCAGGTTTGGTGAATTTAGGTTAACCATTCCGACTATGACGATGATAGTGATTTCAATCAAGGAGGAGTCACCGAACAAAGTAAATGAAATTATACGATATAGTTCAAATCATTATTTAATTAGATTAATTAAAGCGATAACCATTTGAGCAGGGCGGAACCACGATCCACTCGGCCGTTTGCCCGCGACCACTGTCCGGGACGCCCACAGAAAGTTAGGAAATTTGTACAAGATGGGAATAATAAGACTCGTCTTTCTTATTTAGAGCCGGACGAGATTAAACCCTTTATACGAACACAAAAGGTTTCAGCTTCCCCTATCGGATTTTGTTTAATGTTGCTGTTCTAGAAGTTCCAATAAACTTGATTAAAGTCTCAGTGATTGATTTTTAAATTCGTTATTGAAGTATCTTTTGATTGCTCTCTTTGGACATTGGTTTGGATTCATTAATTTTTTTTAATCAAATATGATGGGAAATGACTTTCGGCAAAATGTATACATTATATTATATCCTCATTTTTTTTCTTCCTGTACAGAAGTTTTAACTTTACCTGTCTTCATGGATTTACTATTGAAACATCGACAAACTTTCTATGGAATATAAAGATAATGTATCTCAGTTTTTTATTTCACCGACAATTCAACATGCCGAAACTTTATTTTATACTATATTTTCTAACATTTGACATTTTCATTAAACGAGTTTTCGTTTATAAATTATTGAATAGATTTTCGCATAAGCATGTTAAATTGAAATGAATAAACGATGAAACCAAATTAATCTAAATGAAAATAATATACTTGTAACAATTGATTACCTACTCCAAATCGTTGTCTATGAAATGAAATTCGATAAAAAAGTTCGCCGAAAAACAAGATATCTTTATAACTAATAAGCAACTTCTTCTTTCTCGCTAACGCTACGATTAAACGATAGCTCCTTCAAGGTATAAGCTGGCCGTTATACAGTGGATTCATTCACAATTGTCTTATTTGGTAAATAAGTTTTAACCTCAAAATATGCAATTTTTGGGTGAAACAGCTGTTTTATCCTAAATAAAGCAAATCTATGCTAAAAACTCATTCATATTTTTGTAAATACATATTTATACTGATACGTATTGTAGGAATAAAGAAAACAAATGAACGGCAGTTTACTCCTTATGGTCTATATAAAAATTTCGGGACGGTTCAGTTTACCCGATGTATGATTAATGAACCGTCTCAAGCAGATTGGATGGTACACCAACCCGTCACGGGAAGACAATTTATCTGGGATAAAGAATATTGCCACTATGTTAAATATTTTAAGGCTCATTTAATAAAATAAGTTTTCATTAATAAGAAAGAGCCGCCCTTATTATTAAAATCATTAATCACTGTGCCAGGGGCCCTAACCAATGTGAAAAAGTGGATCCCGTGGAGTCACAAGCAACCCCTTTTATCAGACTTTAAATAGTAAGTAATCGTAGTTCAATAATTTAACTTAGGTTCTAATTGGTTTCGATACAACCTGACAATAATTGTAAACAAACCGTTATGGCACTGACGTTTGCCGTCATACATTTATTGTTATAGCAAAATTGGATTGACACCGACTTCAGACACTCACTACGCATTATGCAGACCTTGATATGGCTCGAATACGCGACTACATATCCGATTTTTATATAGGTGCACAACTAATAAAGTTTTCTCGTTGTTTCAGTTTTGACATTAGACGATAGTAAAATTGTATTACCCACAGGCCAGCTTTTATAAAGATCAGTTACTAGAATTAACGTACCTAATGTCAGTAAATCAATACAGTGGGGCCAATTCTAAAATGTGTCCGATAAATTGAAATGCCACTAAACTTAAAATAAGAAAGGTCAAACTTGATTTTGACAACTTTGTGCTATACAAAATTGAGTATGACATTCCTTATTGTAAGTTTAGGAAATTTTAAATTAAGAAGACACCGTTCCAAATTGGACCCAGTTTTGACATTACTGATCTGATATTTAGTGTGACGAAACTTTAAAAAATTCGGACTCGACAGAACTTGATAACTTTGCTAATTAGTCGGCTCTCTTTTCTATATTTTATGTTGGTTAGCATGCCTAAGTACAAGTTAATAAAGCAAATTTAAGTCTTTCCGCTTCACACAGGCACTAATGAAATGATTTACCTAGTGCAGTGGAGCAATGTGCATTAGCAATACACTTTTGTAAAATAATTAATCTCCTTTTGGGCGCTGCCACAGCAGTCGGGTAAAAACGAGCGCTATTTAAATATTGTTTGTATTTAGATCCCTAATGGCCTGGTCTCGTTTTGTAAAGATCCGTTCGTAGAATTATCATACCAAATATTAGTAAATTGAAATAATATTTGAAAAAATATATGGTTTATAATTATTATCTCCAAATGACGTTGACGTTACTCACGTTGATTGTCAAAAATGTTATAATTTTCCATCATAGCCAAGGACATAGAACTATATAATATACCTACTGATAATATTTAAAAATTAACTACCTACATAATATACTCATATATTTTCGAAGTGCAGCTCCACAAGTGTTCATTAAAACCGAGCCGCGTTCGCGTTCTTTCATTAAAAACACTACGGTTCAACAGAGCCTTATTTATTATCTAAGTATTTATAGGTTTGGGTCCGTAGTTTATTTGTAATTTTATCTGCTGCAGAGACAGTTTTGCCTGTACATCGTTAGGTTAACATTTTTAAGAGTCGCCGGTATTCAGAATCTTACTCCAAATAGGTATTCACACGACACGCTCTGATGTTGTTTGTGCCTCTGTGTGGGAGATGGGCCAAATCCATGCATGAAGTTTTGCTTCGCGCCTTGGGATTTAATTCGCTGGAGGTGAGGCGTAATTGCAGGTTACTGACTGGTGTTGGTAGCATCTTGCGAGGAAAGTTGGACTCCCCCGAATTGGAAGCACAAACGGTGAGCTTGACCATTCCCCTCCCCCTTATTTCCGAAAATACAAAGGCAAATTTTTTGAAATAAATACAAAAAATAGTTCTTTACCTATAGATTACAGGAGAACCTATGAGAAGTCTATGGTATGTAAAGTAACGTAGTAAATTTCAGATAATCATGTACGGAACGGAACCCTCTCCACGCGAGTTTAACTCTCACTTGTCCGGGTTTTTTATAATGTTATGTATTTTCACAGTGCCTTAGTGTTTTAACTGTAATACTGTGTAATAAATGTAATAAACGAATAAAAATAAGTAAAATGCGCGTTAATGTACGTGCATTGTGAAACGCAAGACTATTTAAGGTAAAGGCACCTATTAACGACCCCATCCAAATCGACACCCATTATCGTGGTGTTTTTAAATACGTGTTTTATTATCAAATGGCCCGACTGATTAAGCATCTTTTTGTACAAGACCACTTAGCGATTTGCGTAATAATTGTAATAACTAATCTAAGGCTATGTTTATTAAAAGATTTGTTATACCTTCGTTTGCGACTTTGACATACTATTTTTCTGATATTTTGTTTGGAAATATGTAAAAAATAGAATATAAAATACGTTGGTATTTGGATCCATTTTTCACTGTGGCTCTAATTCCGAGGTATACCACGGTAATACGTTAATACCTTAGTTTTAGTTGGCATTATTTTTTTAATTTATTGTCGGTTAAGTATTTAAATGTTTTGTGTTATTGAAATCTTCATCTATCTAAGCAGCTAAAGAGCTATATCCGTGGTATGAAAAATATACAAGAAGGTCTTAATTTTTGATAAAAACGTAAGCATTATATTAGTGTTTTCTATAGACACCCTTAAATTAATAAGTCGTTTAAATATACAGATAAAATCAAAGATTTACTTCCTAGTTTTATGAGTTTGGTTTTGTAAGGAAATGGAAGTATTTATTTTCGGTTTGTTTTAAAAAATTCACTATTTCTTATCTTTTTTATGGGTCGTAATTAGGATTTACAGTACTGTTAATTAAACTTATTACCGATGGTATACACAGATAACCCTCGGTAATAGGATATATGAGAACCTAATTCCGACTTATTCATGATTAGTAAGAGTCGGAGATAGGTTCCTCTAATATTACCTAATACCGAGTGACAACGTAATGAAATAACTAATTTAGGGTACCGTAGTTCTGATTTCTTTGAAATAACCATTATTTTGATTTTGGTAGTTTTGGTCGGGTCGGAATCTGTTGTTCTTCCTACTCAGCTATGCTTTTTGTATGAGTCGGACTAAGGCTGTGTAGGTATATAACTTTTTTGGGCTGAAATGTTAAGGTAAAATCAATTTAAATGCTAGTGTAAAGTCAGTATGTTGTTATTAATTATTATTAGTTCCTTTGTAACCAAACATGGCTTTTCGATTTAAATGTTTGATTATTATAATTTTATTGATATAATTATAAAACGAAAGTTTTAGTAAGCCTTAATTTTTATTCCAATATTCTAAAAAAAAAAATTGTCAATAAATGTACGGAACCAAAACTATCATTAATTCTTACCCTCGGTAATTGGAACCAAATTCGCGGTATTAGGGTCACAGCCTATCCAACACCACGGTAATAGAGGATTTCGACATTTTGGCTTTAATAAATATTTAACTATTAGTAACTACCTAGAATTAGATCAAAAACCTACAAAATAACAAGTTAAATCTATATACTTTAATTAAAAAAATCCTTAACCTCGTTACGCTGTGTAGATACCCTTAATTTTTGGCTCTTACTTGAAAACTTGCTTAACTACCACGGTAATAGGTGCCTTTACCTTAATGAATGTTACGCCGTCCTTTCTACAATTTTATAATTATGCCTTAAATCTTACATTCTTCATACAAAAGGCGATAACGATTTCCACCCCTTAAATGCTAACCGATTTTGAACAATTTTTGATAGGTTATCAGTCCAAATAAAATCTAGGTCTCAATCATGTTCGATTTTGCACTTTGGGTGTGTATTTTATTGGTTTTGTGATTTGTTTTATGTGACATGATGTTTTTTTAACGTGTGTTTTTTTACTTCTGATATAGGTATGGACTTTGTGCTTTTCCAATAAAGAAGAGAAAATACGTTTAGGTTTCTCTATCTATAGAAAACTATCAAAAATTCGCAAGAGAAATGCCATACTGGTGGGTTCAGTCGATGTGTGTAATGTAACGAATGTTCACGTTTGCTACAGTGCGATCGAGCTGATCTGCCGCACATGCATCTCGGTCAAGGTTTTAATGCATTAACTTTAAATATGCCCACAGATATCGTTTTCAACTAAATAAAATTACAAAAGGAAGCTTCATTTATCACAGCGTTTTGCTGGGTCCTCTGCACATTAACTCATGCCATTTGGCAACGACGGCCTTCTGCTCTTGCCCCATTTGCATGACTTTAAAGCCAGTAGAATTCGAAAAAAATATCAAGGAATACGGCGGTGAGAAAATGCATTTTGCCTAGACCAGCCACGGTCAAATTTGGATTTTAAAGAAGTATGAGTTTGGCACCTATTCCATTTTGAGTGGTTGTAATGTGTTATTGTTATTCTTAAACTTTATCTTTAAATCCAAGAAGTTTAAAGATAACATTAGTTGAAAACTATATTATATCTTTAATGATTTAAAAGTTATCACTGATTTTTCGTGACGTGTCATAAAGTTCTGCTAGCATTTCACCTTGCCCTGAATTTATGGGATTAACAAAGACAATAAATGTCAGCTTAGTAATAGACACAGAATCCCAAAAACTTAATAATCTAACAAAACTCACCTGTCAACATAATCGGACCTCCGAACTATCATAATTTGGAAATGCTTACATTAATACAAAACAGACAACTACGTTTTCGTTCTCTTCATTACCATAAACGGAGGTGTTCCAAGAGTCGCATTCAAAGAAACCCGCATGCAAGTCGGAGACGGAGCGGAGTGTAGTATCTGTCACCAGCAATTAGTGTAAACGCCGGGCTGCTAGAGGGCTCTTCACTACTTGGAGTAGTTCCATGTCGAGCGGTAGGCCGAATGTTATAAGCAAGAAGTGCTATTTTTCGCAGGTTTTTTTTATTTAATAAAACCTGTGAATTTGATTAGGTCTAAAATGTCTCGACTGGAAACAAAGATTTTGAAAAGCTAGCTCATAAGAAGCCAATGCTCTTTTAGTGTTGTGGTGGTTAAAGGCGGCAACGGACTGCTGCGCAAGCTGTACTGTACACGGACATGAGCTTTGGGTGATGTTATCTACATGCATATACAAAGCGAAGCTAAGTCTATAAGCGTAAACTAATGAAATCATCCAAAACCAGGTCTCCGTCTTCCGCCTTCATTGTGTGATATATTCGTGCATTGAAGTTCGCAAATATGATTATACCTAATATTATTGGACGTTGATATTGGTATTGAACTATGTAGATATATTAATGTCTTAACCTAATCCAACTTACAAATGAAAGTCCAACACAGTCCAGTCACATCATATTATTATTCAGATGAATAAACGTATAAATGGATATTGGAGAACTAGAAATTAGAATATAAATTACAACATTACGTCCACTCGAAAAGTTGGGGAAAATAGCTATACCTAATATTAACACTTAACGTTCAGGCTTTTACTTTTTTTTATATTTACAGATATTTTATAAATTTTTAGGGTTCCGCACCTCAAATGGAAAAAACGGAACCCTTATAGGATCACTGGTGTGTCTGTCTGTTTGTCTGTCACAGCCAATTTTCTCCGAAACTATTAGACAGATTAGAAAATTTAAAAAAAAAGTTTCGCAAAACTATAACATTTAACATATCAAATGAAAGAGCTCATTTTCAGATTCTTAAATATATTCTTTTTAGAATTTTAAAATAAATAGTTTGGAAGTTATTTAGGAAGAAATACAAAAATTGACCATTCCCTGAAACTTTAGGCCTAAAATTTTGAAAAAAATACAGAAAATAGATCTTTAGCTATATATTACAGGAAAATATAAGAAATCTATTGTGTCTAAAGTAAAATAGGACAGATAATCATGTACGGAACGGAACCCTTTCCAAGCAAGTTTAACTCGCACTTGTACTGGTTTTTTTTAGTTGCACGTATGTCGTAGTTACCTAGATCATAGACGTGAATGATTTGATATGTTGAATTTTAATATGGTTATATAAATAAATGTACTTCAAAAGAACTGCCTTTTAAAAACCGTTTGTTTACTGTAATGTTAGAAGAGAGCTGAAAGTTTTCGTAATAACAAAACAATCTTCGGAACTATCATGTATCGAACTTGTAATAGTCTGAGATTGCACAAAATGTCTGCGAGCGAAGGTAACTTTTCCGATTCATTACAACTTGGCCTCTTCATGTGTTAGGGTTCGATCACATTATAAAAACACTAGCTTCCAGCCACAACTTTTGAGTGCTGGAATTATGAAGTTACTTTTGTGATGAGATCTGGTATAGCATCTTAGAATACTGCCTTATGATTCTCTAAAGTGCGCAGCGGCTGGTCAGCGGGTAATCGAAACTATTAATTCAGACTGTAAAGATAAGGTTATTCGGTCTAACTTTGTATGTGTCCCTCATCGCTGATCAGTCGCTGAGTACGTTAGAGAATCACATGGCTGCTTTGTGATTCTCCACCGTGCGCAGCGGCTGATCAGCGATGAGGGGCACATTCAAATTTGGACCGAACCGTACAACAGTACAGTTTCAATTCATAGTTTCATTTATCGGCTGATCAACCACTGCGCACATTAAAGAATCACACCAATGGCGAATCAAAGTTTCGCCACAGCTTCGACCGCGGAATTTGCCATACAAATCCCCTTTTCAGTCGGTAAATTACGTGTCTAATTATTATTTTTTGTCTGTCACCCCTTTAAAAGTTGATTTTCAAGAAATGCTTTCTTACTGAATCCCTACCTCACAAAGAAAGCATTTTTCTAAATATGATATTGCATTATCAGTATTTTCGGCTAGGCGATGATGAGTAAGTAAATCAGTCAGGTCAGGGTCTTTTTATGTGTATATATTTTAATATTAGGAGTAAAAGAGTATTGTTTTTATTAAATAACATCAAATGCGTTGCTTGTGTTGCGAACTATCGTTCGCATTTATCAAAATTTAATTGTAAAACAATGGAGTCATCTGGAGTCAATTTCGATTTTGATGTAAAAAAGTATATGTCTCCTATAGGGCTTCATTCCATCATCTAGTTAGGCAGCATACCATACGTTTTAGTTTGATTTAAAATTTTGTGTTAATTGCCGAACTGAAAATAGTCGATCCGCGGCAATCATCTTGCTGCCAGACAGAGACAATTCGTTGCTTTTGTAATTAAGTAAATAGATAGTTGTAAATAATTGTAAAATTTTAAAAATAAAGTTCTTCTTTCTTGAAAACTATAAATTAAAACAGGGTTATTTCCTTACTTATCCGTGTTGTAATGAATAAGCAATTTCTATCCTTTATGAAGACCGAAAGAGCTTGACTTTCTCTCCTGTTAAGCACTTTTTTGTCCAATTACAAAGGCATTAACATCTTTCACTCACTCTTTTTACTTGGACTTAAGACATCAATCTTCAACGAAAATGGTAAAGCCATTTGGCCTCAGTCCAAGTAAAAACAATAAAAGTGTGTTTAAAAAAGTGGTGTTATACTTATACCTACTAAATCTACTTTGAACGACAACAAAAATTATATTGATAAATGAAAATCATAGTGTGGTGTTATGAAAAATAATAATAAAGTAAAAAAAGTACTACTTGGATTTGGTAGCTGAATGTAAAAATATTAATTGAATCTGTCAACACCGACTATTGGCCCAGAGAAAAGAATCTAATTTACGAAAACTTTTAAAGTCTATGTCATCCGCATAATCCAATCCAATCGAAGTCTACTGCGTGTTACAAATACGAAAATGCAAAATAAAATTGCGCATAATGTTTATTTTAAATCCCTCAATCAAGGTTTTAGTTTCGTCCGCCTTTGTCAGTAGAAAATGAATTTAACTATACTATAAAATGAGTTGCATGTAACTGAAATAAAGTTGAAAATTTGCAGTATGATTAAGTAAAGTATATAATTGGCACTTAGTCATTCTGCAAAATTTCACGGACGGAGGAATGTCAGGGTTTCCATCCAAAATAAATCCCCATTGACTAGTTTTTTCTATGTATTGGCTTATACACAATGGCTCCGCACAATAACTCCGAACAACGTACGTCATTTCAGAGGTTATTCCGGTGTTGTCTCAGCCTAATACAATTTCTCGCTCCACTGGTGGTGGTCCCTTGGTCTCAGGACAATTAGTAGTGACGACAATTTTTGTGTTACTCTTTCTAGTTAGGTATTTCACATTTTATATCACCGTCCCCTTGTGTAACGTAACGCTAACAATTTTACTTTACGGCAACAATGCTCTGGGGTTTATCTTGATGCGGAATGAAAGTTAATTGAAAAAAATATTAAAATTAATTTAGAACCTTTTTGTCTCTTATTTTATAAAGACTTTATTTTAAGAGAGAGCCAGAGAAGTGGAAAAATTAAATGTATTCATTCTCCTCCCAGTACAAGCAGAGGATTGAGCCCAGTGTTGCCAAGTCAATGAAAAAAGAAATGGCTAAACAGTTTCGAGAAGTTGCTAGAAATCTATAATGTTTGTACCTTATAAAGTGGCTAAAGAATTTGTAACACAAATAGATGGCATTTTATTTATATTTTTATAGAAGACATATAGTTAAAAATAAAAAGAGCAAAAAATCGGAAATAGTTCGATTATATCCATAACAGTAAATATATTTTTTGCATAAGTAAATACACAATTACTTGCCTCATCATAATAAAATATTTTCTAACAATAATTGCGGAATGCCGCTTTATGGATTTCGCCCTAGCATCCTATCATTTTAAAGTCAACTTGCAAATTGATAA
Source organism: Tortricodes alternella (assembly GCA_947859335.1). Taxonomy (NCBI): domain Eukaryota; kingdom Metazoa; phylum Arthropoda; class Insecta; order Lepidoptera; family Tortricidae; genus Tortricodes; species Tortricodes alternella. The sequence goes on along the minus strand of OX401973.1, from coordinate 15,261,213 downwards.
ATTCTATCAGGGACCAAGTGATTAGGTTCGACAGAATAGAGGTATATAATTAAACTCTGAGCTCAGGGGACGGTCCTCAATTTAATTATTTGACCCGAACATACTCTGGGGACGGAACGGCGGGTTTATAAGACGTATCAAATCTCAATTCAATTACTTTTGTAATGAACGTTGGATTGCGACCTGTATTAAGTTTTGATTCTGAATTGTTATCATAATTGCGCAGGAGTCTACAACGGCACAAATAATCGCTCAGTTAAGATATAACTGTGTATCTATACAGAGTAGTGTTTACTTGCACACTTAAAATTGGTAATTAAAATAATAAGAATCGAGTATTATACCATAAAATGGAGTGGAAAGCTATCTCATAATCTCTTACGAGCAAGTCCATATCATATCTGGTGAGAGCACTATGATGTATTTGTATGTAGGTATCTGTCCAGTTATTTCAAAATTCGTTCGTATTTTATCACGAGATTTAATACCGTTGCGCTTTGAGATTATTCTATTATACTAATTGCTCAATACTCACCTTTTATTACGCACGCAAATACAAATTTAATTTAAACGCTTTTTTTAAATATTCTCTAGGACTACTATAGCTATTTCATTCATCGTATTTTTCCGATAGTCTATTATCATATACATAGATTTGTAGTATTCGTATTTTTTTAAGATTTTTATCACTCAATGTTCCCACCCCAATTCACCCCATCGTCGAATTCGTTTTTCCCATAGGTACTAAATACGTCATCGGTTTGAGAAATGCGCTTTTCGCGCGCGTAAATTTTTTGCGATAACTCCTAAGATATTCGTTTAAATTATATGGTGTATAAGATTATAATAATGTGCATGAAATGATTAAGGTAACTAACGTATTTAAATTGGTAAGGATTAATACTGTGTCTGTCTAAATAGCTTACCAATTACCGCATTATGCGTGACAATTTTTTTAGAAGATAGAATGGGTATAGTAAGCTATCCTTAAAAGATAGACATATGCCATTGCGGACTTTTTTGTAGATATATAAAAAAGAAATATCTCGCTATCCATTGTTTTGTTTATATCTCAAAGGGATTACTTAGGCAGCGTTTTGGATGAAAGCTCACAGGCAACTTGAATTTTTCCGACGCTTCCAACAATGCTCGTTTTATTTCAACCAATTTACACAAAACGTTGACAAATTATATACATAGACCTTTCTAATCAATCACTCTATCTATTGGTGAAAACTACATGAAAATCCGTTCAGTAGTTTTTGAGTTTATCGGTAACAGACAGACAGACAGACGCGGCGGGCAACTTTGATTTATAAATAATATATTGTATATATGTAAGGAAGTCGGATTGCATATCGAACGAAGCTATTAAATTGACAATTATAACCTTTATTTTCGCTTATAAAATTGCTTTTTATGAAAGGTATATTAATGAAATTAGAATAGAAGAGGTTTAATAGGATATTTTTTTTTATTTTTCTATAGATAACATACGTCATGACTGGATTCATGTGTTTTTGTGTTAAACCTTTCACCAAGGACACGTTTATCGGATTGTCTGTTTGTAGCGACTTTCCGCTACAAAGTGGGAAACGAAGCGACATGAAAAGAATTGTCCATGAAAGTATTATGATTTATGGTATGCGAAGTGATAAGTATATTATGCGTTTTCGCCTCAAGACCTTAGTATGTAAGTGTCAAGTTAAACGCAGTCAAAATACAGCGGCAATTCTTATTATCGACAGCAAAAAAGAAGTTCGATCCAAAACTATCATAAAATACATATTTGAAAGCAAGCAAAAGCGTAGCACAAAAGCAATCCAACTGAGCGCACCGTGGAAAGTTTGAGGGCTTCTCAAATAAACTGTACTCTTTGCTTACCGACCTCACATTTTAGAGATGCCTACTCAACTGGTTTTAATTTATAGTTTCATATATAAATAATAGTCATACACAATTCCTTATTGTGGGACATTCTCCCGCTTTTCTCCATAACTCGTCATTATGGTCCATTTTCATGATTAGTTACAGTAAAACATTTTTAAGGCGTTTTATTTGTTTTTAATTAATATTTTGAATTACACCGCTGCATTGAAATAAATCCTTTGTAAAGGCCAAAGCATCTTGGCTAAGCGCTCTACGATAGTGTCGATTTGACACTCTTAGGGCACACTAACCGCTACTGTACTTTAAGCGTTGTTAATTTTAACGCTTATGTTCAGGTTAAAATGGGTGTATTTCAAAGATCTAAAATAAAGTACCTATGATATGATATTAGGATATTATGAATATTGAAAATATATTTGCTTTTCCAAATAAATTTAGAACATAACTCATTTTATACTTTTTACTCTTCATTCCTTGCATTTCAAACCATTATTGTTAAAAAATAAAATAATATAATGTAATATTATACATAAGTGACTATTAGTATATTTGGAAATAATCCACCGTTCATGACAATAATCGTTGCATTCCCCTTTTTTCACACGAAAAATAGGTAGTTGTAATGCTAATATGGGGTCTTTATTAGAGCAACATAAAGCCAAAACAACAGTTTTTAAATTTTTTGTCTGTGTGTCTGTCTGTCTGTATGTTTCTACACGCATCACGCAACTCCATTTTGTTGTTTCATTTTGCACAAAAATAAACACTGTTTACCTACCCACTACAAGTCCATTTTATTGGATTTAATTCTCAACTAACTCTGCAAATACTTGATTCTAAATTCCAGTCGCGGGAAAAAGCTAGTTACTTATTAAAATAGTAAAAGAACCCTACAAAACGAACAGAATCACGCTTTGATGACCACCGGCGAACGCGCAAAAAACAGATCTCCAATCAACATTTATTTGAAAAAGACTTTAAAAATCAAAATTAATGCGTCTGTTAGCGAAGATTTTAAAAAGAGCTATTGAATCAATTGAATCAATTATATATTGAATCAATACAGACTTGGAATCAGGTCCCGGCTAGATGGATGCAAATTGGAGTGTATTTTGTAGATTAACTAAGTCAATGAAACTCGGTACGATGCTTTCGGGAAAGTTAACCTCATTCCTGAAATTCTTCATCACCTTTTAAATTATAGGAATAAGTTGTTAACATTGTGTTGAAGTTTACAATAATAGGTAAGCTCACTTATCGACTGAGCGAGCGAAGCGTCTCCGTTTCAGCTTGGGCAAAAATGCTTTCGTATGTCCAGCAGATGTCCGTCGGCATGTCCGGCGTGTTTCCATTTGTTCTCGTCTACACGTCGCAGTTCTCAACCGATTCTCTTGAAATTTTGTGAGCAGGTTTGATAATTATATACTTTTTTTTTGTCTATTCAGTTTTTCGACCTTGTGGGTTTTTGCAATTACAAACTTATTTGTGGTGTTGATAAACTGACACGACCTATGTCGATTTTTCCAACGGCAAAGTTAAGTTTGTCGTGAGGTCTACAGCTCGCGGAGCCTGTAGTGTGTACTTTATCAAGAATCATTAAAGATTAAAAAATATTTTAGAGTGAAGAAGTTTTATTCTCACCTGCCATTTTCATTCCACTCCGTTGCAAAGAAATGTGACCTTAATCTTAAATTGGCCACATTTAACCTTTCCCTGAACAATTCCAATTACATTCCTCGCAAGCACAACCAGAAGCGGGCCGAACTGTGTGAGGAATCTGGAAACTTTACCCCATCTTTAATTAATATCGGAATAGCAACGCGTTTGCGGAATTCTACGCGACTGCAAGTGACCGGAGCGGGTGTTGGCGTGCAACACAGACCATGTAGCCCAAAGACAGCGCTTAGGCTAACTTTTACTAGCAAATAAAGCTGTCAAACTTGCGGGGTAACGGAGGTTTTTAGAGCGCTGTGATTTGTGCGTTTAAGATTATACGTTGCCAGCCTGTAGCCCGGTCGTTTATAGTTTTTTGACTCCAATATTGGGAACATCGGCGTCTTAGGATATAATGATTTGTTGCCACATAGCGTGCAATTCAAAACTATCCACGCGCACTCACTTACGGCATACATACCAATGTTCAGAATCCTTTTTAACCGACTTCAAAAAAACCGAAGGAGGAGGTTCTCAATTCGACGCGTATATTTGCTTTTTTTTCAGAAACGTGTTTTGCGTTGTAACTAGTTCAGGATTAAAGGGAAGGATACATCCTGTTTTTCGCAGTAAGTCGGGTAAAAACAGGCATATTGTCGATACGGATTTAAATGTATAAATAATTGAAGCTGTATAATATTTTATATACAGGATATCACAGGAAATAGAGTCAAGCGGAAGTTCTGAGGTACATCTCAAAGGGTTTCAGATCACCTCCATGCATGCTTTACGGTTAAGTATTTGTAGTTTAGGTGTTATGGGATTTTTTCAAATTCAAATTAAAAATAGTGCGAGAAGATGAAACGCGGTTGAGAATTTGGTAAAGGTTGAAAAATAGAAAAAAATGGGTGAATCTAGTACCCCTTGAGGTGCTCTACCTCTGGACTTCCATTTGAAAGAATTTCCTGGGACACCATGTGCGTGACTGCGTGTTCATCATGAAAGAATTGGTAACACTGTTTTTTTTTTCTTCTCAGACTATTAAATAAACGGAACGAAAGTAAATTTTCATCCTCCATTCCTTTTAAACAGTTCAATTACAGATGTCGCCTGACAGGCAGCCCATCTACTAATAGGATAGGAAATAAAAAACCTTTTTGTCTCATTTTATTCTATAGACGTTGTACAACAAAACAGGCAGCGCAACGAAAAATGCAACTACAGCTTTGTTCGAAAGAATTGAATTAAAAATGGCGACGGGAATTTCCTCTGTTTTTCGCGGAGCACGCGCGACTGCCCGCAAATGGACAATTAGCCGCTTTCCAGGCACAAAATAAAAGCAACCATACTTGGTTTTCAGTGGAAACATTGTAATTTCTGGTGTCTGCCACCATAAGCCAGCAGTTCGCGCATGAGTACGTTAATGGGGCAAGGCTAAAAAAGGCGACCCCCGCGATCTGATTTAGAATAATACGTTACTTCAAAGACCAGTAAGTGAGCGTGGTTGAGTAATATAGAAGTCCGAGCCAGATCCAAGGCAACCATGGTTAAATACGGTCGAAGCATGTATAGTGCTTTTTTCAACAAATACATATATTTAATAAAACGTGGCGCTGTGAGCTGTACCTCGCAAGTAAATATGTTTTTTTTTACGATCTCGACCCCCATATCTCCACAATTTTGAAAAATATCAAAAATCTGAATCAACAACAAAATCTATATAATTATCGAACCTGCTCACAAAATTTCACGAGAATCGGTTGAGAAATACGACCTATAGAGGAGAACAGCCGGACATCCGACGGACATCCGAAAGCATTTTTGCCCAAGCTGAAACGGAGACACTTCGCTCGCGTTTCGCGCTCGCTCGGTCAGAAATGCAGACATTTTAATCGCAGTATTTCACGGTATCTGCTGGGAATAGCTCGTCCTATATTGTTTCCTACGCTTTATTTCTGGCTTTGACCATATTATCGTGATGTAGGCCAGATGTAATGAGTGAAACGAATTGACAGAGACATTATCTTATAGCACGGAACGTACAAACATGGACGATTCTTACTCGTTACTTGGCAGTTAGCGGAGTTCCCGAACGACTTTGACTTGGGGCCTTAGAGAAGAGTTTATGCTTCCCTAAAAGGTCGGCAACGGCTCTACGACTCTTTTGGGGTTGTTGATGTTCACGGGTGGCGGTGATTGCTGACTCGCATGCTCATTTACCTTTCTATTATACAAAAATAGTACATTGTGCATCTAGGGCCGTAAGAAGGGGAACTAACGAGAGTTTGTTAGAAGCCCGATGCCGACAGGTGAGGGCTTTTAATGACTCGAGTTTGTCATCGCCTTACTGCCCGTGATACACACAATGTTTTTCATCACATTTGCGAGGAAATTAAATAAGAATTAGACAAAAGAAATAATTATACCCATTGTTCACCGTGAATTACCATCAGGTGGGTAGAATAAACTGTAGGTCGCGATCACCGCGGGAGCCGGCTGCGGCACCCGCGCGTCCGGCTACGGCACACCGCGCGCCCCCACCTTCCTGGGGCACGCACTGTCCGTGGGAGTTCTAAACCATACAAAATCCATAACTCCCACGGGAGTTATCGATTTTGTTTGGTTTCTAACTTCCGCTGACGGCGGGGTGTATAGAGGAGTTAATTCGGCTATAGCTGCTCTATACGCCTGCGTATCATAACACCCTTTCTGAGCAAGTGTGATGAAAAAGAAGAAAGTATCATGTTCATTGCACACCATGTGCGCGTCCCTTTTACATAATGCAAGGACTGCATGTAGATCTGCAAACAAATAAGAAATATTTCAAAGCGTTAATTATTCGTGGAATTTGCCTGCTCCTATTATTTTATTAGCCAACAAACGATAATAAACACTTAAGATTCCACAGGGATGACGCCCGCGTTCTGAATATTAATTGACGCGATTTTTCCTCACTCGAAAGCTCTTCTGATATTCAAGGACAAAAAATTTGAAATTTAACCTTATTCGTGTCCCTCGTGTTTTCTATTAATTAAAAATTAAGTTGCAGAAACGTTATAAAATGTGTATGAAAGCATTGCGTTATTATGAAAAGCTTATCAGAATTATCGTTGTTCCTATTAAACTCGTAAGTTAATTCTCTCATCGCATAACGCTTATGTCGCTCTGTTTATCCGAGCAAAGCGAATCAAGTCACAAACTAGTACGACAATCTCGTTATCTTACATGAAGACTAAAACGTCGTCGCTTTTACATGTTGCCCGAGAGAGAAAAACACTGCGAGACTTACTGGGAAAATTTTACTAGCGAGAGTGCTAGCGGGCTGGGCATTCAGCGTAAACTATTCCTCAGCTCGGATTAATTTTGTTTACGTAAATGTTTATAGTCAAGTTTTCGTACTGAACGCGTTAACTCGGAGGTGAGTTGCGTAGTGAAGCTATGTACGGTACAAAGTTAGCTTTTGATTAGTTGCAATATTTATTTTTCGTAGGAGGTTTCAATTTGTAACAGTAAGTGATTCTGGCCGGGCAGCTATTAACGAACTCTATTATTTCACTACCCGAATCAGGTGTGACAGAAAAAAGAGATTTTTGTTCAACTCAATGATAGATATATTTTTTCAAACGCGCGTTAAAGAACCAAATGAAAACGAAAATGACTAGCATTTTTTTGGTACTTTTTATGAAATCTATCTGTGAAGTTATTATTTGTTGAACTAATTAAGTTTTTTCATTGTTCTTTTCAGAAAATCTAGTTTAAATTCTTCCACTCCTCTTTTACCCCCTTCCACTTTTATTTCTAAAACTTTCTATAGCCCATGTCCTGCCTGAAGTGTTCCTGAATATATTATTGTAAACCGCATTGAAATCCATCCAGTAGTTTTAAAGTTTATCGCGCACATACAATCAGACAAACAGACAAACAGACAAACAGACATGAAATTCATAAACCATTAGAATTTGTTCTGCTGCTCATTCTGAAGTCCCCCATAGCATTTTTTCATTGTTATCTTCAATGTACAGACTTTTTCCACTTTACGATTTTATTATATGTATAGATTATAACATTATGTATAGCTTTGAGACTGGAGAAGAGATGTGACATCCATACTATCCATACTAATATAATAAATGCGAATAAAACTGTATGTTTTCAGGGCTAAACCGGTGAACCGATTTTGATAAAATTTGATATGGGTATAGTTTGAGTTTTGAAAAAAGTCATACTTTTTTAAGAGAAAATCAAGCCCTAAAAGTATTAAATAGGAGCCGAAAATTTTAATTAAGCAGTTCGTGCGGCCAGCTGCTAAGTTTTTATATATCTTTGCGATGTAGGTACGGCTAAACCGGTGAACCGATTTTGATGAAATTTTTTATGGAAATGGTTTGAGCACTGGTAAATAGTTTGCTTTTTGTAAGACTTCCAACCACTAATAGGGGCTGGCAAAACGGCAAGTTTGTGCATGCCCGACGAGAGCCCGTAATTTGAGGGAAAAACTTGTAAATTAAAAAAGTCAGTGTAATGAAAATTCGTTATACTTTAAAGATACTTTTTAAACGCAGACGAAGTTGCGGCTAAAAGCTAGTATATGTATATAATACAAAAGATACAAAAGGGTCGGGTTTTCTCTCATAACGTGGGATTATTTGAATTTCAATGGTTATTGTTGATCGAAATTTCGCATCTCCTTGTTTATTTATTTAATAATAAAATGATTCGGCTTTGTGCTACCGGTACAGTCGAGGTCAAAAAGGTCTACGCGGATAAAATGGTCAAAAATAATAATATATTATTATTTTTGACCATTTTACGTGTTCACGTATACGTGAACACGACTTTATTGTTAAGGGTGTAAGCGTACGCAGATATTTTTGCGCATTTGGTAAAGTATATAATTATATTTATGACTTCGACTGTACATATTGTGAAAGTTACTTCAGCATTGATTAAGAAATCATTTTACCGGTAAAACTGCTAGAATAAAAAAACATCGATTAAAAATGTTGTAATGTAACACTTAAAAACGCAATAACTAATAGGGATGTTTCCTGGGTAAAACAATAATAATTCTAATTAGTCCGTCAGTTACATTATCAAACCTGCACATTTGGGTAACTAAATATGTAACCATGATCCAATTGGTCTGGTTCCACTGTCACAAGGGTTACGGAGGTCAGACGGCAGTCGCTCGACTGTAATAATCCGACCTGCCGAATCCGGGATCATGGTCAAAGCGTACCCCGTAGCGTAGACGGGAAAAAGCGCTAGGAAGAGAGAGAGTTAGATTATCAAAAAATATTAAACACGAATTTTTTGCTTTATGAAATCAACCGAAATTGACAAAGATAGATGCGCATTATCTTTCTCAATTTCGATTGATCGCGAAGTTCGGGAGTGGGGGCTCATGACGTCACTTAATGGTAAAAAGTGTGTGCAAAGTTGTGACGTCACGCGGAACTTCAACGCACTATGTCTTCGTCATTTTTTGTTTAATTCACATTCAATAAAAAATACGTTTTACGATGATGTAAATGACGGACTAAATAGTTTTTTTCAGGAAACTAGTCTATTGTAAATATATTTTACCTACAAATCTAAATATTTTGCGGATACATTTTATCTGTGACACCAAATTATCCAACTTCGAATAAGACATGAAATATAAGCTACAATAACAATCTGCATAATTTAGAACTCCGTCTGAAAGCTGTTTTGTACTCATCCGAAAGTTTATTTAAATGTTTTTGCTCAGTTTTGACGCATCTCATTGCCAGTCTCCATTGTTTGCAAACTCAAAGGTTTTAGTATGCCAAACATATTTCAAGATTGATCACTTTTAAAGCAAACATAAATCAATTTTCAATGTGTCTTGCGATTTTGGAATTTATTATCATTACCCCTGGCGATTGATACACCGTTTCTCAGTTCAGTGTTATGAGGATATTTAAGACTGATGAAGATGAACTAGGACTAAGTATTAAGAAATTTAAGTTGGTTCTTTGTTCAGCGAGCAGTAGGATCCTTTCCATCTGAGGCTCACTTCCAATCGTAGTCTTGAAAGACTTTTTTCCGTTTAAAAAATAAATATTATGTGGCTAAACACATAGCTGGGCACAAGACCGTTAATCCTTTAATCGTTAATTGATGAAGTTCGTTAATTTCGAGTAACAGATTAACTTTTAACTTAACTTTTAAAAACGTTAACGGACTCATTAACTTCCGTTAAGACAAATAAATTCCGTTAATCGTTAATTAAGTACAGACTACATACATACATACATATTATCACGCCCGAAATCCCTAATGGGGTGGGCAGAGCCACAAGACTACTTGTGGCCACGTTCGATTAGTTAAGTACAGACTATACTTGCCAAAAGGACACTACGCGGACTGCGCTGCGCCGCGAAAAACACATTCCGACAAGTACGTTCGGGCGGGTCGGCGGTTACATCCTTGTTCTAAATTATAATTATTTAATGTCCTGCTTAAACTTCCATAGCCCATTCCAACATTTTGTTACAATTATAATCACTAACGTAACGACATAAAATGCAATGCAATTTCTATCACGAGTTAACGATTAACGTTAACTTCCGTTAAATCTTCCGAAATGAAACGCTTGAACGCTTAACGAAGTTCACTTTTTGAATAACGGATTAGCGATTAACGAAGTTAACTATTTGAGCGTTAAGAAGTATGATAGGAGTTAAACTGAGTGACAGGATAAGAAATAGTGAGATAAGGAAACGTTGTGGTCTGAAAGAACATGTAGTGACAAAAATTGAGAAAGGTATGCTGAGATGGTTTGGCCATGTCGAGAGAATGAATGAAGAACGATTGACGAAAAAAGTGTATAAGGCGAGTGTGAATGAAAGGGTTGGAAGGGGTAGACCTAGGCGGACGTTTCGAGACCAAATCGGGGACGTCTTGAAAAAAGGCCAGGTCAAGAGTACCCTAAACCGAAGAGCATGTATGAAGGGAATAATGAAAGTGGACGAAGCGAAACAAGTATGTAAGGATCGTAGCAAGTGGAAAGAAGTGGTCTCTGCCTACCCCTACGGGAAACAGGCGTGATCATATGTATGTATGTATGTATTTGATTAACGGTGCCCAGCTAAGGCTAAACATGTAAGTACAACGAATTGTAGGTCATTCATCTAAAATATACCTAAACAGAGTCAATAAAACAATTGAGGTGTGAATGTAACTACGTAATTATTGGATAAGGCGGTACATAAATACTCCGATGCGGGAGGCGAGAGCTATTTATCCGCGGGATTGAATGAGGAAGGCAATGCCTGCGAAATAATTTATCAACGGAATGTGTTACATTACATAGGGGAAAAATGTATCGTTTGGCGGTGGCGTTTCTGGCGGTTTTGTTGCCCTCACCGTTGAAAACTAGGTCCGAATAACATTTGAGGCTTGTATTCGAAGTGCAGAGTGTTTTTGACACGGGCAAATTTAATATATAAAACTTGTTCATTGTTCACACTGTTCCATAAATTGGTTTGAATTTATATCATCTGCACGATTGCACGTATATCTGTTGCGACAGTTGCGAAGTGTGCCATGATTCTATCTATATAAAAATACAATAGAAATATGCCATCCACAAACTGTATTAGACTTAATAAGTTCATCTATGCCCTAATAGTAAACAAATCTATGTATGTCTCATCTTCAGTTTTTATACGTTAGCTAAATGCGAAAATGCATAGAATCCTTTTTCATGTGGTTATAATGAACTTTCAAAACAAACGGACAAACTCACTTTCGCATTTATAATAGTAGCTTTAGTCCGCGATTTCATCTGCGAGGAATTCGGTTATCGCTGTTCCCTTGGGAATTGTGCATTTCTCCGGGATAAGAAGCCTATGTCCATGAGGTCAACCCATTGCTCTCTTTTAACGTGAAAGAGGAACAAACAAATAAACAAACGCATTTATTATATTAGTACCCTACCTATAAGTAAGGACTAGTGGACCCGCCACAGCTTCGCCCGCGGTTGTTTCCATACAATCTTTTTCACCCCTTCAGGGATGGAACTTCAAAAAATCAAGGAATATCTCCTCCAAATTTCAAACCTCTAGGACCACCCGTTTAGTCTGTGCGTTGACTTTAAGTGAGTCGCGGTACTGTTTTATATGTATTGATGATTAAGTATAATGGAATATTTGGCACCGTTATGCACAAAGCTGGATAGTAAGTTTAGCGAATCAAATCAGTCGTTTTTCAAGTGGGTAGCACTCATCTTACCCACCCAGCACGTCTAGCACGACATGCCCGCGAGTCGTTTGTCGCTCAGTGCATCCCTTACATACTTGACAAGTTGGACAGAGACGCACTGCGCGACAAACGACTCGCGGGCATGTCGTGCCAGCCCCCCAGGAAACTAAGTAGGTAACCCGCCTCTGTCGACGGCATACCAAATCGTAAGCAACGGGATTGATGGAAGCGTCGGCGCATGAATCAGCCGCTGTCGGTAGTTTGTTCCGTCGACTTCACTACAACTCACCTGTTCTTTACATCCGATAAAGGGAACTGCTTTGGCAGAGTTGCCTATTTTGCGTGTTGGTTTAGGTCAAAGTGTGCAACGTGGTAAATTTTGTTTATATTTTGCCGATGCAAATGTTTGAAAACAAAGTGTAATGCAGCATAGTGATCGATCAAATATTTAAGAGGTTATTGGAGGCTACAATTAGAAAGAATTTATCGTAAATTTACTTAGGGTGTAAATAAAAATTCGAACTGCACTGTATGGTCATATAGTGAAGTAAGTTAACACTTTTCGTGTACGACATCGTGCCCAAATAAACAAGCATTAGGTAATTCCTATCAAAGCCCCGGACGACCTCTTAGCACCTAATAATATGCCTGAGAATTGCGTGTCAAAAGCATTATCCATAAAAAAACCCATAAAATGATCGCCTAAAAATCTTTTTCTTCGTCACATCTTTTTCCACGCTTCTGTTTTACGACTCAAGAACCATGAAATTCTTAAGTGTGTTTTGTCTATTTACGACAAAGTTACGTTTGACATGGCAAATTTTTTGACAGCTGAATAAGATAAAGTGGTTTAACCCAAGTAGGTTATTTTCTTGGCTGTATTTCTTTTACATCAAAAATAAATGCTTTAGAATCTTAATGATATTTATGCATTTTGGAAGGTTTCAAAGGTGTAATTTTTATAATTCAAATACTCTTTAACGATATTCAGTTCAGCATCCAAATTTAGACCGCATGCCATTGTGCTATTTTGTTTATCCTCTGATCAGTCGCTCCACGCGGTAGACAATTACCCCGCCCACAGATAAAAGTGATTGAAAAATCATTTTTACAAACCAATCTCAATAACATACCTTCAATATTAAATTCACATTTCGAAATTTGGATTGAATAAATTACATTTTTCCGAGTGATTATTATTTGCGGTTCGGAAACATTGTAGGTACAAAAGCGAATACCCTTTTTTAATAAAACAATGTCCACATTATGCAATGTATCCAGGAGAATAATTAAAATAGAAAGAAGGACGACATAATAATTAGCAGGGTTGACCCTCTAACCCAACTCTTATTTGCCTCCACTTTTCGTACCTTTTCAAAAAGACTCCGGAAGCAATGTACCAAACACGCCCACAATCAACATCATAAACAAATTTTATTATAATCGTAACTCGACGGTTAGGGGTAACTGTAAAATTGATAAAACCATAAGCTTAATACAATATTGTTTTAGGATTGTACTTACTCATACTTTGTCAAGGGATATCGAGAGGATTGCTCGTAAAATTGCCGTTTACAGTCGGGCCAATTTAATAATAGCGAATTTTGTAATAGGCGGGTTACGCTGGGAGTTCGCCAACGCGTAAAACACATATCAGGAAGTTTAAGAAGCAAATCCGCTTTGCTCAACAAACTAAAGTAAAAAATACTCGGTATTTTTTATTAATATTTACAAACGTTTAAATAGAGATCTTAGTGAAACTTTTTCGTGCGATGTAAAACACAAGAAACGCACTTTCAAATAGCACGAAAACGGCGCCTACTCAGATTTTTTTTGGGTTTGATGGCCTAGTTGCAGAAATCTCTAGCCTGGTAGCTCAGCTCCATAGACAGAAAATTGCGTTGCCACTAATTCTGGGGGAAACTCGCGCGTACCTCGTTGTCTAAGTAGCTAAACGAATAATAATGTAAAATGGATTCATTGCATCCATTCTTATTGCTAAGGTGTGTCATAGTTTCAAGCATAAGGAATTTATAAACGTCAGCAAATTTTACATTTCTATCTATTTAAATGGATAAAACAAACGCGCATGTTTTTTTTTAAATGGAGACAATGACGATTTCGATGACGTCGGTGACTTTGGAAATTACCAGAGATCGGACAAGTTGGCGTTATTACTCGCAAGAATATGGATATGACTACAAAGATTAATTAATTCATTCATTGATTGATTATTGAGTGATATGACTCACTAGACTAAACTTGGTCTTAATGGTAGTAGAGTTGGCCCGTACATATGTGTAGGAGGGTTTAGGCTTCTCTCCCTCTCTCTCTCTCTGTCTTGTAATATGTGACAATATTAACACATCATATTATAACAACCCAGTATTCAATAAATGTTTACTTAGACCAGCAAGTTCTCGTCGCAAAGATTGGAAACAATAACAAGAGCTTTCCAGAAACTATTGTGTTAAAAGTTTCCGAGCTAAGAAATAATAATAAAGACTGCCCCTTTGGTACGAACACAGCGCGCTGCTGAATGAATTTTAAACGCAACCGCCAACTGAAATGCAGTAGACAATTGAAACTTTGAATAATGCATGGAACTCCCCTTGTGCTCAAAGAGGACTTCGCTAAATATTTGTACCCGTAAAAACCGTTACAATCCTCATCTGCGGCTAGCAGCTCCGGGTTAGTTTTAATGTTGAAATTGTTGACAAATAAGTAAGCTGCTAGCTCACAATGAAAAAAATACCATTGTGTTGGAGCACTGTGCCTTACACGCTGACAAATTTATATTGTTGTGGTAAAAATGCATGCATCTGCAATTTACAGCAAAGTTAAAGGGAGTCCAAACAATGGGATTAATTAATGAAATTGCATAAAGCATTGTAAAAAACAACAAAAACCGGCCAAGTGCGAGTCGGACTCGCGCACGAAGGGTTCCGTACCATTATCTATAAAAACGGCAAAAATATCACGTTTGTTGTATGGGAGCCCTTGAGTATTTGTTTTATTTTAATTTCTTTATTTTTCTGTGAATATTTCAAGCGTTTAACTGTTGCTATTATCAATATCGAGCAAAAATGAGCAAAAAAAACGTTTGTTGTATAGGAGCCACCTTAAATATTTATGTTATTCTGTTTTTTAGTATTCGTTATTATAGCGGCAACAGAAATACATCATCTGTGAAAATGTCAACTATCAAACTATCACGGTTCATGAGATACAAGCATGGTGACAGACTGACAGACAGACAGACGGACGGACGGACAGCGAAGCCTTAGTAATAGGGTCTCGTTTTACCCATTCGATACGGAACCCTAAAAACCAAACAACAGCGTGCGCGCGCGCGTGCTTATACATGGGGGTGTGTGTGAACATGCGAGCAATTTTTTCTAGGATATATATGGGCTATCGGATTTACAGGAGATGGGTCTGGAATTTTCTCTGGGATTGTTAATTACTTTGTGACTGACGTTTCTTTGTGTCGCTGTCAGTGATCTACAGATCATCTTAGTTTGCAGCTTGATACATTGGCTAAAGGTATATAAGTGTAATAAATCTGGGGATCTAGTCCCAAAGTAATCTCTAAGGGCTTGTGTTATGGGTACGACGACGATATACACTAATATAGACAAATAAATACTTATTTAAATACATAGGAAACATCCAAGACTCAGGAACAAACATTAGTGCGCATCACACAAAAATTTGCCCTTACCGGGGATTGAATCTGGGACCGCTAGCTTCGGAGGCAGGGTCACTCCCAAATAGGCTAACCGCGTCGTCGTCACGATACGTCCCTACTTGACGTATTTCGTCATAATAAAGTTCCATGAGGCTATACTTCTACTAAAATGTTGAGGTGTGTCGGGATTGTTTTTATCGTAGCCTTAAGCTCTGAAGTTTATAAAGTTTAATGTAAAAGTTTTGCCTTAGTGGTGATGAGGGTTTCTGTTCCGAAAGTGTATAAGCTGTACCCTATTACAGAGCCAAAGATGTCTCTTGGTTATATGATAGGACTTTTAACTCAAAAAGGGGTAACATTTTGAAATTTACACCGATTATGTGCGATAATTCCATGACTAGGTAATCAAATTTAAAATAATTTTAGGCGACCCTTGTTACAAGCTATTTTTACTTAATGACCAAAGATTTTCAGAAATGCTTCATATCTAAACATCAAATACCTACCAATTAAACGTCATATATTATATTGTTATTTACGATGTTGAAACAAATTTAATACGAAACTAAAACAAAGGTATCGAGTAATATGTATATCGAATGAGAAAAACCTAACAAATTAGACCGGAGTGAAATGTTACAGAACCCTTTGTGCGTGGGCCTGACTCACAACATGACCGGCTTTTGCATAAAAAGTTTGTAGCAGTTGTTGAGTACTCAAAGATTTTTTTAATACCCTTTAAAAACAATTTTACCCTTATAAAGTGGTTTTAACTTTTTCATACAGTAAACAGTTACGTATATTTTATTTATTTTAATAAAAATGAGCATGTTAATGTACAAACTACTTTTAGTCCATGAAAACGAAAATATGCCGAAATATTTAGAAAATGGCTTCCATTTTCAATTCAGTAGCAGCAGTCGAGTGTTGGACGTAACGCCATGGCAAATTTCATCTCATGAAACTATACAAAACATTTGAAAGTCAGTTTGGTGAACTCAATCTAACTTTAAAGTAGTTTTCCGCTTATACTCGAACTGACCGAAAATATAAAGTGAAATCACAAATCATCCACGTATCTTATTTTATAAAGGAGAACCTAGACGACCCAGTGTCGCTTGGCATCTTTCTTTCTTATTTTTTTCATTTTTTTTTCAGGGACGATACTTATAAACATGGAAAGTAAAATATTATCTAAATGCAGAATTGTGTCCAAACCGTTAGAGCCGTTTAGGAGAAACATATTAAACAATATTATGTGTGTATATAGTAGATAAATACAAGAATTGCCCGCTTACAACAACAAGTGCGAGTAGGACTCGCACACGATGGGTTCCATACCATTATATATAAAAACGGCAAAAAATCATGTCTGTTGTATGTTAAATATTGATTTTATCGTGTTTTTTAGTATTCGTTGTTATAGCGGCAACAGAAATACATCATCAGATGATCACAGTATAAATTAGATGAGGATGCCAACAAAAAATAATTTAGACGTTGAAAAATACAAAACTCTAAAGTTATGATCCTATGTAAAATTTGAAATACAGTTTAAAAATAATGTTTTCTTTCTTATTTATTTACATTAATACATAATTTAAACCTTATTGGAATACAATGGTCTAATCTTATTCGCCGGGCGTAGCTTTCTGACGTTGACTCATGTCATGTGTTTCTAGTTAGAAAAGGTTATTACGTCAGTCAATATCAGCTACCCACATCAAATGTTACGACCCTAAACTCCATTTATTCAAGACTTCCATTAAAAGCAGAAAAATTAATACAATTTCTGAGAACGAGGGTTTCTTATACCGAGCCGTAATGGTGTGTGGTTCGAAAGATAAGCTTAACACATGACGCGTTGCGATTAACAAAAAAGCTATTAAAAACAAGGGTTAAGGGTTAACAATATACTGTTGACGAAATATGTAGTACGCAAAAATACTATATTTCGGTCATTCCTACAAATGGGTTTTGAGTTGGCCAGTTCAATAGGCATTTTTGCAGCTCGGATAGCCACAAGATGCGCAATCGGAATGTCAGTAAAACGTATTTTGTGTATTATATTTTTATTCAATCATACCTTACACTCTTTTTAAAAGGTTTTTCTTTAAAGTACTATTCAATTGCAAGGCAAATCAAACACAAAAAAATATTAAGTCTCTATTTAAATTAAAAAAAAAACAAACCCAACTCCGAAAACACTTTGAAAAGAAAAAAATAATAACTGGTCTTCTGTTCGTTATTTTACAGTATAAACATCAATACAAGTGGGTGAATATAACGGTAAATAAATGACAAATCAAGAACCAAACAGACTAAGTTTCGAAATAAGTATCTGCGCCTCTATTCGGGAACGCTAAGTCGCTCTTACGCATTACGCGTCGTGCGGAAGAGTGGGATGAGAAATCTCGCTCACGAATCGCTACAGAATCACTTAGCGTTCCCGAACAGAGGCGCTGTTTTGATGAATGGGCGTGATGCCTGAAAGATTCTAATTAGTCCGTAATTTACATTACTTATCAAAAAACCATCTAACACATTTTTTTCCTTTGTCAATTAAACAAATAATGACGAAGACATAGTGCGTTCAAGTTCCGCGTAACGTCACGCCTAGGTACAATTTTTACCTAGAAGTGACGTCATGAGCCCCCACTCCCGAACTTTCATGCGCGTTATATTTATAAATTTTGATAGATTTGATAAAGGAAAAAATAAGTGTCCAATATATTTTTATAATCTAACTGATGGACTAATAAGAATTATTATTTTTTATCCATGCAACATCCCTATTCTAGCAAACAAATGTACGCCAAATCGTTAATTTAGAGAGCGCCTCAATACAAATCGCGCGCCTCTTGAAGCTAACACCAGCTTCTAGCCCGCGCGAGACGCACTAAAGGCAAGAGACACGTCACTAGCCTAATGGAAAACAATATGAGTCTTGACATCGGGCTTCCCTTGAGAGACCATGCGCTGTTATATACAAAATTATATGATAAAACACGAAATGGATAGGAACATCTGATATGGGACCTAATAGTCGCTTCCGGCAGTATTGCCGCGGCTAGGTCGTAATTGCTTTTGTGCTCGTAACAATATCAATTCGTCTTCCATTTTCTTGATCAACATTTTTGTTTGGGAATATTCCAGAGCATAATTGTTATAAGTTATAATGGGTCCAATTCGAAACGGTGTCCGCTAAATTTAAGATTTTGTATAGCTCCAAGGTTCAAAATCGAGTCACACGTTTCTTATTTCAAATTTAGCGACTTCTAAATTTAGCGAAAATACGTTCGAATTGGCCCCAATACTAAACGTATACTTACTCACTTTCACTCTTTTGTTTATGGCATCTGTTACTGAGAGCACAGTAAAGTAAATTGTGTCATCCTGACCATCCCTGCAATGTTTGACACAATTTGCAAGCACCAGTTTAAAAGTCCCGGGAGGTAAAAATATACAACATTTTATTATTTTTAAAATTCTGGGAATTTAACAAATCATCAGAAACCTGTACACAGTGTTCTTTTTTATTTAATTTGGAAACCTAATTAAAATAATATTGGTACAATTTTAAAGGTATACAATTTTTGTCATATTACCGTACCGAATTACATTATCTTGCAACTTAGGCCCAAAAACAGGTTTTAAAAGTGCATATGTAGATAACTGAGTAATGTAACTGCTTTAATCTAGACCCATTGATAATTTCAGAAATGAGCATTAAATAGAACACTACAAAAACCTAAATAAATCGGCAAAAAGTATTATATTCAAGTCAAGGTATGGGCATTGTATCTAGTTTCTAAATTATTATTCTAGCGCAAATGTACATACAGGTAACTTTGCAAATTTCGGGCATGTGGATATATTAAATAAATATCTTCCATTGAATAATGTATGTTAGTGTACACCGTACGCTGAATGTGGAAGCATGCTTTTAGAATATTGGTATTCGAGCTCACGTTTCACCTCACCGTGCAGAGGGCACTTATTCTGCATGGAACTACTTGTTTCCATATCATTATAACGACCTAGGCTTAGAGAGTACTGTCGCTTAAGAATATTACTATGTGACTGCGAATGGAAAAGTTTCCATATTTGTGCTAACGCGTTCGTGTTTAGTTAATGTTCGTTGTTCATTATTATTACTTTGTATATGCCGTTTGTTCTAAAAGTTACACCTGCTTCTTGTAATTTACGCAAGCTTGTTAAATAATGCAAGCATTATAGAAGAACTTAGTCGCAAGAAATATGGACAAAGGTGGACTTTTAAGAGGACTGTGAACCAAAAGCAAAAATCACCCTTTTCATGCGCAAGGCGATAACGATTTCCTCCCCTTAAATTTTAACCGATTTTGACCAATTTGTAAAACGTTGTCAACAAAATATAGGTTTATACGTTTTTTGAATTTTGATTAAAGACCAAGAAAGTCAAATAATGCCGAAATTAGTTTTGTATGAGAAAACTAAAACCACAATATAACTGAAATTATGATTATAGTGAAAAAATCAAAACGTACAGACCCAGATTGTTCTTATTGCCCACTTATCAAAAATTGGTTAAAATCGGTTAACATTTAAGGGGTGGAAATCGTTATCGCCATTTGTATGAAAAGCCGTAGGTTCACACTCCTCTTAATTACTTCAACAGTGAAAGTGAGATCCTTAGTTTTTAGTTAACTTTGAGAAACATTAAAAATAGTGCAGTCAAAGTGTAGGTTATTAAACGCAACTCGCTCTAAAGTAAACAGAGAAGTGTGGTTCGCTACATTTTTCTGATTTACTGCATATCAAAAGACTTGAACGCGAAACTTTTTACATGTGCGCTTGGAGGTTATTTGACTAACACAGCAACATTACAATTTTCAATTAAAAGCGAACTTTACAACTTCAGACTCTCAGATAAGTACTAAGCAACATTTTTGTAGGGTTCCGTACCTCAGAAGAAAAAAAGGAACCCTTATAGGATCACTTCTTTGTTCGTCTATCTGTCTGTCTGTCTGTCTGTCCGTATGTCCGTCTGTGTGTCAACCCCTTTTTCTCAGTAACGCGTGAAAGTATCAAGTTGAAATTTAATACCACTTATTCAGGTCTGCAATGTCTTGGAGCCGTGAAAAAATCAAGTTTCTAAGTAAACGCAATCAAAAGATACGGCCGTTTGTTTATGCGACATATTTTGATACTTTCAAGGGAATCCAAAGGGAATCAAAACCTATAGGGTACTTCCCGTTGACCTAGAATCATAAAATTTGGCAAGAAGCAGTGTCCTACAGCACAAGTAAAGGAAAAAATCCGAAAACTGTAAATAAGTAGTTACATCACAAAAAAAATAGTTTAACAGAATACCTTTACAAAGTCGTATCATACTTGACGCTTGCAAGGAGATAGGAGCTTGCGAAAGTATTTTTTTTCTTATTTCATAGGTAGGTTGTAAATGGTTACCCGGTTGTTAAAAGCCATTTTTAAAATTTTATGGTTCCGTACCTACAAGGTACTGTCTGTTTACCATAGGTAAGGACGAGACCCTCGGCGCGCGAGTCAGACTCGCACTTGACCGGTTTTTATTATTATTTTCCTCTGGTTGGTTTCATGACAACTTCTTTAGTGGTTGCCGAATACGATTTGGTTAAGAAACTTTTCAATCTGATTTAGGATTCCTTGTGATAACCTTTTAATTATAAGCATATCATAATGGAAATCTTGTTAAACCTAAATTGCTGTCTAAGCGATTCCGACTTGGCAACATGATTGACACTTCGCAGATAAAATCCTTACCGCAGCAAAAAGATAATGATTTTAAGATCGCCGTTAATTACCAAAAAAACACCAAAAATACGAATTGAGTATTTTTGCATTACAAGGCTATTTAGCACCAAAACGTTCATGTTGTCTTTATAATATTACTTATCAATATTGTTTCCTTAATAATTGCTTACGGGAAATGGGTTCATACTTAGTTATCATATAAAAATATATAAATACTTAAATCTAAATCTGTTTCCGTAAAACCGAACTAGAGTTGGTTTTTGAAGTCTGACACCGAAATTGTGTTAATTTATGCAAAAATAATTATGTATTTATGTTCATTTGTCACGATTATAAAATACACATTATATTATGATAAATGAGGCGTATTGGCTTTGCCTGAATGTCCCGCGTGTTCAAGGTTATAATGACGTCATAACAAATCCAACATGGTGTATTGTTAACCGACTTCAAAAAATGAGGAGGTGCTCAATCAGTTGGAATCATTTTGAAGATCAAAATTACTTTAGACAAAAAAACGCATTCAAACGTATTACATTTTTTACAAAATTGATCAATATAAAAATCTAAGTTGACGAGAAATTAACAATCACATTACTTCTATTTAACTACCTAATTAAGAGCCAATGTTGAACTCATCTTCTGTTCACGAGAACTTATTTATAATGAGTAAATTTAACATAGAAGCCCTCCATTAAATAAAAAAAGAAATTCCATTCAAGTACCCTATTTGATGCTTCCATTATACTAATTGGTCACAAAATCAAGCCGCTTTGTATCTGTAAATTTTCACGAGGTCAACTTTTCAAGGGTCTAATGAGAGTTGAAGTAAATCTAATAATTTTACATGCAAAATGTACAAAGTTTACACATTCACGGCTTTTTAAATTCTCTAGAAAGATTAATCTCTAGAAACGTAAGGCTTTATTTGTGATTAAAAAAAGATAAGACAAAGTAAACAAAAACACAAGCGTTTCCTCAGAAATATCTAGAAATGTCTGGACATAAACCTTTAATTGAAATTTATCGCCTCTTAGCGGGATGAAACGGCTGCGAACATAAATAGCGTTGAATTTGAATGTCTCCCAATAAGCTGTTCCGTTAATTTTATGATAGGTACGTTAAAAGTTACATTGAAAATTACTTTGTCAATGTTTACAAATGATTTTGACGTGAAAAAGTAAATTCGCTCGTTAGAAAAACTATAATATCTAATGAGTAAAAAATGGTCGAGCACCCAACGGAAATATCATGCCGGTATGTTTTTGTTACGCCGTATTTGATACGCTTGTGACGTCATCGTACCAGTATAGGCGTATGCGCGTGGTTGTTGCGAATTAGCTTTGTGTAAAGTTTTAAATTAGTGTAGCGTGGAAACTCGTTTAGCTAGGACATTGATTCGTGTCATTGTGAAGAGCTCACAGAGCACAACTAGGATCTAAAATGAGGCAGTACAAATATTTGACTGAATAAAAGTCAGAAATTGATATTAAATCGAAAATTACAAAATAATTAAACATATCGTCTTATCAAATAGGTATATACTCGGAATTATAACCAATGTTAGTCACAGGAAAGCTTGCGTTAAAAGGAATGCGATAAGCCTAAAATATCCTGTGCCGAAAATCAGCAACGCCAAAACAAAATAAAAGAGACGTACCTAAAATTCGAAGTTTTTGATGCAGACGTTTTCACGTAATAAATCCATTGGGAGTGTCTGAACGGGTGTGAAGTTAGCAGCCTAAAGATAGCAGCCTATGGTAACCCGACCAAAAGAAGAAGTCTTATTTATTTATTCCCCTAAATCGAAGAAAAACTAGTTTAAAAGTTTTCAAGCAGAACAGTATGATCCCAAATCCCTTATTTATATGGAGCTGACTAACAGAAATGCTAAAATATTAGTATTTTTACTTTATTTTGTCTAGGCTGCTAAGTTCACACTTTCATGATTAATGCAAGCCCATATCGCGCTGAGAGCCCGTTGATGTCTATCTATTTTCGCGATTATCTTAAAAACTCCTGAACAGCTTTGAATCTTTTTTTAGCAGAAATAATCTTCATTAATCGGTGGTGATTGCAGTATATATTATATACCACATTATCTCGCGGCTTTTCTTGCAGCGTAGTCGAAATTTTCAAAAGGTAGGTAAAAAAATGGGCCTTTGTCGAAACATTTTCAGATTAGTCCCGCTGAAACGGCAGGCAAGGGACTTTTGATAATATATTCGTAAAGGCAATTGAATAAGCTAATAGACAAGTAAAGACTTAGAGTGATACCCGGACGATAAGTGAGGTACATTCACTACTGAACAAGCGCGGTGGTACGTTTTTATCGAATTTCATATATTATTTATTTTCATAAAATTAAACGGCAGGCAAGGAGAATGTATTAATAAATTCGGATACCCAACTGCACAAGCTAATAAACAAACAAACATTTAAAGTGATACCCGGTCGATAAGAAGACATAAATCACTGCCCAAAATTTGGTTAGCCTTTTTCCATGAGGCTTAAATTTTCTTCATTCTTATGAATTTAAACGGCAGGCAAGGGATTTTCGATAAAACATCCGTAAAGTTTATTGCATAAGACTATAGAAAAATAATAAATCAAAGTGATACTCAGTCGCTAAGTGAGGAAAATTATGTTATGAATAACAAGAAATTTCAAAAAATCCCTATTTTCACATTTCCGTCATTATCATTAATTTAAACGGCAGGCAAGGGATTTTTGATAATATATTTGTAAAGCTAATTGCATAAGCTAATAGATGAGTATAGATTTAGAGTGATACCCGGACGATAAGTGGGGTACATTCATTACGGAACAAGTGCGGTTGTACATTTTTATTGAATTTCATATATTATTTATTTTCATTAATTTTAACGGCCGGCAAGGAAAATTTCAGTATATATTCAAATAGTCAACTACACAAACTAATATATAAATAAACAACTAAAGTGATACCCGATCGATAAGAGGGCACAAACCACTGTCAAAAACTTGTTTGTAGCCTAAATCACAGAAAAACGATTTAAAAAGTTTTCAAGCAGAACGGTATGATCCCAAATCCCTAATTTATATGAAGCTGACTTACAGAAATGCTAAAATATTAGTATTTTAATATTTTTGTGTCTAGGCTGCTAAGTTCACACTTTCATGATTAATGCAAGCCCATATCGCGCTTGAGAGCCCGTTGATGTCTATCTATTTTCGCGATTATCTTAAAAACTCCTGAACAGCTTTGAATCTTTTTTTAGCAGAAATAATCTTCATTAATCGGTGGTGATTGCAGTATATTATATACCAAATTATCTCGCGGCTTTTCTTGCAGCGAAGTCGAAATTTTCAAAAGGAAGGTAAAAAAAATGGGCATTAATCGAAACATTTTCAGATTAGTCCCGCTGAAACGGCAGGCAAGGGACTTTTGATAATATATTCGCAAAGGCAATTGAATAAGCTAATAGACAAGTAAAGACTTAGAGTGATACCCGGACGATAAGTGAGGTACATTCACTATTGAACAAGCGCGGTGGTACGTTTTTATCGAATTTCATATATTATTTATTTTCATAAAATTAAACGGAAGGCAAGGAGAATGTATTAATAAATTCGGATAGCCAACTGCACAAGCTAATAAACAAACAAACATTTAAAGTGATACCCGGTCGATAAAAAGACATAAATCACTGTCCAAAATTTGGTTAGCCTTTTTCCATGAGGCTTAAATTTTCTTCATTCTTATCAATTTAAACGGCAGGCAAGGGATTTTCGTAAAAACATCCGTAAAGTTTATTGCATAAGACGACAGAAAAATAATAAATCAAAGTGATACTCAGTCGCTAAGTGAGGAAAATTATGTTATGAATAACAAGAAATTTTAAAAAATCCCTATTTTCACATTTCCGTCATTATCATTAATTTAAACGGCAGGCAAGGGATTTTTGATAATATATTCGTAAAGCTAATTGCATAAGCTAATAGACGAGTATAGATTTAGAGTGATACCCGGACGATAAGTGGGGTACATTCATTACGGAACAAGTGCGGTTGTACATTTTTATTGAATTTCATATATTATTTATTTTCATTAATTTAAACGGCCGGCAAGGAAAATTTCAGTATATACTCAAATAGTCAACTACACAAACTAATATATAAATAAACAACTAAAGTGATACCCGATCGATAAGAGGGCACAAACCACTGACAAAAACTTGTTTGTAGCCTAAATCACAGAAAAACGATTTAAAAAGTTTTCAAGCAGAACGGTATGATCCCAAATCCCTAATTTATATGAAGCTGACTTACAGAAATGCTAAAATTATAGTATTTTAATATTTTTGTGTCTAGGCTGCTAAGTTCACACTTTCATGATTAATGCAAGCCCATATCGCGCTTGAGAGCCCGTTGATGTCTATCTATTTTCGCGATTATCTTAAAAACTCCTGAACAGCTTTGAATCTTTTTTTAGCAGAAATAATCTTCATTAATTGGTGGTGATTGCAGTATATTATATACCACATTATCTCGCGGCTTTTCTTGCAGCGAAGTCGAAATTTTCAAAAGGAAGGTAAAAAAAATGGGCATTAATCGAAACATTTTCAGATTAGTCCCACTGAAACGGCAGGCAAAGGATTTCTGATAATATACTCGCAAAGGCAATTGAATAAGCTAGTAGACAAGTAAAGATTTAGAGTGATACCCGGACGATAAGTGAGGTACATTCACTACTGAACAAGCGCGGTGGTACGTTTTTATCGAATTTCATATATTATTTATTTTCATAAAATTAAACGGCAGGCAAGGAGAATGTATTAATAAATTCGGATAGCCAACTGCACAAGCTAATAAACAAACAAACATTTAAAGTGATACCCGGTCGATAAGAAGACATAAATCACTGCCCAAAATTTGGTTAGCCTTTTTCCATGAGGCTTAAATTTTCTTCATTCTTATCAATTTAAACGGCAGGCAAGGGATTTTCGTTAAAACATCCGTAAAGTTTATTGCATAAGACGACAGAAAAATAATAAATCAAAGTGATACTCAGTCGCTAAGTGAGGAAAATTATGTTATGAATAACAAGAAATTTAAAAAAATCCCTATTTTCACATTTCCGTCATTATCATTAATTTAAACGGCAGGCAAGGGATTTATGGTAATATATTCGTAAAGCTAATTGCATAAGCTAATAGACGAGTATAGATTTAGAGTGATACCCGGACGATAAGTGGGGTACATTCATTACGGAACAAGTGCGGTTGTACATTTTTATTGAATTTCATATATTATTTATTTTCATTAATTTAAACGGCCGGCAAGGAAAATTTCAGTATATATTCAAATAGTCAACTACACAAACTAATATATAAATAAACAACTAAAGTGATACCCGATCGATAAGAGGGCACAAACCACTGACAAAAATTTGTTTGTAGCTTAAATTACAGAATAACGATTTAAAAACTTTTCAAGCAGAACGGTATGATCCCAAATCCCTAATTTATATGAAGCTGACTTACAGAAATGCTAAAATATTAGTATTTTAATATTTTTGTGTCTAGGCTGCTAAGTTCACACTTTCATGATTAATGCAAGCCCATATCGCGCTTGAGAGCCCGTTGATGTCTATTTTCGCGATTATCTTAAAAACTCCTGAACAGCTTTGAATCTTTTTTTAGCAGAAATAATCTTCATGAATCGGTGGTGATTGCAGTATATTATATAACACATTATCTCGCGGCTTTTCTTGTAGCGAAGTCGAAATTTTCAAAAGGTAGGTAAAAAAAATGGGCATTAATCGAAACATTTTCAGATTAGTCCCGCTGAAACGGCAGGCAAGGGACTTTTGATAATATATTCGCAAAGGCAATTGAATAAGCTAATAGACAAGTAAACACTTAGAGTGATACCCGGACGATAAGTGAGGTACATTCACTACTGAACAAGCGCGGTGGTACATTTTTATCGAATTTCATATATTATTTAATTTCATAAAATTAAACGTCAGGCAAGGAGAATTTATTTATAAATTCGGATAGCCAACTGCACAAGCTAATAAATAAACAAACATTTAAAGTGATACCCGGTCGATAAGAGGACATAAACCACTGCCCAAAATTTGGTTAGCCTTTTTCCATGAGGCTTATATTTTCTTCATTCTTATGAATTTAAACGGCAGGCAAAGTATTTTCGATAAAACATCCGTAAAGTTTATTGCATAAGACGATAAAAAAATATTAAATCAAAGTGATACTCAGTCGCTTAGTGAGGAAAATTATCTTATGAATAACAAGACATTTAAAAAAAATCCTATTTTTACATTTCCGTCATTATCATTAATTTAAACGGCAGGCAAGGGCTTTTTGATAATATATTCGTAAAGGTAATTGCATCAGCTAATAGACAAGTACAGACTTAGAGTGATACCCAGACGATAAGTTGGGTACATTCACTACGGAACAAGTGCGGTTGTACATTTTTATTGAATTTCATATATTATTTCTTTTCATTAATTTGAACTGCAGGCAAGGAGAATTTAATCATAGTCTCGGATAGCCAGCTGCACAAGCTAATAAACGAATAAAAATTTAAAGTGATACCCGGTGGATAAAATGACACAAACCACTGACCAATATTTGGTTGTAGCTTTATTCCATGAATTTTATATTTTCTTGATTCTAATTAGTTAAGACGGCAGGCAAGGGATTTACAATAAAACAGCCATAAAGCTTATAGTATAAGACGATAGAAAATTAAAACAACAAAGTGATACTCAGTCGTTAAGTGAGGAAAATTTTCTTATGGATTGCAGGAAATTAAAAAAAAAACCTATTTTTAGATTTCCGACTTTATACGACAGGCAAGGGACTTTTGATAATATATTCGTAAAGCTAATTGAATAAGGTAATAGACAAGTAAAGATTGAGAGTGATACTCCGACGATAAGTGAGGTACATTCACTACTGAACAACCGCGGTGGTACATTTTTATCCAAGTTCATAAATTATTTATTTTCATAAATTTAAACGGCAGGCAAGGGAAATTTTATTATCAATTCGAATAGTCAACTACACAAACTAATATATAAATAAAAAATTAAAGTGATACCCGATCAATAAGAGGACACAAACCACTGACAAACATTTGGTTGTAGCCTAAATCACAGAAAAACGATTTAAAAAGTTTTCAAGCAGAACAGTATGATCCCAAATCCCTAATTTATATGAAGCTGACATACAGAAATGCTAAAATATATGTATTTTAATATTTTTGTGTCGAGGCTGCTAAGTTCACACTTTCATGATAAATGCAAGCCCATATCGCGGTTGAGAGCCCGTTGATGTCTATCTATTTTCGCGAATATCTTAAAAACTCCTGATCAGCTTTGTATCTTCTTTTAGCAGAAATAATCTTCTTATTAGGTTAGGGCACCTAGAAAAGGGTGAGACTGGGGGCGAAGGCTTCCAAAAGGGGGAACGGGGTCGAAGCCCCTGATAGGGGAGGGGGCTTGGGGGGCCAAGCCCGTCTTTAAGAGGGGAAGGGGAGCGGGGCCCCTCACGAGGGGGGAAGTGGAAGCGGAGCCCCTCACGAGGGGGGAAGGGGGATGGAGCCCCCTACGGGGGGGAGCCCACACAGGGGGAAAGGGGGCGGAGCCCCCACGAGGGGGGAAGGGGGGTGGAGGCCCCCTCGGGTGGGGGGTTCGGGGGGCAAAGCCCCCGGCGTTATAAAACAAACAAAGGTAACAATTATATAATTGGTAGGTTAGGTTAGGATTAACTTGTGTCCCTTACTGCGGAAATAGGCACCCCGCGAAGCGGGGTGACGTCGACACGCTGCCGGTTAGGTTAGGCTAGGACGATAAGTAATGCACACCAATTACATACTCTGATAATTTAATTGTTTTAATAATCATACATAAGTGTAATCAACTTAAATATTACTAACTTTGACGACGCGGATCGCCTAACTAGTTGGTAGTGACCCTGCCTCCGAAACTAGCGTCCCGGGTGCGATCCCCGGTAAGGGCAAATATTTGTGTGACCGCCCCCCGCGGTATAAAACAAACAAAAGTAACAATTGTATTATTGGTAGGTTAGGTTAGGGTTTACTTGTGTCCCTTAGAGCGGAAATAGGCACCCCGCGAAGCGGGGTGACGTCGACACGCTGCCGGTTAGGTTAGGCTAGGACGATAAATAATGCACACCAATTACGAACTCTGATAATTTCAAATTCATTTTCTAAATGTCAATTTGCTAATCAGTCAGTTTGCCTTACGAATCTTTTTGTGTAATGAAAATTACATAAATGAAAATAAAATATTTGATACATTTATAAATTATACTATTTGGTAAATGACTAGTTGTCAAACGATAAGTTTTGAATCGACACATTCTCGCAACAACATAGTTGTGAAATGAATAGTATACGAAACGTTGGTTGTAAAATGAACTTTTATCAAACAAGTTTCGGTATTTCATTAGTGAACCTAGTCCACCATGTTGGAGAGGACCCTTCCCTTAGTCGACTTTTACGACATGCCAGGTTGATAATTTCGCATTCTATGTTATTTCTTCACTCCCATTGCAGTAGAGGAGGTTAAAAAAGTATCTCCCCTAATTTACGTACTTTCAAACATAAATGGCAAGCAGCGTGGTCGCTGGCATATTAAAGATCTAAAACCTCTTCCCTTCTTCGTATAAATTGACCAAAATGACGGAAATGTAAAAAAAGATTTTATTTATGTTTCCTGCGATTCGTAAGAAAATTTTCCTCACTTAACGACTGAGTATCACTTTGTTTTTTTTATTTTTCTATCGTCTTAAACAATAAGCTTTATAGCTGTTTTATCGAAAATCCCTTGCCTGCCGTCTGAATTGATAAGAATCAAGAAAATATAAAATTCATGGAGTAAAGCTACAACCAAATTTTGGTCAGTGGTTTGTATCCTTTTATCCACCGGTTACCACTTTAATTTTTGTTTGTTTATTAGCTTGTGCAGTTGGCTATCCGAATTTATAAATAAATTCTCCTTGCCTGACGTTTAATTTTATGAAATTAAATAATATATGAAATTCGATAAAAATGTACCACCGCGCTTGTTCAGTAGTGAATGTACCTCACTTATCGTCCGGGTATCACTCTAAGTGTTTACTTGTCTATTAGCTTATTCAATTGCCTTTGCGAATATATTATCAAAAGTCCCTTGCCTGCCGTTTCAGCGGGACTAATCTGAAAATGTTTCGATTAATGCCCATTTTTTTTACCTACCTTTTGAAAATTTCGACTTCGCTACAAGAAAAGCCGCGAGATAATGTGTTATATAATATACTGCAATCACCACCGATTCATGAAGATTATTACTGCTAAAAAAAGATTCAAAGCTGTTCAGGAGTTTTTAAGATAATCGCGAAAATAGACATCAACGGGCTCTCAAGCGCGATATGGGCTTGCATTAATCATGAAAGTGTGAACTTAGCAGCCTAGACACAAAAATATTAAAATACTAATATTTTAGCATTTCTGTAAGTCAGCTTCATATAAATTAGGGATTTGGGATCATACTGTTCTGCTTGAAAAGTTTTTAAATCGTTATTCTGTAATTTAAGCTACAAACAAATTTTTGTCAGTGGTTTGTGCCCTCTTATCGATCGGGTATCACTTTAGTTGTTTATTTATATATTAGTTTGTGTAGTTGACTATTTGAATATATACTGAAATTTTCCTTGCCGGCCGTTTAAATTAATGAAAATAAATAATATATGAAATTCAATAAAAATGTACAACCGCACTTGTTCCGTAATAAATGTACCCCACTTATCGTCCGGGTATCACTCTAAATCTATACTCGTCTATTAGCTTATGCAATTAGCTTTACGAATATATTACCATAAATCCCTTGCCTGCCGTTTAAATTAATGATAATGACGGAAATGTGAAAATAGGGATTTTTTTAAATTTCTTGTTATTCATAACATAATTTTCCTCACTTAGCGACTGAGTATCACTTTGATTTATTATTTTTCTGTCGTCTTATGCAATAAACTTTACGGATGTTTTAACGAAAATCCCTTGCCTGCCGTTTAAATTGATAAGAATGAAGAAAATTTAAGCCTCATGGAAAAAGGCTAACCAAATTTTGGGCAGTGATTTATGTCTTCTTATCGACCGGGTATCACTTTAAATGTTTGTTTGTTTATTAGCTTGTGCAGTTGGCTATCCGAATTTATTAATACATTATCCTTGCCTGCCGTTTAATTTTATGAAAATAAATAATATATGAAATTCGATAAAAACGTACCACCGCGCTTGTTCAGTAGTGAATGTACCTCACTTATCGTCCGGGTATCACTCTAAATCTTTACTTGTCTACTAGCTTATTCAATTGCCTTTGCGAGTATATTATCAAAAATCCTTTGCCTGCCGTTTCAGCGGGACTAATCTGAAAATGTTTCGATTAATGCCCATTTTTTTTACCTTCCTTTTGTAAATTTCGACTTCGCTGCAAGAAAAGCCGCGAGATAATGTGGTATATAATATACTGCAATCACCACCGATTAATGAAGATTATTTCTGCTAAAAAAAGATTCAAAGCTGTTCAGGAGTTTTTAAGATAATCGCGAAAATAGATAGACATCAACGGGCTCTCAGCGCGATATGGGCTTGCATTAATCATGAAAGTGTGAACTTAGCAGCCTAGACAAAATAAAGTAAAAATACTAATATTTTAGCATTTCTGTTAGTCAGCTCCATATAAATAAGGGATTTGGGATCATACTGTTCTGCTTGAAAACTTTTAAACTAGTTTTTCTTCGATTTAGGGGAATAAATAAATAAGACTTCTTCTTTTGGTCGGGTTACCATAGGCTGCTATCTTTAGGCTGCTAACTTCACACTCGTAGTGTCTGATACTTCCTGACTGTTTTTATTCAGATAAATCTGTATTTAATCCATACAAGAGTAGTCGGAGGAATAATAGCTTAAATGGTAATTTTGTCTAGGATTACTATGTTAGTACGATAAAAGAGTAATGAAGCAAAATGTGGTAAGTAGACTTAATATTCAAAACTATATAACTTAAAAAGGTGGCATTTTGCAAGTAGGTCTCTTTTAGGGTGTAGGCACGCACTTAGATTTTTTTTAAGCCGAAGCGAAACGCTGGCAGAATGATGGTAACGGTCTTTTTATGTTGTTCCACTTAAGCTCTTAAACTACTTACAGAACTGATTTTAATAAATGGGATATCATTATGATTCGTGTAGATCGTGCGAGTGTCGTAGCCTATATAGGAACACTAAGGATGCATCATACTGGAGTAAAAATGGTTTTACTTCGTCAGTCGGGTTTTCGTTTTTAACTTTTGATATTTATTGAAATTCAATCCCTGAAGGGGTGAAAACGGGGTTTAAGGTTTGTATGGTGTTTCCCTCGAGCGAAGCTGTGGCAGGTCTCTAGTTATTGTATAATTGGAATCATTATTTTCAACATATTCGATTTGTACTGACGTCATTCATAACATACCTACATGACACGTGGGTAACTAAGACGATAACCAGAACACATTTTTCAACATGTAATAGGTATTTTAGGAGTAGCGAAGGAACTGGTGGAACAGGTATAAACATACATGGGCTGCTAAATCATAACCCTCTTTTTTACTTTGCCGCAGTCAGCTAATAAAATAAACAATGTATGTAACTTCATTCCCTTAAAACTAGTACTTGCATTGGTTATTTGGTTATTAATATAAGCATGTTTTTTTCTATTGAACATGTTATTAAGCCTGGTCGACACGTTTAATATGGCTTAACATGTCCAACTCTATCCAACCACACATTAATAGCTACTTGTCACGAACACATTTGGCTTTTGAACACATATTCTGTTAAACCACTGTTTATTTTTGTTTAAACAATTTTAAAGTAGGTAAAGCAAGTAAAGCATTCATATTTTTTTTTACCGATGATGTATTAAATCGGTTTTGAAAACTGTATAAACGTGTTTTTACTTAATAATTAATTGTGTTTTCAAAGACTAACAACAAAAAAGTAAATACGGAAACTATACATGTAACATTTTGTACCTCGCCAAAGATGCGTCGGTTTTCATTCCATAACACAGCATTATTCAAATAATGTTCAAATATTTTTTATTTCTTTGTCTGTGATAACAATAAACTACCATGCTTAAAAAATACTAAGTTACAGGCTATGTTTGAATGTTGTAATTCTTAATCCACACTCGCCTTACTCAACTTACAGAATTTAACGTTTTTAATGGCACAGTCTCCGCAGTTATTCCCACCATTAACACTCGCAAAACCTATTAGTCGCTACAAAACAATTTCTTAAACATAAACACGAGATGTTACCCTTGGCAAATTGTCAAATCGTAGATTTGTTGCCCACGCATAGTTTTGCAATGAAAAATCCAATTAGTTCGCACCGAAAGGGCACCAGTCACGACCCTCCTCAAAAGCTGCATCTTACAACTAAACGTACGACACACTTCTCTGTCCCACTTAAAACTAGTGAGTTAGTAAAGGATAGCACTGTGCAATCGAATTTCGCGCTGTGATTTAAAACTCCCGCGCCAGGGACCATTGGTCGTATATCAAAGTCCGTGATGGCGACCGACCAAGCTTTTTCGGGGGAATTCAATTTACGATGCCTCCGTTCTCTAATATTTAACGCCTCTATATTTCCAAGGTACTGTCAGGTGATCCCTGAATTGGCTTAATTGAAAATTTTGGGGTGCTTGCGCCATTTACTGGCGGATAAAGCTAAATACTAGGATAGGATTAAGATAGGAGATTCATTTAATTGGTTGTGCTCAATTATCATGACTATTGTTACATCATTAAGAGCATTGGCTGCTTTACAATGTTATTTTTGGGAGTTTTTTTGGACTATGTACCTACATCAAAATGACAAATTGATCTTTGACTAGAGTGACGCTTATCTATAAATTGACAAGTAGGCGATGAAGATTTAACTATTTGATCTCTGATCAAATGCTTCACTGGCGTTTATAAATTCGGTGATTAGCCTATTTGCACTTGGTTTTGAGTGGCATTACACTTCCTTTTCTGTTGTATTTTTAACCCAATTACGCCAAAAACACAACTTGATTTGACTTAATAATAGGGTTTTTTTTTAACCCACTGTGTGCCGCCCTTAGTTTTGCCAATAAGCTAGTCAACGAGGAGTTTGTCCATGACACAAATTCGTCCGTTCGTGAAATTTTGCAGTATGATTAAGTGGCGTATATAGATGACAGTTTTTAAATAATCCATAATGTGCCAATTGACACACTTGAATTATTCTACCTTAAAAATTTCATGGACGGAAGAATTAGTGTCAGGCTCTCGATACAAAATAAATCCCTATTGACTTCCCTACAAATTAAATCACAGTTTTAATTGTGAAGGCTTAACAAGCAAATTTCAATAATTAAATTTACTCCTTCTTTTGGTTATGGATGAATTAATTGCAAAAATTAACTCAGTTAGATGGCGGGGCTTAATAAAAATTCAAATATTCATGGAGTTGAATTATTAAACCGATAAAGATTGACGTTCATTCGACTCCATTTATTTTTGTTTTCATTAAAGTTCCTTAACTCATTCCGAACTTACACGACCGGGGAATTCTAAAGTCAAGTAGATTAATTGAAGATTTTAATCACTTTGATTTATGACAATCAAATTGCAAACAGAGTTTGTGCTGGATGAAACGAATGAATTGTGAATTTATCTAAATGAATTTCAGAATCTACAACTTAATTAAAAAAAACCGTACATTCGTTCAGGAGCTACCAAACCAAGGATAGCAAAAAAGACAGCCACAGATACAATGGCTTTGGACTTAAACTTGGCGTTACGTGTTTTCTAAGTCGGGTTCAAGAAACTTGTGACTTTTTTCCCTCGTTTTCAGTCGGTTGTTATTTTACATCCACTTTGTTAACCAGCTCAACGATAACTAAATTCATTTTAAGCTTGAAATTTCAAAGAACTAACGTAATGTCCCATCCAATTTGTGGACGCAAACGTAAGGAAACGACCTCGTGCGAGACGCGCACAGACGGTCTTTATTTGATAAAAAGCAACGATTGTCAATAAAAGCGAAAAGAGTGATATAATGTGTTATTAATAATTGTTGGTAGAGTTGACACTAGCTACAGATAAAATGTCATTTTTAATAAATACTGTGAAATAGAGTAAAGGTGTGTTGTGGTTCAAGATGCAGTTCATGTTCTATCAAGTACAAGTGAAAATGTTTACAAAGCAAAATAGTATAAAAATTACTTTCCTCTTAAACCTATACTATATGTATATATATAAATATAAATACGTACACTATAAACGTCTTTATCGTAACTTTCGATCTAGTCAGAGTTTCGACGAAACAACTGTCTTAATTAGTTAATTTCAGAATTTTACGCATATCTGTCTAACCTAGTTTATCAAAATTTTGTACGTGGTAAGGGAAGCGATTAAATTGTTGGAAACAAAACTTGCTAAGATCCATCGGTAATTTATTTATTTATTGAAATTACATTAATTGCATAAACAAAGCGGAATACAAGTGGTCAAAAGATGAATGTCCAGCTAGTAGCATTTTCGTGCCATATCGTCAAGCAAACGCATAATAGTTAATAATAACCAATAAACCGAAAACAAAAAAGAAACAAAGTTTCAAACGTCAAAAGGCAAAGATTATCGGCGCAATGTAATCCAACAGCGCCCGCACGGTTTAGCGAATACCCCCTTCCCAAATACCCCTTCAGAAGCGTCAGATAAGCGTTGACTCCGCCATCTATCTTCCTCTCGCAGACGTATGTGAGATACGACCCGCATGATATAATCGAAAATCGTTTACCGCGATCCATCTACGATCTCCATATTCCTAGCTGAAATTGCCTCGAAGCCTTTGTGGCGTTTTTAGTGTTCCATCAAAAGAAACCTTAATACGAGTTTGCGTCTGTCATGTGTCAAAACAAGTCTGTTTTCTAGTAAAGAATCTTGTTCGTCATAAGTAAAATCCGCGTAGAGCACGGGTTGGAAAAATAAACCTTTTCTTTATTTCCTTGAGAGTAGTTATTTAACTTTAAGACATATACCAAACGAGCCACTGCTGCCCAAATTTTCCAGTATTCTCAGTTTTTACTTGTCTTCTCGTCTCATAAAACTATGTATCAGAGAAGTGTGTCTGTACCTTGAATATATTTACAAAAAACCTCCACAATGGTAACCGTTCGTTTTCTTAAATATACTATTTATATTGTTTATTTGTTCAAGCATCACGCAAAAACGAGTGAACTGATTTTGATGAGACTTCTTTTGTTTAAAAGCTTTTAATTGGACTTAAGAACTGGTATATATATTATCTCGCTAAAATCAGGAGAGCCGGAGATATAACAATAAAACCACAGATTTTACAACAAAGTCCAAACAATACAAGACAAGCTCATTTAAGGAACTTACATCTATATTAAAGAAGGGTCAGTTTTGAGTAGCCTATACTTTTAATTATAAAATTCCATGCGGACGAAGTCGCGGGAAAAGCTAGTATGTTATGAAAGTGCCATCTTGGACACCGGATTGATCTGGTCTCAAACTAGGATTCCCTCTACAATGGGTATTGGTAAGAAAGCAATACAAATACTGAAAAAGATAAATGAATAAGTACGCACAGATAGATATTGTTCATCCGTGGCTCGGGTACAAACTCGCAATAATGTTCGAGTGAAAATTTGGCATTTCAATGTAATTTGAAGCAGATCCGTTTCAACGTATATCACCTTCTTTTGTACATACGACCTGAAATCTCGTCAACGAACCGCGTCAACTAAAAGGTTGAAAGATAAGTATATTGTGTCATATAGGTTAATATTGTCTTGGTTTCAGTTTTTTAAACTCTTTGTCTATAAATATGAGATAAAAAAATCGGGTGGTAAAATAGCAAGAAATATCCCGCCAATTGTCTATTAACGAGTACTAATGGTTACAAAAATTATGTTTTCAACCGGCCGTAAAATCTTTACTGAGGATTTTCTCCAAGCTGGTGATAGATTAATTCAACTTCATAAGTGTTTCTATAACCCTAAATTAAATGATTAGGATGTTGACTTTTTAAATACCAAAAGTATAAACTGTCATAACTTCATAAGCATTCATTTGTAAACAATTGAACGCTTGATTTTCTTGATATAAGGTGCACAAATGTTACATGCCGCTGTTCGTTAAGGGCTCATGATAAAAAATAATCGATAACGCAGAATAAAAATCTAAGCTAATTCCTGCGTTGCCGCAACAAGTTAACCGAGATTTATTAGCCGTAACGATCCCTGTAAAATACGGCACATAAATCAGTAATACGCTTTACGGAACCCACAGCTTCGTTTTCTCAGAGCGTCGCTTCTTAAAAGGAAACGATAAATTTCATAAAAAAGTATTAAAAAAAGCTATGGAGGCTGTTCAATAGAGCCGATCATTGCACAGGCTGCGACGCAAAATTGGTATGTAGCGATACAGATCAAATATATATTGCCGGGTCCTTGTTGTGCATTCTGTTTTAATATTTCGATAGTAATGATAGAGTAAGCCTAGTTGGGAGTGACCCTGCCTCCGATGCTTGCGTCCCGGGTTCGATCCCCGGTAAGGGCAAATATTTGTGTGATAAGCACGAATGTTTGTTCCTGAGTCTTGGATGTTTCCTATGTATTTAAGTATTTATTCCTCTATATAAGTATGTATACCGTCGTCAAGTACCCATAACACAAGCCTTTAGAGCTTACTTTGGGACTAGATCGACTTGTGTAAAGATTGTCCCCTGATTTATTATTATTACTAGGCATTATGCGAAAACAAATAAATAGGTATCTTTAAAAAACAGCCATTCAGTGCACGGAAAAGTTCTAAATATAATCATTTCATACAATATGCTTCAATTAAAAAAAACGCAAATGTATAACGACCATTGAGTACTAAAATAAATTAACGTCAACAAATCTAATTAAATTCAAGAAGAAACGGTTCTGAAGTATGTATCTTGGATTCATCCAATTAAGTTAGCCTGCGCCTCTATTCGAGAACGCTAAGTGATGTTGTAGTGCAAGCGAGATTTCTCATCCCACTCTTCCACACGAGGCGTAATGCGTAAGAGCGAGATGTGAGTCTCACTTGCGGGTCGCTGCAGTATCACTTAGACGTTCCCGAATAGACGCCCTGGATATATTTTTTGGCTCAAACGATATGAAAAGTATGAACAAAATACCCTCAAAAACATTAAGAATGTAAGGGAAAAACTGCCTAGCAGATTTTATCGATCTAGTATAATTCAATACAAAAACATAAATGTGTGTCTCTAGCGTCGCACACACACCATCATTTATTTACTCCAACATTATGAATTCACAAGTCTTTAATCGACATTTCCATTTACGTTACCCGAAGCTTTAGGAATAAGTGACGCATAAATATGTCTAAAGCAAAACGGAACATGAGCGTAAAACGGATATCATAAATAGAACAGCTTTATGACATTCCAACCCGTAAAGTAACCAGCAATGATGATTACTTTTTTACACATTATTCCGCGTTAAAGCTATAAAAAAATAGGTTTGCATGTCTACTACAATATCCATTGTTGCTTGTCTTTGGTACGGTGGTACGGGCGAGGAATTTAATTATCGAGCGTCATTTCTATATCGCATATTATTCAAATCTATAAACCGTCGAAATATGGCCGGCAATGGTTCAACAAATAATTTCCTGACCGTGAGCATACTCATTGTGTCATTTTGGAAATATGAACTCTTGGAAAGCCATCACGCAGATATGAGTAAGTATGTACCGTGGGAAAGAATTGGATAAACTGATTTTCATCCCGAAAGATAACATTATCTGAAGCACTCTTGAATTACCCTTTATTTTGTAAGGAAAGTAATATAAAATAAAATTGCAAAAACGAACCCATTCCGATCGAGTCAAGTGTTTGCTGGCATTAATGAACTTACTAGTAATATATGAGGGACCATTTATAAGTGCTATCTCACGTAGTCATGGACAATTAATGATACAGCAGCAATGGATGGAGCTGCAGGGTATTCCCAAGTCTAAGATTAGGTTTGGAAAATGCATCATGTCGGCAAATTGTGTCTTATATTCAATTACATGTAGGTCAGTCAGTGCAGAGTGGAAATAGCTTTATGTATTTTTAGCGTGTAGATCTACGGATTTAACTGTTAATTGACTAAGGTGCTGGCAGCTATGAAATTGTCAACAATTACACATACTATTACGAAAAATACCGTATCTAGTTGCATTTTCAGCCAGTCCATAGATAAGTACACTTCGACTTCCGTTTATTTTTGCCATCGAGATAATTTGGAACCGTGGTAGGTATATTTCTCACTTACTCAATATTTTTAGTATCTTTTAACTAAAGTATCTAGTTGACATACCGCTTAGGAGACATTATTGTTAATGTTCAATTGTTCAGTAGAATACGGAGTAACCCGTAGAAAGTCTACGCCACGCTCTGGATAGCACGACGGCAACTCTAATGAAAATGATGTCCTATTCATTGCGCTAATATTGTTTGCTCCCCACTTAGCTGACTGATGTAATCGTATTTATGACGATTTATTAGTTAGCAAATGTTACATACAATTAGTATTCGAGCTGGATTACGTCAACAAAACAACACTCGAATCGACTCTGCGGTGATAAATTGACATCATTTTATTGATACAATAAGTTTTTTATTTCACGCCATTAGAGGTGAAATTATGCCAGGTACCTACTCAGTCCGAGAAGAATGAAATTTAATTGAGTAAAATTAACATACAAATTTGTTAACTTCCAAATTTCCGCATTTATAATGTTAGTACAATTTATTCAGGAGTTAGGCATAAGATCCGTAGCGTGTACAACGTTACAGCAACCATCATTTATTTCATATCCGACATAACTCTCAATTACTCGAGAACACAGACGTGTATCTCCCAGGTCGAAACACGCGCGTTTACGACTCCTCGACGGCGGGCGACATCAAAAACCGCTTAGCGACTCCCAGAATACTACCTTTGGGAAACCCGGCTCTATATTTTATGTTCTGAGTTGTAAAACAGTGCGGTGTCCTCGAGTTGTCGTGGCCTCATTCTGCGAAAAAGAATGTGTTTCACTACACTCCAGGCGACTTTCAAGTTTATTGTAGTTAATAGTAAAAGCACCTGCTTAACAATGTTTTGCATGCGTATGTAATTTAAACTCCCAGCGCTATTTAAAAACCAAACAACCCACCAGTACCGTTACATGAATAAGTGATCGAACTTGTTAGTTTTATTGCAGGCGGTCGAATAACACTGTGCTCCTAAAAAAATATTCGCTTTAACATGCAGTAAAAGCTAATAAAACGAAACGGTAACAACGTTATAGAGGGGACTGTGCAAACATTTCCTACCAAATTAATAGGGGATTGATCAGATTTCCGAATTTAACGGAGCGCGAAGTCCGTCGCAATGCCAATCAGTGCTCGCGTCGTACCCTTCCCACTGGTAATTTGCTATTTGAATACACCCTAGTCTCGTGGGCACCTACAAAAGTAATCGAGAAGGTGTAAAAGTTTAGTGACCACGTTGCTTGTAACTGACCAAGAATAGTCTGATACATTCTGCCAGATAGAGCTATTGAAAAGTCTTCTGGCCGGAACTCCTTGGTCGGACAGCGAGTAAGTACAAACCATCTCTGGGCGTTTCTATTTTCATCACCCGCCCCGCAAGTGTCCTCCGTGGATCTATATCGGGTTTTTGGCCGATTTTTTCTCACAACATATTTTTTTGCATACCTACCAACGTTTCGTGGATTTAAATCTGGAAAATTGTTTAATCGAAATTGTTTTGCATAATATTGATTGGTCGAAATTTATTAAGTATAACATTTATATGGAATAACGTTATTTTGACGTATTTAGCATAACATCTTACAAACAAGCAAGATTTTCTGGGCTGTTACAAAAAAAGACCTAACATCGCTCGCTCACTGCCATTTACCCTTATGGGTTTAGCCTATTAGTAATAAAAAATTTTAGACCAAAAGTTCTTCAAAAGAAAAAATCTTTATGCTTAAAAATAGGTATGCCATTAAATATTATCCCAAACATACTCGACCAAAAAATTTGAGACCAAGCGAAGGGCACTCGTCCTCCGTATTCAAAGTGTACCTACTGTTTAGAATACAGTAAATACGGAGACACGGTTAGAGTTGTTTATGACTTACTATCGTGAACTATAACTTGCCCAGTCTAATATTTGATAATGGGAATCAGGAGCATCCCTCGTACGTATTCCAGTAAGGTGATGCCGGATGCGGCTCACACAGCTCCAAATCTTCTGATCCTCAAGGTCTCTAACTGATGTGAAGTGGTCGTATAGTTCCAAATCTTCTTATCATCAAGGTGTCTAAGTGGTTTATTAAACAGAACCAGCTGAAGATTCCGTGCCGTCGACCGCCACAACGTCTTGGAACATCTTTCTATGCTCACCCGTACGCTAAAAACCAAATAGTGTTTAATTTAGTTTATTTAGAATAATATGTTGTTGGACAAAAGATTTTTTGTTTAAAAATAAGCGAGGTCATTTTTCAAATAACAAGTTTTTTTTTTAAATCGGAACAAGTTTATAAACTTAATGTTTTAACATGCTACAGCATGGAGACTGAGACGCTCCGTTACGTAAACGTTTGATCCAAAAGGGGGCGTAAATACACTCCGTCGGAACATCGATAGTACATGCCCCTCCAAATGGCCGACGAGAATGGGGCCGTAGCCAAGGTGCCTATTTCGAGAGTCATACAAACATACGTCAGACATGAGCTGGCACCAACTCCCTCGACTCAGAACATTAAGGTGCT
The DNA here is from genome assembly GCA_947859335.1 of Tortricodes alternella. Lineage (NCBI taxonomy): Eukaryota > Metazoa > Arthropoda > Insecta > Lepidoptera > Tortricidae > Tortricodes > Tortricodes alternella. The sequence goes on along the minus strand of OX401973.1, from coordinate 15,219,058 downwards.
GTTCAAATTAAAAGAAAAAAGCGGTTTAAAATTAAACATTGAGTTGTATCAATATACTGAAGGAAACTTATGGAAATAAAATACTTTAATATAAAAATCCCCTTAGGGTTCTTTACGGTAAGATACAAAATGGACAAATAGATTTTTTTGGGAAAGGATATCGCGATAAATGCTCCACAGCTAGTACAAAATATGACTCAGTAATTGATACTACGGTATTTTGTTTTGGTTTAAAAAAATATTAAGAGGACTGTGAACCAACGGCAAAAATCTGCCTTTTCATACAAAAGGCGATAACGATTTCCACCACTTAAATTGTTAAACGATTTTGACAATTATTGATATTTGAGATATGAATATTGATTAAAGATCAACAAAGTCAAATAATCGTTGAAATTAGTTTTGTATGAGAATACTAAAACAAGAATAAACTGAATTTATTGATTATAGTGAAAAAAGCAAAACGTATAGATTTCTGATGGGCACTAATGTCCGCACTGCGCGCTTGGCGCCTTCAATAGTCACCTAACTCGCTAGGCTCTAGGCGCTAAGCAAGCCACCTGGGGCCCGTTTCTCGAAGCATATCAGTCTAATAATATTAGTATTTTGTTTCATTTTTTGTTTTATTTAACGAGACAAAACACTAATATTATTAGGCTAATATGCTCCGAAAAATGGGCCCCTCCCTGTGCGTTTGAGCTCTTAATGTTTTATATGCGCCAAGCACACTAGTTTTTATTGCTTGAATACAGATACAAATACTAAATGTTAAATTCGTTGAAGGTAGGTCGGTACAAAATACATTGCTGTTATAAAATCTCGGGTCAATGCAGCTTTGTCATACCGTTAGGCATACTAAAGATATTTCTCACAACTTATTAAAGTTCAATTTAATTTATCTTTGTAACAAAGCAGTTCACTGGTAAAGTTTCGAAATGGCAATGAGGCAATCGTCCGCTCATATGAAGCATTCGTCTCTAGCATCCAATTAGGATAAGGGTAAATAACTCATTAGGGGCATCAGATGTTTTATGAGTGGTATTTGTATGGTAGTACGCTACGCCCTGTGGCCTGTACTCAACTTATCTTTTCTTGGGCCAAATACGTGTGACGCTACATTAGGTGGGCCGTAAAAACCTATATTACAATAAAACTCGACATGTACCTAAATGTAATCATTTATTCGTCCAAGAATACTGTGGCTAGGCTTTGGGCCGCGAAGAAAAGATTAGCGGGCCGCAGATTGAGTATCCCTGCCTTAAAAGGATCATTGATGTGTGAGATAATTATAGTGCGCACAATGTCGTATTCATGACTTCGTGGTAGTCGTGTAGTCGAACGCGCGCCTTTTGTACAGAGGGTTGCGGGTTTATACCCCGGCACGCACTTCTGAATATTTCGGAACTTATGTGCCAAATTCATTTTGATATTTACCACAAGCATCGTGAGAAAACCTGCATACATCTGATTCGTGTGAAGTCCCCAATTTGTCTCATAATGAGAGGAGGCCTTTGTCCAGCAGTGGGGCGTACATTAGTTGATGTTAGTGAGTGTCAGTACCCTCATAATCCGCTGAGAAACTAGCATCTCATTCCTCTCATATCTCGTGCGATGAACCTCGCTCATGAAACCAAGCAACGTTGTTAATAGAATAGTTTATGGTCTTTTTATCCGCACTTCGTGTTTAACTTGCACCGCCTTCACGACAAGGTCCGTCGTAAACCCGGTCCCGGCTGGAACGGCGTCGTCTCGGACGTGATATGTCACTTTCATGGTAGGTGATGGATTTATGACTTACAGTGGTTTTTTGATGTTTTTATTCTGTGACTAGGGATTCACGGTCATGAAGAAGCTGTCTAGTAGTGGTCTAGATATTTGCCTATATTCAGAGAACTATAACGTTTATGTAAATGCACGGAATTTAATTACTTCGTCTATGCTGTTACTTAGTTTGAAAACCATGTACAGGTAAAGTCAATAATAGATTGTAGAATAAATATAGCAAAGGGTAAACGGGTATATTATGTAATTAGGTAGAAATTACTATCTACATTTGTCCATATATACACAGACTACAGGGTGACTTTTAAGACGTAATGCATAACCAATGTTTCCAGCTTAGTTAAAAATGGCCAATATAAAGCAATAATACTTAAATAATAATTACCTTTTATTAAATTATAATTCCAGCATTTAAAAAAATATTAACCTGCGCCTCTATTCGGGAACGCTAAGTGATTCTGTAGCGATTCGCGAGCGAGATTTCGTATCTCGCTCTTACGGATTACGCGTCGTGCGGAAGAGTGGCATGAGAAATCTCGCTTACAAATCGCTACAGAATCACTTAGCGTTCCCGAATAGAGGCGCTGTAGCAAACTTTCTTAGTAAAAAGAAAACATTACAAACATCATCATCATCATTATCCTAATACTATCACGCTACATCCAGCGCCTCTATTCGGGAACGCTAAGTGATTTCGTAGCGACTCGTGAGCGAGATTTCTCATCCCAGTCTTCCGCACGACGCGTAATGCGAAAGAGTGGGATGAGAAATCCCGCTTACGAGTCGCTACAGAATCACTTAGGGTTCCCGAATAGAGGCGCAGTTCTTAATTGTTGTACTTGCTAAGTTTAATGTCATTTGTCAAAGGTAATAATTTTAGATGTCAATTCAATTCAACTAGAACAAGGGAGACCATTTTTAGGGGAATAAATTAGGATAATTGTAAAATCAATAAAAAGTAGATTTCTTAATTCCAGCATTGCAAGGACTTGTCGTTGTTAAACTAGGTGAGATGTATCTAAAGAAATAGTTTTGCATTACAACTTAAACGTTATTCTGTATAAATACAGTAAAAAGCTAACCTTTTTAGGGTTCCGTACCTCAAAACGAAAAAACCAAATTACGATTCCGTACCTCAAAAGGAAAAAACGAAACCCTTATAGGATCACTCGTGTGTCTGTCTGTTTGTCCGTCTGTCACAGCCAATTTGCCCCGAAACCACTGGACCGATTGAGTTGAAATTTGGTATTCATATGTAAGTTGGTGACTGCAACACGGACGCGTTACGTAAATATATGAATTTTAAACATGGGGGCCACTCTTGGGCGTATTTTTTTATTTTTTAAGTTATGCTACCTGTATCGTGAAACATATCAAATGAAAGGGCTTATTGTGAGGATCTTAAATATATTTTCTTTTGAATTTCAAGTAAAATAATTTAGAAGTTATTTAGGAAAATAGGCGAAAATTGACCATTCCCCCACCCATTCCGAAACTACTGGGGCTAAAATTTTGATTTTTTTTTACAGAAAATAGATATTTACCTATAGATTACAGAAAAACTTATAAGAAGTCTACGATATTTAAAGTAACCTAGTAAATTTCAGATAATCATGTAGGGAACAGCACCCTCTCCACGCGAGTTTAACTCGCACTTGTCCGGTTTTTTAAATTCCAGATTGCTCTCAGGTTTACCCCTACACCAATACCCGTCACTGGTGCCGTTTTTATCGAGCACCTTAGGGTTAAAAGGTTCTCATATGGGATGGCACACAAGCTTGATAGTTTTCGAGATTTCGCGATAAGTTTGAAATTATTCCTATAAAAAAAAAGGATGAACTGAATGACCTAATTAGGATTGCTATGAAACAATTACTATCAAGTTTTAACATGAAAACAATAAATTCGTATTTCCAAGCAAGCTCGCCCGACGTTCACAAAAGGGTCGAATTTGTGAACTACTTACAATTCGCCCCACTTCATGGAAGCATGGAGCTCGTGGCAAGTCGGGCGAACAAACACCATAAACTTGGGATCTTTGTCAAACCGACTTCATGCGACCCGGCGTTCATACGACCTGTTTGGGAAGATTACTTATCTCGTGATGCTAATTAAGTGGTAGTTTTGGGGCGAATAATCTGAGCTTTGATATAAACACATTTCCCAACATGTCGGGTCTGTCACAAATTCCATAGTAATGGGTATTAATAAAATGGAGTGCCGTGAATGAGTTCAGTGTCTTCTCTGTAATATGAACCGACGAAAGACGGGACAATAAGATGCCCAAATAAGAGATATTGAGCTAACAATAAATAACATTATTAAATATTACTTTATTTCTTTTTAAAAATACCGTACCTACCTACCTATGAATACTTGATAAGGTATCCAAAGCAATAATAAAGTTGAGTAGGTAGGTACACTATCGTTTACGTATCTCCGCGGTGCAGGTGCGTTCCCTTATCGAATTCGGATGAAGCGCGCGCAATATTGTGTAGAATGAGAACTGAGCCACAGATAATACAGACGCAGTGAAGCTGAATGAGCCGTTATTGTAGGCTATTTCTAAACATACTAGCTGTGCCTGCGACGTACGCGCATAGCACCAACCATCTTTACTGTTACCTACTTTAAGTTTATAATTGTAGTAGATTTTTCTTGTATTTAGTCGTAAACAAAGATTTGATTCTATATAGGACTGTTCACTCCATTCAGTAGATTTTCTGTTAGTGATATCAGCGCCTCTATTCGGAAACGTCTAAGTGATATTGTAGCGACTCGCAACTCGCAAGCGAGATTCTCATCCCACTCTTCCGCACGATGCGTAATGCGTAAGAGCGGGATGCGAATCTCGCTTGCGAGTCGCTACAATATCATTTAGACGTTCCCGAATAGACGCCCTGATTAAACAAACAAAGAAACTGATAGACATAAAATATATATATTTTTTTCATTTTGAGTACTACGTTTATTTTGTCCCCCTGCATCATATTTCTTTGGAAATACGAGTATCTTTAATGAACAGACTCGTCATTTTAACTAGGTATTATATATATAAGGGTTGTCTAAAATTAAACACAAAATTATGAATCCCATCATGTAGATAAATTAAGTTTTCTAAACCGTTTTTATCCAAGTCAAATAATCCTTTATTCCAATGCAGTTAGCGCTTTGACTGGTTACTGGAGTCCACATAAAAGTTAGTAGATAACTACATCGATAACTTTATGCCACTTGGTTTCGTACAGAATAAAACTTTAGTGATGCTCTTCGGGAATGTTCGTGGCCACAACCGACTTTGTTGCGAGGATCGCATTGAGATAAGAAGTCAACCGAGTACTAGACAATCATCACTGATTTAATGATAAAGATCATCTTCTCTAATTGCAATCGAAAAAAATAGTTTTACTTTAACAACATAAACATACGTAAAAAGTACGAAAGTAAATTAGTAGTGTCAGATCTTACCATTCTTTCAACACTGGGCTCGTGAAATAAAATTCCCCAATTTCCCGGGCGATATTCGAAACTATTCATATGATGGAACGCTTTTTGTGAAACTTAACAAGGTTGGAATTTTTTGCTCGCGTCCCCGACGCCACGTAAGCGGAATGCGTCACTTTTGGAAACGGCCTATTGCTGAGTATTTATATTTTCACTAGTTTTTACCCGGAACTTTGTCTACGTGGGAAGGTACTTTCGTGTTAGCGACTTTAAATTTAGTTTTTTTCCCTTAAATTACGGGGTCTCATCGAACACGTACGAACTTGCCGTTAATGAATTTTTCAGCCCTTGTTTCACCCATATCGTTGTTTTTGATAAATAAAAGTAGCTCATGTCTTTCCCTAGGGCTCAAATTATTTCTATACACACACAATGAAAAAAAACTTTAATTTGTATGATATAAGTATTAATGATTTTGAATTTATAATTTTATATTATTTACATTGTATTTTAGTTCATTTACTGACATTCTTAATATAAATCCACGTATTTTGATATGTGCAATTTATAATGTTTTTCAGCTTGAGAAATAAATAATAGACTAATCTACCAAATTTCATCAAAATCGGCTCAGCAGTTTAGCCGTAAAAACGCAATAGACAGAGTTATTTTCGCAGTTATAATATTAGTAGGGAAGTATGGATTAAGTACAGACACACACAGAACGCTACAACTTGGGTCTTTTCAAGGAGAGAGTGAATAGACATTATCTAGGTGTGCCATCGTCGACCTCATCATCATTTTGCATCAGATGAGATAGAGGTAAAAGGGGTAAAGCTTAAATTTAAAAAAAAAGTACAGAGGAATATTGTGAATTTTTACTTTGTCTTGTTTTAAGTAAGTGTTAAAAAATATATTTATATAAAATTTTATTAAGTTTCAGCTCATGTCAGCTTTTAAACGATTAGGATGTTGCGGATGCGTGATGTCCTGTACTGTACTTATTAGACTAATCCATTTGTCTTTTGGTAGTCCCTCTATAATATTAACAAGAAACAACCATACTAAGTCCTAAACAAACGTTCTGAGTTGCTAATTGGAGATTCCCTGACTTGGCAGGCAGACATGCTTGTAATATCAATTTATGCTCGAGTGGACATAAACTCCTGATTTACGATTTAATGCTAAACTTTTCACCCTAGTGGCCAGAACATGTAGAATTCCTCCTCTCCTCGCATAAACCAGGTTATTTCTATACAAACACTTTAATAAAATTTGAGTTCTAGTAGTTCTAGTAGTAAAATTTGAGTTTCGTGATATTCGAAACAATGCGCGAATTTCTGATATGTTGATAGCCTACTCGTTTCTGAGAAAAAGATTATATAACTAATTACGTAGTTAACTATGAAGACTTCTTTTTCTTTCAGCTGCAACCGAATTTGCACGCCACAGAGGTCAGCTTGTCTAGCACGACCTGCCCGCGAATCATTTGTCGCTCAGTGCATCCCTTACACATTTGACAAGTTTGACAGAGACGCACTGAGCGACAAATGACTTGCGGGCATGTCGTGCTAGCCTCCCAGGTGTAATAAGTACCTACTTACTAGACGTAAAAAACCTCATGCTGCCTTGTTTGGCCGACTATACAGCTCAAAAGGATTAGATTCTTATCTTTATCTATATCCATGTACATATAATAAGATCGTAAAGAAGAAATTGTCTGTACATGGAAGATAACAACGAAAAAAGGTTATGGAGGGCTACAAATGAGCAACACAACACATCCCAATGGTTTTTAATTTCATGTCTGTTTGTCGGTTTATCTGTTTGTCTGATTGCATGTATCTACGCGATAAGTTTTAAACTACTGGCTGAATTTTAATGCGGTTTTCGATATCATATTAAGGGCAACTTAGGCAGGATTATAGGTTATAGGAACTTTTGGAATTCAAACTGAAAGAGAGTCAAAGAGGGGGTTGCCGCACCAATACAATTAAGCGAATTCTCTCAGTCGTGTTTCCATAACATTAAGGGTCAGTTTTGTTACCGAGCAATCTCTCAAATTCCGAAGTGTCAGTGGTTTTGTAGACTTTTGATAACAGGTCCCAGTTCTGTAACTTTCATTATGGCAATGCGGGACGATCCCGGCTACCTTGTTGAATTGTTCGCGAACTTTTATGGAATTCATAATTACTTTAACGCTCCCGTATTATACTATGCGTCTTTCAGCTAAAATAAAGTTAAATTCGAAGAAATATGAGTCACTCACCCCTCCACTTTTTTGCCGTTTTTGTCATAACTAAAGTATTTTTTGAATAATTTTTGATTTCCCATAGCTTCCCCATACGCATACTTCAGACAAATATTTAATGCGAAAATTTACATGATGTAATGACGTTGGTTGCAAGCTGCAAAAAAGTAGGTGATCGAAATGTAATGTAGGACACGAACGAAATCAAATACGAGAAAATAATGTGAAGCTTTTTTTCATCGCTGCAAAACACAGGTTCTAACTGAGTTTCCGCAATTTGTTCCACTTTTTAGCTGTCTGAGTGGAAATTGGAAAACCAGCAAACTGCAAACGAGTAAATAGCATTTGTAAAATTGTCTAATCAACTCAACATTATTTGCGTAGCTGGTATTCAAATGTATAATTATATTTTAATTACTATCGATGTGATTCCTTGAAAGTGCACAACATTGCATTGGATGTTGACACAGAGGAAGCCGTCAATTGTCATGAACAAATCATTGTTACCTTTGTAATATCGAACCATAGTGAGATTACTCTATTCTATAATCTAAGGTTAGAACATTCTAATACATTGACAATTTAGCAGACAAATTACATTAAAAAACGCTTTGAGTTTTTGAGTTTTGGCAATTAATGTTTCACTCGTTAATACGTAAACAAAAAATACTCGCTAAACACTTCTTAACGGAGCGAGTTTCAAGTTCTGGCTGGTTATCAATATGCGGCAAATTTGAAATTATAATTTACTTTTGGGCGAAGGCGTGGGTTAATGTTTTGTGTGAGATTTCAACGGCAAAATAACATTCAAATTTCAATACGAGCATAGAAGCTAAGTCATCGATCGCAACTCTAATTGAATCAGAACCCAATAGCCCTTAGATTAAAGCCATCGACTTTCCGTACCCTTTAGCATTCATGTGAAATCGCTTAGTTAAACCTTTACAAATGATCCCCAAAAGGGTTAATCGCTTATTAAGTCTCCGTAACTTCAATATGGGGCATTAAATAAAAATACCAAAACAAACTTCCTCGGATTTACTGCACAGTTGAGTTTTACGTTTCAGTATTTGAGTAACGCAAGAGCAATACTTTAACATAGCTCGGCAAAAAACTTTTTACACAACTACGTGTAAATACCTCTAACACGAAGTTTGTTTGGTATTAAATGTAACTTTACTAGACGCCACCTTTACCCAAAAAAAAACGAATAAATCACTTCGTACTTTGGAGAACTTACTAAGATTTTACATTTAGTTGGTTGGTTTGGAAAAAAACTTCTAAAAGACTTTATTTACTTTATAAATTTGAATAATTCTTGTAATAAAACCAACTTCTGCCTGTAACTTCCAAAAAACATTTAGTGCAGCGCCTCTATTCGGGAACGCTAAGTGATTCTGTAGCGACTCGTAAGACAGATTTGTCATCCCACTCTTCCGCACGACGCGTAATGCGTAAGAGCGAGATGAGAAATCTCGCTCGCGAATCGCTACAGAATCACTTAGCGTTCCCGAATAGAGGAGCAGATGACTGGTCCGTAATTGGCAAAAGCGAAACATTTATGGGGTCTCCTTGGCGATCTGTAGTAGTAACCCCACTTCGTATGGGATTGAGATTGTGCAAATGCAAGGCGGGCAGGAAGCCTCGCAAGAGCCTGTGTGGTACTGCAGAGCCGGAATCCAGCCTGCGGACTGCCACACTGAACACGGCGCTGTACGTGTCGCGACTGCACCACTCCGCCACCGGCAACGACGTGGTGGATTATCTTCGTCAGGAGTCTGGTTTCACCCATCGCGTCAATATGCGCACTTCAGCTCAGCCCCGCTCACTCCAGATGTTGGAGACCGTCGCGTGTCTAGAGGTCTGGCGAAAGGGTGTAGTTTTCCGGCGCTATCCAGAATACGGCGCCAGGAGTGATGACGCAAAGGAGCCACGCTTTTGCGTCACCAACATAATGTTAATTTTAAATTATGTTTTAATATATATGTTAGTCTGTAAGGTATTTATGTATGGGCCACTAGATGCTTGAAATAAATGATTATCATTATTATTGCAATAGATTCTATAAATACCCGAAAGACTAACAAAGGCAAATAATGTAAACAAAATAATTTAAAAACTAACACATAATCTGCGATGTGTGGCGCAATTTTACAGTATCTTGTACAGCGAGTCGGCTGCGGTGTCGTCGAAATGAAGGCCGTTAGATCTTGCGTCGGTAATCTTGCAACAAAGGAGTTGTTCATCTTGTTGCCACATTCCAACAGCTTGGCCCTCAGGGTTAGTCTATTTGATACGTTTGATAGTTAGATAGGTGTCAAGGAACACAAAAGAAAAGAAGTAGCTATAAGAATGTTAAACGCATTTCAGTTTCAAATTGAGTGATTACTAAAAAACACATCGATACTTGAAAGACCCTCCATGGCAAGGAACGCTAATAACTAGATAGTCCATTAAAAAGCCGTCAAGTAAGTTTTAAGACAGCTTTTAATGCTGAAAATAGATAAAATATAATATCTGAGAGGCAGCCGGGATAAAGGAGGAAAGAAAATTATGAAAAAGATACTTAAGGAGAGTTTTCAGGTGACAGCCACAAGCTCGCGGGCTTTGTACTTAGGCACAGCGAATGCAGGCGCAGAGGCAGCTATGAATAAATTGTTTTCAATCAGTAGGTATATAGTTCACTGCATGAAGCTCATGCTCTTTTCTCAATCAAGGAGGTCCAAGAAGGAAGTTTCCTGAAAATTCTAATAAGTCCGTCATTTACATGATAAAAACAAAGTGAACACATTTTTTCTTAAGTCGATTAAACAAAAAATGACGAAGAGTGCGTTGAAGTTTCGTGTCGTCACGACTTTGCACACTTAGTACCAATAACTAGGGACTTATGACGTCACAAGTCCCCACACCCGAACTTTGATGCGCGTTATCTTTGTCAATTTTGATTGATTTGGTAAAGCAAAAAATATGTGTTCAATATTTTTTTTATAATCTAACTGACGGATTACTTAGATTTTTTCAGGAAACTTCCTGATTCTTGAAGCAACAAATAGACAATCGCTGTGTTTAACGCGAGAATTGGCAAACCCTATTGAATTCACAATTGTATCAATATTGGCGTCTTCGCGAAATTCACGTAGTCACTAAAGAATATGAACGTTTTTGATAGAGCAACACTATTATCTATTGCTATCACTGCTGTTATCATTAATAATAATATAATAACAATAATTAAGTATCGTGAAAACTGGCTAATTGTAAAAGTAATTGATTATAACTAGAAAAGGTTCTCTCCACGTTTATTGACATAAGTCATTATGAAATGAAAATGTCTTGTATAGTAAGGTGGGCGACATATACTTATTTAGTAATTAAAAATCAATAAAAATAATATGACTGGTAATGATCTCATAATTAAATTGTTATTTAGAAAAATGTTGCTGGTTCGTTACTTTCGTTGTCCGTTATGAATGAGTGGTCTGCTTGTAGGAAGAAATTTTAATTAATCTTAAAAATCTTTGTCACAGATAAAGAATGTTAAGCAGTCTATAAAGTTGCGCGCGTTCCAGTGCGAAAGTGAGTTAGTCTGATTGCTTGATAGGTTATCACGATTAAACCCTTGAACTGATTTCAGTAATATTTGACAGAACCAAAGTTTGTTGTCTGGACAATAAAACAAAGGATATTTTTAGGCCGGAAAATTTCTGAATGAATGCTTTTTATGGTTTTCATGTAACTTTATACATCATTTTTATTTATACGGTAGCAATCCAAATAGGTAAGTATTGGGAAGTCTGATTACGTAGATCATAACGAAGAAATATCGCTATAAATTTAATGTTTTGTGTACAATAAAAAGAAAATGATGCATTTAATTTTTAAAGTGAATTTTATTATGGTGCTGAGTGCAGTAGGTACATTTTAGCATAGAGATATGTAACACTGGCACGGTGAACAGTTCTGACGCTTATTATTACGCTTAAGTTACTATTGAGCGACTGATATTTTAAAAGTCTTTATTAAGGGGCATGTAAACGGGCTAGTGTTTTGGCAATTTATTGCTGCAATTTGGCTTTTTTTTCTCAAACTGATTACCTATTTAATCACTACTGGGTACAAAAAATTCCCATGTAAACTTTTGAACATACCCCGAATTGCAGCAATAAATTGCCAAAATAGTTGCTCGTTTACAAGTATCTTTAGTAGTTTAATCAACAGAGAGTTAAAAACAATTATATCACAATGTAGACATTGACATGAATATAGTAAACAAAGACATATTTTTATTTAATATCACAAGAAATTTACAAATATTGAAACATACCTGCGTACGTACAAATAACAATATAATAGGTAAAGAAAGACATTAAAAATAATGAGGGTTTATCTGACCAATTTTATGATGTAAGAAAGGGGCTGAACTCAGCATCATACTGCAGAGCTGATAAAACAACTGAAAAAAAAAAGTATGTCATATTCTGTAATTTTTAAAGTAGCTGGTTCGTTTATTAAATTGGTATTCCAACTTTTGTACTGTATTTATTATTCTGAAAACGCTTTATAAGTTTTTTTTATCGTAATTTAATGAAGATTTTAAAATGGTTGATCTCACCCGTCTATTACCATCCGCCCGGTCTGTTGGGAAAAAAAGTACTAACCGGCCAACCAGCTGGTGTGTCTGGTTGGCTTGTTGGGAAAAAAGTACTAACCGACCACCTGGTTGGCAGCTTAATTGGCTGGTTAGGAAAAAAGTACTAACCGACCACCTGGTTGGCAGCTTAATTGGCTGATTAGGCAAAAAGTACTAACCGACCACCTGGTTGGCAACTTAATTGGTTGATTAGGAAAAAATTACTAACGGATCATCTAGTTGGAAACTTGGATGGTCAGTTGGGAAAAAAAAAGTATCAACCCGCCAACCAGGGGGTGGGTCAGGAATGTCTATTCTTAACCAACAAACCAGATTGTCGCTTGGGAAAAAAAAGTACTAACCGTCCAATTGGTTGAAATGTCTGGTTGGGCGGTTGGTAATAGACGGATCTCACCCAACTAACGTCTAACGAAACGAAACGCTCTGAATTTAATTTAATTTAATTTGTACTGCTAGTTTAATTTTTTTGCAACTCCTCAGCGGAGCAATTGCAATAATGATCTTAACGAATTAGAAAAATACAAATTAATAATTTTAGTTGACCATTGATGTCAATAATGATCGTAACGGTGTTTTTTTTTATATGAACTTCAATATAATAATATATAATTGTATTATTTACCCGAGGGCAGGAGCGTTACTACCACATAAATATACTACACAAATATAAACTTGACCGAAACGTGGCTCGCGTGTTATCACAGCAAACACCAAACGATGCAGTATAACTTAACAGTTTTCCTTACAGCTGTTTGATTTTTGTAATCATGTTTGAGCTTTATATTTGTAGAGGGAATCAAAATACTGGTGGACTTTATTTATATCGTAATGGCTTTGATTTATTTTTAAGAAATCACAATCTTAAAGGTGTAAGTTACAGTGAAAATTATAATTAAAATAAACTTATATTGTACTAAAATGCTCTTAATTTGAGGGTTTTTACAGAAACATACTCCAGCGATGCAGATACGAACAAGAAGAACTTGAAACAAAATAAAAAACCGCCAAGTGCGAGTCGGACTCGCGCACGAAGGGCTCCGTACCATTATCTATAATCAAGCAAAGAAAAAAAACATGTTTGTTGTATGGGAGCCCACCTTAAATATTTGTTTTATTTTAATTTAATTATTTATGTTTAAAGTGAATACCTATACAACTACATAATTATGTCAATATTTCAAGCGCCTACCTGATGCCGTTATCAATATCAAGCAAAAACGAGCAAAAAAAATCACGTTTGTGTAATATATTGAACTCATCAAAACAGAAAAAAAATCCAAAATCGAGGTGTTCAAAATAGAGGCCTCTAAAGATTTCCATTTACCACCACACGGCTCCATCATCAGACCCTCATCACTAAGTCTAACGTATTAGACTCGTCAAGCAACTTTTTGAGAATTATTTTAATTTGTGTAAATACCTAATTATGATGTGTGCGTTTTTAAATACGTCGCATTTCTGCGGCAGTTCAAACCTTCTGAAAAAATTGAAACATATTCTAACCACGGAGCACTTAACACTTAAAGTCGTTTGGCATTTAACTGGGCAAGTGCGGGACACTGAAAGGACATAAAGCCAAGTGTCCTCAGGACTTGACTGAAACCTGCGGGTGTTTCACTTCACAAACTAAACGTTCATGAGTACCTTGCCTTTTAACATACGAGGCCTTTGAAGAAAATGGGCCCGTAAATAATATTTCTGGCTTCAATTTCATTTTTTTCCTCGTTTAACTGGGGTTACATTGGGCAATATGTAACTAGCATAGGCATGTTTAATATAATCTATAGGGAACTAAACAAATAATACCTATCTTTATGACATCAAATCAAATATTGTTTATTCAGATAATGTCATCCATGTTGGATGGTTTTCAACTTACTCAGCCTCAGTATGTTGAAATAATGTTTAATAAACATAATTATATGTAAGTGTACAGGCACAACATTCAAAAGGGTATAGAAACATCCAAAAACACGACAACACTCGTTTATAACAACATTGCAATATTATGCTAAGTCGAGCGAAACTCAACCGAATATCCTCACAGACGATACCCGAGAATAGCCCGAAATAAATGTAATCGGGCTCCACAATAATCGTTTGAATAGGAATGTACTGATTTTGGTAACACGAGCCTAAGCCAAACTTTTATTTTCTGACATGTACCTCTCAATATTGCTTGAACAGGCGGTCCGGTAGCAGCCTGAAGCGTTATTTTTTGCGCCTAACATTAATGAATATTAACGAGTTTACCAGTTAGCTGTAACTGCAAATGCTTGCGGTCTAAATAAACAATTTTTAGAAATCGCAGGTGCAAAAAACTGGTACGAATCAATTTCGTGTAACAAAGAACATTTGAATGAAACGTAACGGTACTTAGTTCAGTTACATTTCATCAATGATTTAGCTGTGCGTTACTTACCGTACCTAACGAACGGGTATAAAATTATACATTGCAGAGCTACGCAGTGGACTGCGGTTATTACAAATATATGTTAAATTTATTGGATCTGCGTTTGAGTGCAGAAAATGTTACATTTTGCAGTTTCTAAATAGAGCGGATTTTAATACAAAAAATTGCATTTTTTATTTTCTTTCAAGTATGTTTAAGAAATGTAACATGTCTATGCAGATATAATAAAAATAAATAAAACAACCTTTACTACCAACCTTGGCAGATTTAGACAGTATATGACTATGACTTCGTGACCGAAGCGTAGACGGTATTCAGGTTTAAAAGTAAAAGAGTCGATTTGGCTACCGGCCAAATTGCAATAACTGAGGGTGTGCAATATGTTTAATATTATGCATACACCGTTCTAGTTTCCCAAAATAAGTTAAATAAAACCCAAGGGGTAAGTTCAAAAATGCATATAATTATACCAAGGGATATTTTTATTGCAAAAATCATGAAGTGCATTCAGATGACTTACTACCAACACGTCTAAAAACACATTTTTCAAAATAAAAATAAATACAACCGAATTGAGAACCTCCTCCTTTTATTTGAAGTCGGTTAAAAAGGGCCATAATTATGTCATGTAGGATACAATCTAGATTTATAGGTTTTCCGTTTTTAATATTGTGATAATTAGATTGTAGCAAAAACGTGTTTTGCACTCTCTAAGATGCGAGGTTAAAATGAAACCCAATAAGATACTGTCACTCCATGGACCCTAAGTTGTTGGCTATAAATACTTTGCACAAGTCGGGTCCCTGCAGACAGGTCCTGCTTCTGTGCAGTGGTTAATTAAATTCTACCCAGTGCACTAGCACCAACTGAATTACATAAGTTGAAGGAAATTAAGCTAGAAAACATTTTCTTAAATATTATTTAATTAAATAATTCCTATGTAAACTGTATACCTACTGGTTTTACTTTTAAATCTTTTATGAAATAATCATTAGTCCAAGACATTGTATGTTGCAACGTTCATGCAATGTTTTATTATGCATCTATCTATGCTCAGCTACCGCCAGCCACATGTAAAAAGCCAGAGAGCATTATTCTGTAACTAGTTTGATTTCCTCGAGTTCATTATCTATTATTTAAGTCAATAAGATTTCCTCAGAACTCATTATCTCCTGCACTTTCTAATTTTTCCAATGTAGCGAACGAATTCCTTTAATTTTTGGGTTCCGTACCTAAAAGGTCAAAAAGGAACACTTATGGTGAGACTTCATTGTCTGTCCGTCTGCCCGTTTGTCCGTCTGTCCGTCTATCCGTCTGTTTGAGTGTCCGTCTGTCCATCTGTCCGTCTGTCCGTCTGTCCGTCTGTCCGTCTGTCCGTCTGTCCGTCTGTCCGTCTGTCCGTCTGTCCGTCTTTCATCTGTCAGTCTATCCGTCTGTCCGTCTGTCCGTCCTTTCGTCCATCCGTCCGTCAGGCCGCCCGCCCGTATATATGTATCATGTAATTATAGATGTATAGACTACATTTGATTTCAATAGTAAAAGTATAAGAAATATGTATAATCTTTTTAAGGAACTTTTTACACATACCTACAAATGAATTAATGAACTAGTAGAATGGTTTTTCATTAAAAGGGTAAGTGTATACAACGTGATTGCCAGGAAGTCTACATCATCGAACATTTCAGGATAAAAAGTACTTTGCTCGGTTAAATATTAACTCAAGCGCACTTAAACGATTTTTCGTGTGTTTATTCAATTGGTATAGACTTTCATCACTTTGAGCTATTTATACCGGTGCTTAGATATTTTTTCATGTATATCTTGCGATTTTCTGCAATAAATAGTGTGTTGTAATTGCAAATGCAAATTCTAATTTAGTTCTGTAGCATTTCGTTATTTGATTACACGATACCCGAACCCGAAACTACATTGTCCGTGAGCTCCGCGACTTGGTCTTAAAGTTGGCTAACAGCAACTGATATGACAATTGCATAAACAAGTACTGGTCTTAATTTGACTGGAAGCCATGGTAACCCTAACGGGACGCCGAGCAGTAGGTAAGCAAATTGCTTTCATTTGTGTAATTGGACATCCAATGTTTTTGATCATTACGCCCGCCGTCGTCAGCGAAAAGTCACGAAAGAGTTTTCCTCGACGAGGTCGTTTTGAATTTTTTCTTTTCTGTAATTACCCTAGAAAGTATACATTTTTATATTTTAAAGCTTTCTCTATTAATTTGAAAAGGCGTGGAATCCTAGTTCACCGTTTTTATTTAAAATATAATTATGAAAATTAAACAAACTAGTTTTAAGGTGATGTTTACTAGTCGTGTTATTACTAGTTGTTATTATTATTTCTTATTACATCATCATCATTTCAGCCGTAGGATATGTACTGCTGGACATAGGCCTCGCCCATCGATTTACAAAAGGGCCGGTTGGAAGCGCCTTGCATACTTTTTCTGCGGTCTCTTTTAGGTCGTCTGTCCATCTTGTGGGTGGACGTCCT
The DNA here is from genome assembly GCA_947859335.1 of Tortricodes alternella. NCBI lineage: Eukaryota > Metazoa > Arthropoda > Insecta > Lepidoptera > Tortricidae > Tortricodes > Tortricodes alternella. The sequence continues at coordinate 15,202,009 of OX401973.1, read as the reverse complement.
ACGCTGCGCTTACCCGTCCGTGGTCTCCATTCGAGAATTTTTCGGCCCCATCGGTCATCTGTGCTACGTGCTATGTGCCCTGCCCACTGCTACTTCAACTTGCTAATCCGGTGGGTTATGTCGGTAACTTTCGTTTGTCTACGGAACTCCTCATTTCTGATTCGATCTCGCAAAAAAACCCCGAGCATAGCCGTCTCCATAACTCGTTATGCGACTTGGAGCTTGCTAATGAGGCCCACAGTGAGAGACCACGTTTCAGTGCCGTATGCCAACATTTCTTATTTAGACTTACCTAAAAATTAATTTCCCTAAAAGTAGTAAGTACTTAAAAACTGCAAGTGCTATTAAAACTAATATAGGCAGGTTTATGAGCGGATTAAATTACAAATGATTTAAGCATGCCTTACAATGTTAGTTGTATACTCGCTTAAACAACTTCCTGCATCACACTTCAGGTGACTTAATACCCACCGACTTAGTTTCCCTAATACTGCGTAACCCAAAACGATGTCAGCCATGTTTTGTGTTATTGCTAATTCCGCCAGCAGAGATTGCGGCAATTGATTGTATGTATTGTGTCATGCCTTGATCATAAAATGTTTTGTCAAAATTGGGAGATGTTTGAAAAGGTTGATTAATTAATATAAGTCTTCTGTAGGAAATGGGTGAAACAAGATAATATTATTTTATGGAATAGAAGGTTCTGATTCATTCGCATGTTATTTGACATACTGTCGTACCATTGCGTAGTAGTTATTTGCGATGGTAGCTATGATAGCATTTTGTGGAAAATTACGTGGATTATTTCGGTCGGGGACGGAAAACGTTTTCAATAAGATTTAACTAAATAGTTTATCAAAAGTGTTTAAAATTAATAGGGTTACATACCTACATTTCAATGGTACACAAGAAGTAAAACCTACTTCAATATGCTTTGAAAGGCAATAAGTAATGGCTTTCTTTAGTAAATTATCTTAGAACTCCTTTTTTGAATTCGGTTATTTAATAATTTTATTCCTAAAGCACCCCTATTTAATTTTCATCAAGGGTATAATGATTCACCCATGGTATAACAATAACTCACAAATTATAAATATGTATCTATAGATTCCTGAAAGAAATTATTTTGAAAGAACTTGCCAAATAAGAAGAATTGGTTCCTCATCAATCAATCTAAAACACGCCGTTTCCCATAGGTTTTGTTCAGCGTAATTGAAATGTAAATTAAATTGGCTTCCAACTCGATTATCTACGCAAATTAACTCGGGCCCTGTAAAGCGCCAAAAATAATACTTGCAGGTTGGTTTTGTTAGCAACTGGCTTGTCTTTTGAAGAATTTTTCTTCTTCCCACGAAAGCTAGCCTAGCGAGGAAATTATATTTATAGTGTTGCTTCCAACCATCACAATAAACGTTAAGTATACAAAATTCGGAAAAGTTGTATCCTGAACACGCATAGCTACAAAAAGATAGCTATGCCTGTAAGCTTGTGTGCGCGTGCGTGCGTGAGTGCGTGCTTATGTATGTGTGTATACGGCTGAACGGATTTTCATGAAACTTGATATACCTACTACCCTGCTAAGCCGAAAAGCGCTATCTCAATCAGAGTAAGTCTTGAGAAAATCAACTTTTTGTACATTGTCATAAAGTCGATTTACTCAAGACTTACTCTGATTGAGATAGAGCTTTTCGGCTTAGCAGGGCAGTATATACTTGTATTAGGTCCTGGAATAGAGCAGAGGGTACTTTTTATCCCGGAAAATTCAAAAGTTGCTTAGGGAATATCTATAATGAAAGACCTCCTAACACAGGGGTAAACTTAAAAGGAGGATTCGACAAAAAAAATGTATTATAATTAAGTTATAGATAAAAAAAAAAAGTTGAATTATTTGAATCAAAGAAACGCGTATATCTTTTTTGGTAGAAGCAAGTAGATACCTACCTAATATGATTAAATACAAAATTGTGTTGTAAATTTTTCCTGTTTTCATGGCCGAACGGCTTAACATGTTTCCATAAAACCTGTTATTGGAGATGGACATCGGATAATTTTATCCTGGCATCCTGGAAGGATTTTCAGGACTTTTTATTAATACATGAAATTATGAGAGATGCATCCATCCCCTCGGTAGCTGGCGTTGTCTATCCTGATAAGTCATCGGTAAATGTATATCCCTAATTAGCATGTTTAATGTTACCTGAAATTTTCCGAGCAGCTCCGAACTATGTAAAATAGGTACGTCTTTAAAGTCGTAACTTTATAGCACAGTATGCTCCGGAAAGACGTATCCCTACGGAAGACAGTATGCTTTAAGTAATCGATACATACACCTACATCAAGGTTCACCGATAGTGTCACGAGACCGAGTTGCGCGTCTAAAGTGACATTTAATTTAGTGTCGCGTCGCTGTCACAGCGAAAATAGGTCACCTATAGCCGCCGTAACTTTACAACGAGTGTCTGGAGATGTGTCCCAGTGCAATACAACTAGATACCTTACTTTTTAAAAACGAGCATATAACGCGCAACGATCTAAGGATAGCACTATTTCAACTGTAATTTCCACTTGCTGGTACTAAACCGGCGCAGCGGCCATGCGTCACGGTGGTCACGTTTGCCCAATAAACTCTCTTAACGGCTTTGTTAGCTTTCTTAATGTCTCAGAGCGCTTAGTGTCCGCGAGACACTCGTGTCTGTTTTATTACACTGTAGCGTTTAATTGTTATTTTGATCAAATTAAAACTGAAATGTGCCTTATACAGTTGCTTTGCACCCGCGAGTCACTGAGGGAATTTTTTAAGGAAATTGAAATACTAACCCTGCCTTCGCTATACGTATTTGAAATAATAATGTATGTCAGAAAAAATATATACAATTTTCCTACAAATGTAGATAAGCCAAAGGCTACTAGAAATACCGGAAAGCTTAAAGTACCAACTTATAGACTGGCTAAAACTAAAAAATCATTTCTAGGAAATTGTACACGTTTTTACAATAAAATACCTAAAAACATAATAGAACAAACAGACACAATGTTCAAATCTACTGTAAAGCGAATTCTTATTTCTAGGGCATATTACTCAGTAAAAGACTACGTCATGGACAGGGACGTTTGGCTTAAATCGTGACCTGCACTGGCGATCCCTGGGTCTCGATGAGCGTACCTGCTGTGGTATATACCTAGATTTGTATAAAACTGTAGACATCATTGTTGACTTATATGTGTACTGATTTGAAAAAATGATACCTCACCGAGTTTCTTGCCGGCTCTTCTCAGTAGAGATTTTTTTCCGAACCGGTTGTAGATTCATTCCTTGACCTTCATAAGAGCTTGTAAAAGCCTAAATTGAATAAAGATAGTTTGACTTTGACTTTGACTTTGACTTTGACTTTGACTTTGTTTTGTTTGTAGCGGTCATAAAAGCTGACTAGTTAGGTCATGTACCTTTTAGTTACATATCATGTTATATGTATATGTAATACTAGTGGACCCGCCACAGCTCCACCCGCGGTATTTTCTATACAAACTTTATCACCCATTTTCACCCCTTTAGGAATTCCAAAAAAATCCTTTTTAGTGCACCTCTAAGGTATTCGAGGAATGTCTCCTCCAAATTTCAAACCTCTAGGACCACTCGTTTAGGCTACGCGTTGTCTATAAGTGAGTCACGGTACTGTTTTATATGTATTGATTGATTATATTATGTCGAAAGGAGGCTTGCTCAGTGCACAACTTTTAAGCTTTTAAGTTGATTTATCATACCACAATATTGTCTTAAAACTGACCCAATACTGAACCATACAAGCCCTTCGCTCTTACTTAAACATGCATAATCACTATCAAGTGCGATTTATAAAGCCATGTTAGTTTAAGTTAAACCAGAGCAGTAGTAAAGGCATTTATTGAATACGTGCTCGCAAAATACAAAAATAAGCTAATAAATACAAAATCCTTCAACAATTTAAGATACGTATGCAAATACTTGTATCCTTTGTTATCGCTTGGAGCTGGCGGAACGTGACTTGCAAATATACTTAGTAAGATTTCCATTACTCTCTAAACGTTTTAAACTCAACTTAATCTTCAAGCAAGTTGTCGGATTCCCCAATTTTTGCCGAAGTTCATCGGAAAGTTTGTACGAACTCCGCCGAACTTGGGCTAAACCGCGTTACGATACTCCACTACCGGATAGTCCAAATTGCTTTTCTTGCCAACTTAATTTGCATATAATATACGTAGCACTGCCACAACTCTAATTTTAACTTGTCTAAATACGAATGGCTTTCAAGATTTACGGTTAATGATAAGGTAATCCAATCATTCTGTCCGAAAGTATTGGAATAATTTTATTTATCTAAGGGAAACTCCCTCTGAACAACACTATGCATATGTATGGGATGATATACTACATAAATAAGTTCGTTTAAAATGTATTGCCTGACTGCTGAGGTTTTCGGACGATTTTTTTTTACGGTACGGTAACTATGAAACGATAATATTTTATTATTATTTTATTTTAAAAAATCGTTAACTCACTTCACCGGGTTATTTTCCATTAAGTAAAACACAATATATTTTTTTTGCAACGAAACAAATAATAATAATAATAAGAATAATAATCAGGGGACAATCTTTACTTAAATCGATCTAGTCTCAAAGTAAGCTCTAAAGGCTTGTGTTATGGGTACTAGACGTTGATGTACATACGTATATAGATAAATAAATACTTAAATACGTAAAAAACATCCAAGACTCAGGTACAAACATTCGTGCTCATCACACAAATATTTGCCTGAACCGGGGATCGATCCCGGGACCGCTGGCTTCGGAGGCAGGGTCACTAACAACTAGTCTAACAACGTCGTCCAAAGAACAGAACACACAGGATACATTTAAAACATAAAAAAACAGAAAACTCTAGCATTGTCTGGCTGGCTCAACACAGCGCTGGTTTTCAGCCTGCCCCTTAGCACTCAGTATCTATCTAACACTCTGCACTATGCCGTCGGCTGCAGCTCACGACCGCCCGCGTCCATTAGAACTCGAGTATGATCCCCGTTTGTCAGGAAATTCGCTTTGGTGGTCGATAAAAATATACATATAAAAACGTAAAAATTAGTGGACCCGTTTATTAATTAGCATTTAGGTAAATACTGAACTGGTAAGAAAACCGCAACATTTTTGAACTTGTTAACTTATTTTCAAATTGTCTGTCGATTTTTAGGGTTCTGTACCCAAAGGGTAAAAACGGGACCCTATTTCTAAGGCTCCGCTGTCCGTCTGTCCGTCCGTCCGTCTGTCGCCAAGCTGTATCTCATGAACCGTGATAGTTAGACAGTTGAAATTTTCATTGATAATGTACTTCTGCTGCCGCTGCAACAACAAATACTAAAAAACAGAAAAAATATTTAAGTTGGCTCCCATACAACAAACGTGTTTTTTTTGCCGTTTTTATAGCTAATGGTACGGAACCCTTCGTGCGCGAGTTTGACTCGCACTTGGCCAGTTTTTTAATTCATGTTATGCACGGTGACGGTTGCTTATTGTAACAATAGGTATATAATTTCAGAATCTTGTTAATTGAAACTCATTGGAGTAATTTGTCTACAATCCAAAAACACGTTTTAATCGTTCATTTTGTAGAAAATCAGACTAAATCTGAATCTGTCTAGAAAGGTATATATGACACGATACACTCTACAGTAGAGATACTCAACCTGCGGCCCGCTTATCTTTTCTTCGCGGCCCGAAGCCTAGCCACAGTATTTTTTAAGATAAATTAAATAATTATATGGAAATATCAAGTTTTATTACAATATAGGTTGATGCGGCCCGCCTGGTATAGCAGTAACACATATTTGGACCAAGAAAAAAAAGCTGAGTATCTATGCTCTAGAGAGAATATTATTTTTTTATAAACTGCATTTTTATTACAAGCTCTCTCGCCTATTGGATTTTTTTTATGTCAATATCATCGGGTTTACATGCGTGTACTAATTTTAGCCGATTTAGATCACAGAAACTAGTTCAAAATTGACTTCCACGATTGGACTCAAACATAACTAAGAAACAAATTAAATAAAATCTTATAATAAAAGGCGTCAAAGGGGGTGATAACTTTTGCCCAGTAAAGCTTCTGGTCAGCTTAAAAATTATTGGTTTCAATAGTGAATTAGGTTAACGCCTGTTCGTAACAAGCCAGGAGCCGAGCCTATCAGTAGTAAGGAAGACAGTGTAAAAGCCTTAACGTGTATCAGAATTTAACCCGCGGAAGTTGCTGCCAGGTGAAACTTCACAGGAAGGATTAACTTCAGAAAGTGTGGACGGTGAAGTATTGTTACACATATAAGTTGCTAAAGTTTTATTATAAGACCATAATAGCGAAAGGATCTTCTTTGCCAGTATGAAAAGGAAATATTTATCCACTATGTATTGTATGCATGTATGTATCCACTAAACTACGGCATGAAAGATACTTTACTATAAGCAAGAAAGATCATTTAGAGGTTTTAGAAGGATCGCAACAATGTCAAATCACGATATTCTTTGTTATTATTATTTATTTATTTAAAGATTTATTTATAGATTATAAGAAGTTTTTATTTAACATTATATCATTAATAAATAAAATGATCACTTAGATAATTTAAAGATTTGCAATTTACAGTAGAACATCAAAACTTCTTAAGTAGTGAAAAATATAAAACCAAAGCATTTACGAATAATTAACTAAGAATACAACTAAAATTTAGTTATTTATTCCATTACTCAAGAATATTAATATATTTCGGCTTAAATTACAGGTGCTAAGGCTGTCGGCATCAATGCTAGCATCGGGAACTTGCAACAGTATTTCTGAAAAGAACGATTTAAGGATACACAACTACTAAATTCCAATCTATTTGGTAAAACATGAAAAGTAAGACTTTCTTAATAAAAACATTGTTTTTGTCGTGAAATTATAATTCTCTTCTAACAAATAACTTTAATTGCATCGAATCGGTCTACCGCGGCTGCTAACTTCCGTGCATGGTACAGTGTGGCATGACGCAAACTGTTTACTAACGAACTACCTATAGCTAAAAAACATACTAACATTACCCAGGAATAACTAAATGTCACAAAAATTATTTAGAGATAAAAAAAGAATACTTTATTGCAACAAAATACAAAAAGCTACAAAATTCTTACATAAAAGACTCATCAGTACGAGAGAATGTGGAAAGTGTGGTAACTCCTGAAAACAAAACTGATAAGTAATAAAATTTAAATTATGCTGGGCCTGTTTCGTGGGACCCAGATTATATTTTTGTTTAATTTTGTTTATTATCTTCGCGTCATATTTAGTAGTTAGCCGTAATGAAATCGCCAGTATTTCATGTAACTTCAGGCTATTAAATGTCAAAATAAATAAGAGTTTTGTCTTAAAGTGTATAGTATTAAGCCATGGATTGCGGAAGTTTGTCGTACATTCTAGATTCAATAAGTTACGAATCGCTTCCTATTGCTATGATTTTGCTTTAACACCTCGATTATTTTCGAAACAAGAGGCGACTCTTGCACTTTAGCAACGCCTTTCATGACCTGACCAATGAATAGGTAATCCGCGTTAGAACGAGGCGACAGCTAGTTCCGATAATTATCCATGGGTCCATTAAGTGAACCGCAAGCGGTGACTCTGTAATGGGCCACTCAGCGTGGTCCATTTAGTACGCATGCAATGCAGTGGCGCAATTGGCCGAAAACTCGAATGCCGCTGGATTAATTAAAACTACGAGCATTGTTTGGCTTCGAACGATTCACTTTGACTTTGCGGCAAGACACCTCACGAGTTACACAATCAACGAACTAACTTAACTACATTTTACTTTGTGGTTTCGTGCTTCGACGACATCATAATAAAAATGTTAATTGCGCTTAATTTGATCGTTCTCCTGCAAAAGGGTTTCTTATCCTTGTAAAAATCAGTTCGCCACTAATAGGCGTTTTTTTTGCTTATACGAGTGCTATGCAAGAAATACATTTTTGCTGTATTGCTCCACAGTAGAAACAGAGTTAATGACTATCTTGCAGCAAAAAGTTAGTATAATAGTTAACGAGACGTCGTCGCTGGTTACATAGATGGTGCTGGCTGCAGGGAGCAGAATGGATAATTTGAATAGTGTTAACTTTTAAGTTTGAAAGTGAAGTCAAGCCCAGCTAAATCTTTTATAATATTACAGTAACATGCAATTTAATGATATGTAGTCATTATTAGTTAAGCATACAGTCTCTATAGTATTCCACTTTAAGAGGAGTGTGAAACTAAAACCTATCATACAAAAGGCATAGCGATTTCCACCCCTTACATTTTTACCGATTTTGACAAATTTTTGATAAGTTGTCAGTCAGATCAAAATCTACATCTATACGTTTTGGTTTTATCGCTATAATCAATAAATTCAGTTTTACTGCTGTTTCAGTATTCTCATAGAAAACTATTCGCTGAAATTAGTTTTGTATGTATGTATGTATATTTGACTGTGTTGATCCTTAATCAATATTCAAAAACGTATAGACCTAGATTTTGTTCTGACTGACAACTTATCAAAAATTGGTCAAAATCGGTTAGGTGGAAATCGTTAATTGCCTTTTGTATGAAACGGTCATTTTTGCTGTTGGTTCACAGTCCTCTTAGAAGGGAAATTTTACGATACTCGATCCTGTAATTATTAAGTTACGAACTCCCAAAAACTGACATACTTTAATTCGAAGTTTCGAAATACGAACTGCTGCTGGCCTTTAGGGCGTGCGCGGAAATAAACAGAACAAAATGATATGCATTAAACTTAATTAGCAAAGTGCGGAGTACATGGCTTTGAGTATTATCTCATGACCTAATTCAAGGAATATCTCTCTGTTTCGGAATTTACTGCGATAGCGGGAATACCAGTCCCGGGCTGCACCGAACTCAGACCTATAACTTATGAACGGGAATGCTGTACTCTGTTTTTTTTACATCAAAGCTGTAATTTAATTTTAAATTTGAAATTGGAATCGCATTGTAAAAATAAAGTTATTTATATTTTTATGAAACGGTAAATTGTAAATAATGATTATGTGCTTGCAACGCGCGCGATTGGATCAGACATTCAGTTGAGTTTTATTGATACAATATTTAAACAGAGTCGGTTACATGTTTCAAATTACCCTTGATGTTCAGTTATAAGAAAAAAGGCGGTATTACAAGACCTACAGAACGATTCTTATGATTCCAGTTTGGGAGCGTTCACTATTATTTATTCTGTGGTATTACTTAACAAATTTGGGCGAGGGGGGCTTGTAAAACGTTACGATGCGTTACAGGGGCGGGAGGGGGGGTTTGAACTACGCGTTACATAACATTTTGTTTAACCCTTCAAAACGGTCGCGTATTCATTCACGCATTTTTTAAAACGTTTTTTTTCTCAAAATTTCAAATGGAATGACCACTTGAACATTTTTTTTAGGTAAACATGGTCAATTGGTGGTTACGAAACGTTTTACTAGGGGCGAGGGGGGTACAGAAAAATGTTACGACGCGTTACATGTAGGGGTGAGGGGTCAAAAATCTCCAAAAATTGCGTTACGTACTACTTGGACGCTCCCTTTGTGAAATGTACAGGGACTTGAAGTTTTCAGATCTCTTTAACAACCAAAAAAACTTAATTAGTTATTTTCTTTAATTCAACGCTGAACACTATTTTATTTGTGCCAATTTATGTATGTTAAAAATAAGAAACAGTCCAAGAGAGGGCAGCAGAATGCGGCTACGTTATAGCTAATTCGCATAATTCGCTGAAGTCTAATCAAGCAAGTGCTTCTTGCTTATTACAGCAGCTATAGTTATATGTGAAGCTATCTCTATTCCAATGAGTTGGTGACGTACCACGGATAAAACCCTTGTACTTACTTGTGTGAATGCTAGGATTTTCTGAAGACTGGAGAGTAATTTTTGCTTGACCGATTGTAAATATTCATGGTGTTGTCGTGTGAAATTCAAAACTGTTACATCTTCAGTCTATGAATATTATCACATAACTCTAAGTATTTACTTCTAATTTGTAACAGTTATTGTAACCACTAAAGTGCAAACAATTTATATTTAAATTATTAAATGAACATTTAATATTTTATTTTTAAATCTATTGCGCAAAAATGTGCTTAAATTAGTGAAAAATTAATTTACGTTTTAGTACAATCTATCACATGACAGCTATTAATAGCGTTTCGTTATGAAAAACAGACAGTACGTTTTAGGTACAGACCCGAAAAAAAGGAACAAAATAGCCTATAATACCCAGATAACCGTTTAAAACCTATGAAATCATGCAATCATCGAGTACCTATGTTACAACCTTGCAAAGGTTATTCCAGTTTATGTTGTAGTTTTATATTTCTCGAAAGCTATTGTAAATGTTTCTAGCTTCGTTTTTTTTTGTGAATTATACCTAACTTTCTCTCAGCATGAATAATTTGAGCGGCCGACAAAAAAGCGAGTTTGAAATACTTAAACAAAACCCTTTCATATGACACACCTTTTGACCTTAGGGACATTTCACGTGAAGCGGACAGGGAAAAAAAAGTGAGGTTCTGAAAATCGACCACATTCGGCCCATTTGTACTTCTAGTAGGTATGAATGTGTACGCAAAATATTTTTTTTGTATAGTGTATATTTACCAAGTTATAGGTTTCAAAAGAATTGTCGTTGATTGGTACTACAATTTTTCGAAAGTAATTTTTCGAATATAACAAATCTACTATAAATATTTTACATAGCGATACATATTAAAAATATACTGTTCTTTTTGACAGTAAAAAAAAATTAAAAAATTAAAAAAAAAATAATGGCCAAAACCGGAAGTAAACTTTTCAAACCAGAATTACAGTCACTTCAACCAATTTTTTTTTAATTTTTTTTCTTTCAAAATATAGGTTAAATGATAATGAAAGTACACTAGAAAATTTAAAATGGGATCTCTATTAGTTTAGGAGATACGTTGAATAATATACACGCGCGTCGCAAGGGGCGTCATATGTAGCGCTTGCTTAGATCGGTTGGTGTGCGTCAAATAAATTGGCTTGTATAAATTACTGTGATAAAATAGTTCAAACATAATAAAACAACATTGGTACAACACAGGAACTGTTTATTTTGTAATTTTAACAATTTTACAATGGGAATCTATGGCAGAAGTGGTCCTCTTTACAAGAAGGCCTGTGGTTGTTGGAATGAAGCTGTGAAACTTTTTGGTTCCTGAAATGGTGACCGTAGACGCAAACCGGGGTTCCAAAAAAAATCTCTGACGCTCTATATCATCTTTAGAACAGAAATAAATGGCGGTTTGTTTTAAAGATGATTTTGCCCATTCATATAATCGCATTGGTGTTATAATTGCTTCACTTGGAGGTAACTGTAAACTTGCACGCGCAGCTAAACGTTTCAGATTCCCCCCTAGACCATCGCATGGCCCCTTTCCATGAGATGTTGCACGAAAATGCAACTCTGCATCTGCATTAAAATCTTCTTTGTAATAAAACAGATTCACAAAGTTAAATCTATTTTTAAAATGTTGGGAAGACCCGTCAGTTATGTATATAATTTTTGATCCAACTATCGATTTTTCTAAAAGATGCTTGTGTAGTAGCTTTTGGAAAGCATAAAAGGTGGGTGTGTCATGCTTCAGGTCGTCAGAAATCATAACAATGCTTCCGTGTTTTACTTCATTACCGTCTCGTATCTTTTAGAAAACCTTGAAACGTTGAAAAGTTTACTTCCGGTTTTGGCCATTAATTTTTTTTTAATTTTTTAATTTTTTTTTACTGTCAAAAAGAACAGTATATTTTTAACATGTATCACTATGTAAAATATTCTATAGTAGATTTGTTATATTCGAAAAATTACTTTCGAAAAATTGTAGTACCAATCAACGACAATTCTTTTGAAACCTATAACTTGGTAAATATACACTATACAAAAAAAATATTTTGCGTACACATTCATACCTACTAGAAGTACAAATGGGCCGCATGTGGTCGATTTTCAGAACCTCACTTTTTTTTCCCTGTCCGCTTCACGTGAAATGTCCCCTTAATGCTCAATTTTCAAAATTCGACTCACGCCCTTGACCCCCCTTTTTCATTAAAAAATAAATGTATTTAAACATTTTATTCTTGCAATATATGAGGACAGGTAAGTTCTATAGTATTCCAATTTATTTTATTCGTAACATTAGTAGTTGCTAAGATAAACGATTGTGACACATAGACAGACAGACAACGAAGTCTCACCATTCTTTCTCACCGGCTGTTTTACCTTTAAGGTACGGAACCCTAAAAATATGGGGTGGCTATTAACTTCGTAGAACTTTAATATTAAGCACAACACTCCAACTATACTAAAACACGTCGTTAAACTTACTACCGCATTTCGGCATGCATATTAAATTTGAACCCAGCGAGGCAGGCGGCATTCTTCGGCCACTTTATATCCAAGATATGATCCTCCGTTTCAGGTAGGTTTAAACGTTTTACGTTATTAAGTGCTTTCTTGTGGGGATTAATTAAAATTGCTATTTTCTATTGCTTGGGAAATATTTAGTTGGAGACAACTTTGGTTACCTCAAAACCACTTAGTTTTAAACAATCGACGTTGTTACATTTTGTAAATAATGAAAAGAAGTATTCTGGGAGAAAAATTCTAGGGATTCACAGAATATCAGTGTTTCAGCACTAAGTTCTGCAGCACATGCTAAGTGAAGACCCTTATTTGGTGTCCCATTACAGCAACATTTAATGAAAATGAAAATGAAAATATTTATTTTACAAGTAGGCCACATGGGCTCTTTCACATGTAGGTAGCTAAATCACAATAAGTTTAACTTCATTGTTTTTGTTTATACTTATAGCATAGCTAAGTAGGTGGCTGTGTGATTCTAATAAAAAAATGTTCTTTCTTTCAAAATGTTATAAAGTGTTCGTAATTTTATCATCATCATTTCATATGAAAGTGGTCCTCTATTATTAGACTTAAAGATAGACCTATCTAGATATAGATTTAGAATAGGGAAGGTTTTCTTGTTATTTCTTGTATCGCGTCTCGTTGGATAATATTTTTAGTATATTTCTTTAACTTGAGCCGCGTCTTTTCAAGTTATATTGACAAGTGAAATAGCTAGTCTATACTCATGACACTTTTTAAACAAAACCGATTACTCAGTGTTAAGAAAAACACTATCAAACAGAAATAGGGCAATAAACAACAATGCTATTAGAAGTGGGTGTATCTGGCCAGCCGATACATTCCTCCCGATGTGACAATGATGGATGCGACAGAAGACTAATTTCGTTTCCAGGGCTGCCACCAACCGTGAAATGTTTGCTGTAATTAATGCTAGGCCATCGAGTTTGCTCTACAGTCGGTTATTCATTATAATTACATCATTATGCTGATGAACCTTAGAATAATCTACACCTATCTCTATAAAGCGCGAAACCACTTCACTAATTAGATTTTTAGTAGTGGTAGAGCCAAACAGTAATCCTCACTAGATGATTATTGTTCGAATGGGCCGGCTCGACCGGGGTAGTACCACACTCTCACAGAATATCGGCGTAAAGTAATAGCTTTGTTATGGCGTTTCATACGGTGAGTGACGAGATCCGAAGGCCTATTCCCTCATCCCCATCCCATCCCCATTCCCCATCCTTCCTAGACTGGCAACGCATTGGCAGCACCTCTGGTGTTGTAGATGTCCATGGGCGGCGGTGACCACTTTCCATCAGGTGGGCCGTCGGCTCGTTTGTCAGTCAATTGACATGAAAAAAAAAAAAATGCATAACGAAATCTTGGAAATCAGAAAGCAGGGAATCAGGTAACTGTTGTTAAAAGTACTACGGCGTAAGCTGATTGACCGTTCACAGGGCTGTCACCAAACGTTATTTTGGTTATAATTAAAGTAAGGCCACCGCATTTGGTTTAAAGTCACCATCAGCCTGTATAAGTCCCACTGCTGGACACGGGTTTCCTCTCCTAGTGAGAGGGAATGGCTAGTAGTCCCGTCGTCGTCATCGTCATTTGTCGCACAGTGCATCCCTTACATATTTGACAAGTTTGACAGAGACGCACTGAGCGACAAACGACTCGCGGGCATGTCGTGCTAGCCCCTCAGAGAGGCTAGAGTACCTTAGTATAATTTCGGCTTCGTTTCGGTGAATAACTAATCACACTAATAAGTATAAGTGTGGCGGTTGCAAATTAGGAACTTATAAAGAAAAGGTCCAAAAGGCATTTTTAAGATTCTTATATAAGAAAATGTACGGATACTATCCGTTTTTGTATCCGACAAAATACCTTCTCGGAACCCTCTCTCTCTTCTGGATTCAATTCTCTGGAGGTGAGGCGTAATTATAGTTTGATGATCTGTGCTTGTCGGGTTTTGCGTGGTGAATCAGACAGTTCGGAACTGGTGGGTCAGCTTGTAAGATTGTCGGTCCCAGATGCTCCTAGGATAGCTGTCAGAGCGCGGCGACGTGATCTGCTGGCGGTCCCCGGCTGCGCGCACCGTATCCCGCAGGAACTCACCATTGCTTCGCGCGCTCACACTGCTTAACGCGCTGTTGTCATCAGCACCGGTGTGCGACCTGCTTGCGTGGAGATGGGCGGCTTTATGTCGTAAATGTTTGAGATTTTGCGAGATGATAGATGATAGAGAAGCGAGTGCTTTAATGTGTGTGTGTGTGTGTGTGTGTGTGTGTGTGTGTGTGTGTGTGTGTGTGTGTGTGTGTGTGTGTGTGTGTGTGTGTGTGTGTGTGTGTGTGTGTGTGTGTGTGTGTGTGTGTGTGTGTGTGTGTGTGTGTGTGTGTGTGTGTGTGTGTGTGTGTGTGTGTGTGTGTGTGTGTGTGTGTGTGTGTGTGTGTGTGTGTGTGTGTGTGTGTGTGTGTGTGTGTGTGTGTGTGTGTGTGTGTGTGTGTGTGTGTGTGTGTGTTTTAATTATTTTATCACTGTATTATTAAGTAATTTGGTTTCATGATGCATTACTCTAACAACTGTAATGTCATGTAAATATATTTTGAATAAATAAATAAATAAATACCTGTAAAATATATGGAGCGCTTATTCCATAACATTTAAGTTACATTATGGCTGACTTGCACGTTCGTGATACCTTCTAGAATAACCATTCTATACTTCTGCGTGAGTTGGTGTTTACACCGAATCGTATACGCTAATATTAGTCATATTTCTTTCCATTGTTACGTTACTGACAAAATAACGATCTTAGACTAACATTACATAGGGAACTAAATCAAAAAAGCAGTGATAACTTTCGCACCAGACCTTGTTACAAAGTAGCAAACGTGCTAAGAATTCTAGAACAAAGAAAACCTAAAACACGTTCCAAAGTCTAGGTGGTTTTATTTGCATCCGAAACAAATAGGCCGCTCCATCAAAGGAGTACAGAAGCCTACTCCTCATCATGGCTACATATATCGACTCTTTGCGATGAGGATAAAGTCTAAAATGCTCTAATTAGCTGGTCAAGTACTCCTGTCGTGTGGGGTAGATGCGTCGAATGCTTCGACCTTGGTCATTAATAACCACCGGAAGTAAGTAATGGGCCGAGAACTTTCTACGCACGTTTTTCATTAAATCCTCGACTGGAGCGGTGAATTTATAAAAATCAATGGCTGCCCCTGGATTGAGCAGTGAAATATTATCGGACGAGAGCACATTTTGTTTTCCTGGTTTCCGTAAAACTGATAGCAGTGTTATTTGTCTGAAACTGCTGTGGATAAGATGATTGGATTTATGATGCACTGAACCCCTATGAATAAATATTACATAAGGTGTTCAGCATACAGAATTTCGCCTCTATTTCTATCTTCTACCGTTTGTTCATTGTTGCTGAGAAACTGTTTAATCCTGTGCTATCGTGTATAATATGTATACGTATTTATTTATGTATATTCCTATGAATTTATCTGTGTATAGTATTTTGTATCTTTGTAGTTTCATGTATTTTTAATGTTTACTATAGTTTGTACCTCCTGCCTTTTTAAGTCTCTCTTATGCTATCTCTTATTTCGAAGGTTGTCTGGAAGAGATCACTACTTAGTGATAAGACGGCCTTTTGTTGACCTTGTAACTTATTTCATTGTCTTTTTGCAATATGTTTTATGTGTTGTACACAACTACAACGGACGAACTATAACTATAACAATCTTGAAAAACATTTTTATTGAACAAACGGTGCTTTTATAAAATATACAATAGCAAATATACGACGCGGTTAGCCTAGTTGGGAGTGACCCTGCCTCCAAAGCTAGCGTCCCGGGTTCGATCTCCGGTAAGGGCAAAAATTTGTGTGATGAGCATGAATGTTTGTTCCTGAGTTTTGGATGTCTCCTATGTATTTAAGTATTCAAATTTATTTATCTATATTAGTATGTTTATCATCGTCTAGTACCCATAATCCAAGCCTTTAGAGCTTACTTTGGGACTAGATCGATTTGTGTAAAAGATTGTCACCTGGTTTATTTATTTATTTAACTTTGTTAAATGCTAATACATAGCACGAAATATATATCATAATATCTTGTTAGCAGGCCTTGTTTGTGTTTATTCATTACTAGTGAACCCGCCACAGCTTCGCCCGCGGTATTTTCCATACAAACTTTATCACCCCCTTTCACCCCTTTAGAAATGGAATTTCAAAAAATCCCTCCTTAGTGCACCTCTAGGGTACTCGAGGAATGTCTCCTCCAAATATAAAATCTGTAGGACCACCCGTTTAGGCTGTGTGTTGTCTATAAGTGAGTCACGGTACAGTTTTATATGTATAGATTCATTAGTTCATGGGTTAATAGCTTAACAACAAAAGTCGTCAAAAGGTTCAGTAGTGGTAGAGCCAAACAGTAATCCTCACTAGATGATTACTGTTCGAATGGGCCGGCTCGACCGGGGTAGTACCACACCCTCACAGAATATCGACGTAAAGTAATAGCTTGCTATCAATGACATATTATAGAAAGACACGTTATATCCATACTCAACGCGTTTTAAAAACGTTTCTTCGATAATTTTCTTCTTTTTTCGTTTCTTTTCGGCCAACGCAGCTTTAGGTGACATTTTGACGTGCGGATATTACACATTAATTTGGAATATGGCGATCATGTATGAACAAAATAAATGCATTTTAGTACTTCTATTTACGTTGAATGTATCTACAAATGAAATAAAGCATCAGTTCTTCCTTTTATTTTTTTTGTAGTATTAGGAACCGACATTTGGCTCAACAATGGCTTTTTTGAGATCATTTTCAATAGAGCACGACATGTGTTACTCGGCCAAAAGTCTGCGCATGACTAATTGAAAGCAACCCAGTTTAAATTTTGAGCTTGAAAGACGCATCTTTGGTTTTTTAATATCATTGCTTGCTATTGCGTTTCGTACGGGGAGTGACGAGATCCGGAGGCCTATTCCCTCATCCCTATCCCATCCCCATTCCCCATCCTCCCTAGACTGGCAACGCATTGGCAGCACCTCTGGTGTTGCAGATGTCTATAGGCGGCGTTGACCACTTTCCATCAAGTGGGCCGTCTGCCTGTTTGTCAGCCTACTCCTTTCTCTAAGGGCCGGTAACGCATCCGTGATTCCCCTGGTGTTGCGGGTGTCTATGGGCGGCGGTATGCCTGGATGCTTACCATCAGGTAACCCGCCTGCTCGTTTGCCCCCCCACTTATTATAAAAAAAGTCTTTTAAAACAAAATTAAATCTACGTATTGATGTTCTGCCTTGGCTAAGCAGCGCGGTAAAGATTGATATAAAAATAATTTGACCGGCTACATTATAGCAGATACCTAAAGACACATCATTAAGTTCAACCCCAACTTACATGGCCATAGTTTGGTAAAAGCGTTTTCATGTTAGAGAATTAGTCACGTTCCTTGGTTTCGCAGTTTTTGCTTTATCCCATGATTTATTCCAAGTTCGGGGGCTATTTGTAACGGCAGAACGAATCGTGCTTTGTATTCATCGCGCATTCATTTCTCGAATCGAAAGCTACTCGCCAAAATAAAACGATAGATATTTAACACACTTTGTTGCAGAATCAAGGGTTAGTTCTGATTTGTAAATCAAAATAATCGACTTATTTATTTACTTTTACAAACAAGTTACGTCAGTTTTGTTAAGAAGAATGTGAACCAACGGCAAAGATCACTATTTTCGTTCAAAAGGCGATAACGATTTTCACCCCTTAAATGTTATCCGATTTTGATCAGTTTTTGACAGGTAGTGAGTCAAAACAAAATCTAGGTCTATACGTTTTTTGAATTTTGATTAAAGATCAAGAAAGCCAAATAATGCCGAAATTAGTTTTGTATGAGAAAACTAAAACCACAATAAAACTGAAATTATGATTATAGTGAAAATATCAAAACGTATAGACCTAGATTTTGTTCTGACTGACAACCTATCAAAAATTGGTGAACATCGGTTAACATTTACAGGGTGGAAATCGTAATCGCCTTTTGTATGAAAAGCCGTGGGTTCACACTCCTCTTAAGATAATGAAGTAATAATGGAAGGCCAAATATATCTCTATAGGCCATTTTAGAAAATATATGAAGTTTATTTTTAACCGACTTCAAAAATTCCGAAGGAGGACGTTCTCAATGCGACGCGTATATTTGTTTTTTTTTTATATGTATGTTCACCGATTACTCGGAGATGGCTGGACCGATTTGGATGATTCTTTTTTTAATCCATAGGGTATTTCTCCAAGTTGGTCCCGTTGTAATCAAAGTCGAGGTCTGATGAGAGGATCTATGAGGAATCGAAGGAACTCCTCAAATATTATAGGCACGCATATAGAAATTTTGATATTTTCTTTCATGACTCAAGCAGTTACGTATTAAAAACATTATTTGGTGAAGTGGAATTGATGCTGAAGACCACGGGTGACCACCGGAACTCTTCAATTATAACTATTTCACGGGTGGCGATTAGATTTCTGTATAAGGTCGGGAAGCAACTTGTGCTCGTAAAAATTCAAGTGGTAAAATAGAACCGGTGATGAAGAACTAGGAGAACTCCTCAACGATTGACGTCCTTGCATCTTGGATAGCAACATTTTATAAAGGGTGATGAGCAATTGGTATTATGCTATTGATACTTGATGTAGTAAATGTGTGTCGTTAAATCACATATGATAATCACTAAAAAAAGTGAAAAAAATAAAATTTAACAAATAAAAAAACCGACTTCAAAAACCCTTTAAAAAGTAAGAAATAATGCCCTTCGTAAGTAAATTACCCAGAAACTTCAGATATACCTATTGTTGATTAAGTGATACACTAAATATATCGAAGTCGGTGGCAAGAAAATTAGGTAATCCAACCCTCATACATTTACTTGACACCGATTTCGATGTATTTAATGTATCACTTAATCAACAATATATCTGACGTTTCTAGGTAATTTACTTACGAAGGGCATTATTTCTTACTTTTTATTTTTTACTTTTTATACCTAAAAGTTATCAGACAAACTGTCTAGTGCCAGGCTAGTGAAATACACGTATACGTATAATTTAAAATTGGAGTAGTTCCGCTTGTATTTCCTATTGCCACAGTCAGACATTGAAGCAAACAGGAAAGACATTCTGATCGTACGCGCCAGATACGTTCTCGGAAACGAGATGAGTATAGTTTGACCACAAGCGCTGTACTGCACCTTTGGTGGTGACTGACATGCGGGGAATGCAAAATAATATCGAACCTATTATTATGTTAGCAATAGTCAAATTAAAACTTTCGTGAGACATTATGTTTTTCAAGTACTATTATTATGTATTATGAATTATATGTTTTATGTATATGTTAAATGCTATTTTATATTTTAGATAATAAATTTTCCATAAATAGGCTTTTCAAGATTGTTATGGTATAATTGTGTAGTTCTTTCTTAAGCTATACAAGCCCGGTCAAATTGCGGGCGCGGCCGGGGCGGTGACATCGGTAGTACAAGCGAGCCTTTAAAAATGAACTATTGGGTTTTATGAATTATTTTATCGTAGATACATAGATCATAAAGTAAGCGTGTCTGGTTCATCAAAATAAATCAGTAATGTATAAAAATTAAACCTCAAATCCACAGCTCAAATCACAATATTCAGAAACGTAGCTACCGTTTTTAACCGACTTCATAAAAACCGAAGGAGGAGGTTCTTAATTCGACGCGTATAAGTGTTTTTTTTATCAAAAGTTTTGGCGTCATATTATTCAAAAATATTCGTAACACACGGAGACAGTGCAGTTGAAATGCTCGCGGAACTCTTTTGTGTGTGAATGACAGCTACCTATGTTTGAAAAAAAGAGAAGCTAATTTTACCCCATAATCCAATAAAATGTGTAGGTAATGAGCAGCAAAAGGCCAATTTTCGATTCTGAAGCAAAGACGCATTAAATAATAATTAATATAGCCCATGAAAATACACTGACGGGCATCATCAAATGCGTGTTTATCGTTATCAAATTGTACCTGCGGCTATTAAAATATAGGTAAATATTTTATTAAATATAATCTAAATACAGTCTTAGCCAACCGTTTGAGTTAATCCATATTAACATAACCAGACACATTAAATTCAAGCATAATTTGATTGCCGATCATCTTATTTACTGTAAATAATACGAAACTCTCAAAAACCTGTTATTAAATTTATTTATCAAACTATCGAGAAAGATAAAATCATTCTTCAATGTGCGTCAAGAATTCTGCGCGGTTGGTACAGTATAAAAGTCGAATGGAATACCCAGCGAATACACGATGGATGTTTTCGCAAAGAGCTCCTGGGCCCTATGGTGGCACAATCAGCCGTTTGCATTATGCATGAAACCATCCCGAGGCGACAGATGCTCGGAAAGTTCTAGAAGGAATGATATTAATATTTGTTTGTCAGTATTAAGCGTTGCGCAGTCTCTATTGTTGACCTACGTAGCCTATTATTACATTTCCTTGCAAGTTTTCCGACCCGAAGAATTGTCAGCTGTGTGCTTCAGCTTGATTTTCTCTTACAATGTATCCTAAACAAATAATTCAACTTACAAATGCGTACGAGTACAAGACGTACGTAGTCGTATTTGAGTATTATACAATATTTAGCATAAAATGGTAAAAAGGTTTCTAAAAAATATGACATGATTTCATTGCAAGATAACGAAGCTAACGCTGTAAATCATGTGAAACGTTGTCAACTGTCACAGTTTTCCCACAAAAAATTGCATTTCCATCCAAGTTCGTAGACGGCCTTGTTGCATTGTATTCGCTTAATCAGATTGCACCGGTATGTGTGACGGAACAGTGCACCAGCCAAGCAAGGCGCGCTGGCTGCATCCGACACGCCTACCTTGCACCGAGTGATCGTCATACCGCCGATCCACCGCCAACCAATCAATTACCGAACACGCGAACGCTTTTAGCTAATGCACTGCGGACAGACATATTTCTTCTCGGAAAATACCAGCTTAAAATTTTAGTATCCTGAAATTATTTCAGTTTATTTTGACGGGTGCGAGCGATAGTGATAGTGTCGTTGCAACGACGCAGTACAGTATGATTTGAAGTATAAATCAAATTGCTTGCCCCATTGTGCTAATCTTATGCATCTTACGCCACAACTCTGATGTACTACAATAGGCTGAATGGCCTACATCAGTCTCAAATTCTCAATATAATGCTCGCTAATATAATCGCTATAAATAAACTGATTTGTAAAATTCTTTTATTAATCGGTAGGGTATACCTTCAATTTGGTCCAGTTGTAGTCAAAGGCGAGGTGTCATGAGAGGATCTATGAGGAATCGATGGAACTCCTTAAATATTATAGGCACGCAAATAGCAATTTTGGTATTTTCTGGCATGGTATTTTCAAGCAGTTATGTTCCTAAAGCATTATTTGTTGAAGTTGAACTGTTGATGAGGATCATAGATGATCACCGGAACTCCTAAATGAAAAGTATTCAAGGGGTGGCAAATAGATTTCTGTATAAGGTTCGGAAATCCATGTGGTAAAATATGACCGGTGGTGAAAAACCAGGAGAACTCCTAAAAGATTGACATCCTTGAACCCTGTATAGCAGCAGTTATTAAATGGTGATGAGCAATCGGCATTATGCTATTGTTGCTTAATATAGTCAATGTATGTTGTTAAATCACATGATATTAACTAAAAAGTGAGAAAAATTACTTAATTTTCAAAGGCTATTTGAAGTCGGTTTTTTATTTGTTTATTTATAATCTTTTCTGCTAAAATATTAAGTCGTTACAGTTATAGGGGTATGCATAAAGGCTAGCGCATACAGGCTGCATTATATGCATGGAGAAAGCCGGATGCTTTCCTGTTCTCGTGACATCCGCCTTACGGTGTAGCACACGGCCGGTATGTTGTATGTACTTGTGCTACTACATAATATGTGTGTAGATCACCTTGAGGAATGACGAGCAATTCCGTTTTTATGTTGCAATATAATAAAAGATTATTGTATGTAGAATAAGAATAAGTGAAAGTAAAGGAGGAGGTTCTCAATTCGTTGCAATCTTTTTTTTTTAAGTACAAAATTACAAGAAAATTGTTTAATTGTTACGAGTAGACAGTTTAAAAATGTGATACAAATTTGCACAAATCCTGTAAACTAAAGTGGCAGATGTTAATGAAAATGAATACAGGATACATTTATGTAAATAAGTAGCGTACATATAATATGTAAACATATTTGATTCAGTCACGCCAAAGCTCTGTGTGATACAAAAAATAAATGTAACTGTATAGATTCCGCTCAGGACTGGCATCGCACTCAAGCGAGGTTTTTAGTATACTTAGGTACTCAAATTTCAACTCGGCATCGCGAAATTCTATAATATCTACTTTAAGGGTGAATATTACTAATTTAATTCATAAATTAGCCTTTACGAAACGCTAACGGCCAAATACCGGTGCAGAATATCTAGAACCAAAAGCTATCGCATTCACGATTAGCTAATTAGTTTGGGTAAGTGATTTATGACCAGCGCTGATGACGCGTCGTATTCATCAGCCAATCGAGTTGGGAGCCTATTCCAATATTCCGGATGCGTACCTAAATGAGTTATGTTTGAAAACCAAGCGCCAATGGTTTCTGATCGTTGCGGTTGTAAAATATTGAAAGCTAATCAGAACAAATGGTTTGTGATCGCTGTGATGATGATAAATTATTAAAATGTCAAATAACATCGGACGTTTTTACATAACTAGAAGAAAATCCTAATTAATATTATAAGATTGTTTCTTGGACTAAACTCTATTGAAATTTCGGTGCTTCTTCCTCGCACGCAATCGATGCGAGTTTAGTGTTGTTTCTGTTTTTAGGGTTCCGTACCTCAAAAGGTAAAACGAAACCCTTATAGGATCACTCGTGGGTCTGTCTGTCTGTCTGTCTGTCCGTCTGTCACAGCCAATTTGCTCCGAAACTACTGGACCGATTGAGTTGAAATTTGGTATACATATGTAAGTCGGTGACCGAAACAGACGCATGACGTAAATATATGAATTTTAACATGGGGGCCACTTTTGGGGGGTAAATTAGAAAATTCAAAAAAAAGTTATGCAACCTACATAGTGTGACATATCAAATGAAAGGGCTTATTGTGAGGAGCTTAAATATGTTTTCTTTTGAATTTCAAGTAAAATAGTTTAGAAGTTATTTAGGAAAATAGGCGAAAATTGACCACTCCCCCCACCTTATTTCCGAAACTAGTGGGGCTAAAATTTTGAAAAAAATACAGAAAATAGATCTTTACGTATAGATTACAGGAAAACCTATAAGAAGTCTATGGTATTTAAAGTAACCTAGTAAATTTCAGATAATCATGTACGGACCGGAACCCTCTCCATGCGAGTTTAACTCGCACTTGTCCGGTTTTTGTTTTATATAGTGTAAGTGACAAATACAAAACACGTGTTGACTATGCAGTAAAATGTTAAATGTGCACCCTTCATTGCTACTGGCTTCGAAGTAGCAAAATGTAGGAAATACAATTTCTCCTAAAGATTTTTTCAATTTTCTTGCGCCACTAACTAAACACAATTTTGGATATTGCTGATTGGTTTATTCCAGTGGAGCGACTAACAACTGACTGACGTCAGTAACTTGAGTCAACGGATAGTCACTGGTCAATATGGTTTATAATCATATAAGTTATCAATGACAATATAATTATTTACTTAAAAAGTCCAGTTTAATTTTTTTACCCACTCAGTCTTGCAAGTTTATCGTGGAATGACCTGGCTTATCCGTATCTGCAAAATAACTGCATTATCTCAGCGTAAACATTAAGTGAACTGGTTCAAGTTATTCATAAAGTAATGCACAGCCGAAATAGCTCAGTTGGGAGAGCGTTAGACTGAAGATCTAAAGGTCCCTGGTTCAATCCCTGGTTTCGGCAGTTTTTTTTTACTTATCCCATATTAATAAACCGCTGCCTGGAATGTTATATTACCTACAGAATAATATTTATTTAGACTTTATTTCCTTTATTCTGGATTATTTATGTATTTACCGAGCCACTTTACGAAATTATTGAAGTTTCTTATGTGACTTTACATTGGGTTTTACATTTTAGAAAGTCTCAGTATCATTCTTAGTCTTTTATTATTACAGTTGACGAGGCGAGTGATATAGTATGATAATATACACAGTGGAATACTCCATCCGGCGGGGACACGGGGCGTCCGCCAAACGATTTATGAAGGTAACTTTTACACGAAAAATGCAGAAAATTGTACAGTGATGTTTCAAAGCGGAAAAAACTTTATTGCTTCCTTCAGATGTCCCTGTAAAACCTGTTAAGTAAGGTTCAAAATAATCATTCGGGTTTTCTTTAAAATAACGTCCACCGATAGTTATAATATATAATGACAACGAGCTTTCATACATTTATAAATTTATCGAAGTGCATGGCAGTGCGTAAAGGCCATGTTTGAACAACATTAGGCATTCTTACAAACTGTATCTCACTATTCTGTACTTTTATTAAAGCCTAAGGACTTTGTGTGGTAGCCACGAATACTACTCTATCTCTGTTATAAAAATTAAAAAAAAACAATAGTTTTGAATTTGCCAGTTTTTTTTTTTGATATGAGAATGTCAAAAAATACAGATATAGAGTAGTATTCGTTACTACCACACACAATCTTAGATTTAAATATGGGTACCGAATTGTGTTTATAAAGTTGGCATGGTTTTGAATTTAATCTCTTTTTCTGGCCCGACAGTTGCAAAGTTCTTTCTATTAACGTTTATATTTCTTGTGGGATTTGATGCAACATTACATATTACCGTACAGTGCTTGTTAACAAATTTTTTTCCACGTAACATCATCGATGTAAACGTAATGCATAAGTGAACCTAGAAAGTAGGTAGAAAGATATCTCCGTAACTTTTGTATAAAATTGAGTTCAGGGAACGTCGATTGAGTCCAGCATAAGTTGTGTGCCCGCCGGAGGCATGTATCGTACTACCAATTCATGCATAATGCAGAATTCTGATTGTCTGCGTACCCGCACAGTGGGCCATTGACTATGAAACGTTATAGCAATATCTATTTTAAGCCGAAAGGTGTCCCGCTCCACCTTAACATATTTTATTGTCTGTCATAATACCTTGCGGCTCAAAAGGCGTTAAGGACAAAACAGGACTTTTCAGGAGAAGTAAAAAACGAGAAAAATAATAATATTTGACTGTAGTTTTTTTGTTTAAAGAGATATATTAAAGTCATCTATGGCAAAAGCAATTTGAATTTTGAGTATTTTCACGTTGTTACTTTATAAATGATCGCTGCCTCATATTTGCTGAAATAAGTTTCCTCATAAGTTTTTCGACAATGTCCTTTACAGCCCACGAAAAATCACTCTGTATAATTATAAAATAATAATAACCTTAGGTCGTAAATCAAACATAAAAAATAATAGATTTATACATCTACTGGGTCCAATTCGAAACGGTGTCCGCTAAATTTAAGATTGCCTAAATTTAAAATAAGAAACGTCAAACTCGATTTTGTATAGCTCCAAGGTTCAAAATCGAGTCGAACGATTCTTATTTCAAATTTAGCGACGTCTAAATTTAGCGAAAACACTTTCGAATTGGCCCTACTGTTGGGTTCTTAAAAAGCAGCACAGTTCTTAAAAACTATTAGCTTTACGCCCCTTTTTTAAAATGCAATTTTGTTTTTGCGCTGCATTCATGTTTAGGGTAAAGCACAATTTGTAAGATCTGCCAGTTATACATCCCTTTTTCTTTGTAGAGTTAGTAGAGACTACCGAAGGAGTAATGCCGTGGAAATGTTTTGAGATATACTGCCTCATTTTACTAGACAACTGTGTTTAGAGACGTAAGAAAGTCGGGCGTAAAAGTATTTTTTATGCAAATTCAGCTACGTGGACTATACAGATCGATAGATACTGAATAGTGTGTTCAGTGACTTTACGCCAAAATGTATTTTACGCCCTTTGAGTTGTTGTTGTTTGTTTAATGTTTGGTGTTGAATAAGTGCTTGGTATAAAAAAAATATATAGCTCTATATTTTATTATGTAACTAATAATGAAATCAAGATCATCTGGTCTTTTTAATAATTCAACCCACTTACCGTTGATTGACTGAGGATTGACATTGGAGCACGCAACAGGAAAACTACTAATGGTCATTTCTTTATACCTTGGTGAATACTGAAATTACATATTATTATCATGGCAGTCCCAACAACATCTTGAATAGATAAGACTTTCTTATTGTTCATGTAAATGATACGTCACATTCTTGTTTCATTTTACAAACAGCAATTCTAAAAAGCTAGCCTGCTGCTTTCGCTCCCCTGCGACCCAACCCCTTCGAATGGATGTTACTTGGACAACTATTTAAATCGAATTTTGGTCCGGCCGAAATAAAAAAGCGGTCGCTCTGCCTCCCCGCACCTACATTAGAGATTCGTTCATACTCGTAAATAGAAATGTCTTGTGTAGAAACTGTATTTTATTTTCTGAAATGTGATTTGTGTTTAATCTTGAAAGTGAAGTTTGCTGCGAACTGGTAAAAGTTCAGTTTTAACTTTCAATCGTGACTAAATATTTGTTTGCAATTAATGGCACCGTCGGCAAACAGTTGCTCTATTTAAAAAGAAGCCGCTGACTCGCCGTGATAATTAAAATAGACCATTGCCATGATTCAATATCGAACAGCGTTTAATTTTGCATTGTTGTTTGTAGCGCTATTTATGTAAGTACGTAAAACAAGCAAAACTTGTAACATTTGTACGTATGTATTTTAAATTTGAAAACCGAGAGATGGATATAAAATATTAAAGAGACGGTCAACGCGAATGTTTACTGAAAATCGTACGATGGGAATTCGGTCTCAATAAAAAGTTGAATGCTTTGTTAATTTTACTTGGCCAATTTGAAGTATACCGTGACTCGCCACACTACTTTCCGGAAATTTATCATACAAGAGTTGTTACGTTTGTACCGAAAAAAAGTATCTAATCGGAGTTAAATAATGTCAGACTTTATAATGGAATATATTTGTTGGTAGAATTAGTTCAAATATTATTTTTCTGGCGGGTCTTGATATTTTTAGGGATTTGAAACAAAACCACTTGAAAGATCTAAGCCCCCAAACCTATTAATTACATTGCCAAGTCACCTGTGCAATTCTTCATAATTCCGTTTGGAATTTACTCTGTTATCTGTGCCCGGGTCAGTGGGCCGGGAGCAATCGCCGTATGCCCCACTTGAACTTTATGATTTGTAAAAATATCCACAATAGATTCCATTAATGACATTCTGCTCAGTAACAGCACTATGGATACTTTTTATAGCCCTCAATCCAGTTTCATAGCATCAACTAGAAGGTATCTTGCAGCTAGGGGAATTCGAAGTTTTGTCCTAACATAATAAGGTTAAGATTAGCATGCCGTAAATGTTAATTGTACACTTATAAATTAATTAATTAAACTAATCTATTCTCCTGCTTTTTAAATTAGCTAAAAATAAAATAGACTATAAATACGTATTTAGTTAAGGTTAAGTAATTTGTTAATAAATTTAGTTTGTAATTAATATACATTTACTTGAGAAGAAGGAAAAACGCGTTTATTATTTTGCAATAGGAATTCTAATAATAGTATTTAAGATTAATGGCTAGCTAATATTAAGGCGATTCAAAACAATGGTTTATTTATAATTAGGCGAAATTACAATTATGGAAAACAGGTTGCACTTAAATAATACAGCACGCCATTTTATACTAAAATAATTTATGCTAAGCTTTATACAACCAAAATCTCCTAAAGATAAAACAAACGTTGAAATCCCCGCAAAGTAATCGCCGATACGCGAAACATTTAATTGCTCTTATTAAAACCTTAATGGACAGTTAAACTCTAAAGACATTATAAACAGAAAACCACTTAGCGGGCATTCATTACAAGTTGGAACATTGTTGAGGGCAAGTGTACCCAATAAAAACAGTTTATCTATATAAAGTGTAATTAGTACATAGTTTAATTACGGGGTGGCCGCACGGCTGGTGATTCGGGGGAAATCTTGGCTTGGTTCCTGCAATTAAAGCGGGCTTAACTGTGGCCGGTGGGAGCTCTATCCAATTACTGGGGCGCTGGCGCAAGTCACCAGCACTGCTTTGTCAAAGTCAAAGTCAAGGGCATAGCTGAAGGCGAGAACAATTCATGAATGTTGTAAAGTCGGTTTACTAAATTAACACAAAAATGGTGGCTAGTAAATAATCTGTGTTCAAAGTCAAAGCCAAAGATACGGTTTTAGCACAAGGTTGCTAAATTATGACTATTATTAATAGGCTTAGTAAAGAGGATGATATCGTGGGGCTTAGTGTGACTGATGAGAGCTCAATTCAATTATTCGGGTATTGCCTGAACATGGGCTCCAAGAATTTTGCTAAAATTATCCATATAACTGTGGCTGATGGGAGATATATTGAATTAATAGCGCACTAGCGCGAGGTACAAGCAATTCATTAAATTCAAATTCGAAAAGCATCAAGTCACCTATTGGTATTATTGTAGAGAGCAAAAGACTAAAGATTTGCACACGACAACATTTCCGTGCGCAATCAGCGCACGACGACGCGCAACGAGCGTTTTGTAATAAGCGACAGTCATGTGCAAGGCTACTAGCAGGGGCGGCCTGTGAAGGTGGCGAGCAGGGCAACCGCCCGGGGCCTCGCTCTTGCAAGGGCCTCGCGCACTCGAGCTACAAACCAAGTAGAAAAATATAAGGTGCTAATAGTAATACTATACTAATGTTTAATTGAATTTCGCGCCTTACGCCGCGCATTATAAAACTCGTCATGCCACTCGCGCTCTCTTGCGTGGCGTGGTAGTTATCGCGCTGCGGCCCTAGCATGCCAGACACGGGGATAAGTTTAACTCGTTTATCCCTCTTTCATCGGCACTAGTGTGAATGAGACGCACTTATAGATAAGACGGTTTAACTTATCCTTGTGTCAACCTTGCTAGGGCCGCTGATATCTGTAGTATCATCATTTAAACGAATTCCACAAAGACATGGGCCTCGCAAAGATCTACCCGCCCGTAGCCTCGCAGTGGCAAAGGCCGCCCCTGACTACTATTTCGCTATTAGCTTGTCACTGGCGCCGCAGACCTCCAGGCGGCTACTAGTTTTGCATGTACAGGTAAATACAGCCCGGAAAAACATTAATTTGGCCTCAATTGGAGTGGTCTCCTTATGCGACAATCCCTCTTGCACTCTTTCATTAATCACTGAAAATTAAACATGGCAATGGCCTACATTAGTAAATACTTTCTGCAATTGTTTGAAATATTTAACTCTATTCACATTGAATAGCACTTTACATAGTACATTAAATAGTACGGTACGTTGTTAGTCAATCCTATATAGGTTTAAAGGTACCTAATTCACATAAACTCAACGTGCTATGTTAAGTTAATTTTGGCGTGCCAAAAATGTACCTATCCAAAAATGCTGTGCTAAACCACTGAAAAGAAATGTAACGAGTTGCAATTTGTTAATAGTAGTTTATGCAACGGTTGCATAATGATAGGCCTTAAAACACTAGTGCGATTTTCATGAAACGAGCTTAAGCGAGTTTCATAATAACATCGCACGTGTGTTTTAAGGCCGAATTATGCAGAGTTGCATACATAACTTTATCTACACACATATTATAAATCCTCCATGATGTGTTCAGGAACAATATTTTCTGGCAACAAGTTATTTGTTGCAATCGTGGTTGCATATTTCCGATATCCGGCGCATTTTCACATCACACAGTCACTCCGAGAAGACTACTGTTCATATTTTCAACTGAAATGTAAATTACAATCAACTTTTTACAATTCTACTTTCGTTCAGCAAAAAACCATCATGAAAGCCGTAATGGCGGCAATTCGATCCTCTGTCATGACCATTTTTTTTTAAATCATAGACAAACGAATGAAGTCTCTTTTCTCATGTCACTCGAGATCAAATGTTGTGCAGTTTATATTAAAAAAATATACTGAATTGACGTTTCGTATCAATAACTGTTTTAATATCTTTGGATACTAGAATAGAGACCCACTTGGGTTTTGACAGCTGTTCCAAATTTAATCTCATTTCTATACTAAAATCGATACGGGAATAACATTGCAGCACTGGTTTTTCCTAATTGGTTGTCAAAATGGTGGTCATTTCCTACGGTTTTTGATTACACTATAGAGGTTTTATGATATGGGTGTAGATAAAAATAATTATTGATGCAAATATGTTTAACATACAAATATGTTTACTTTGTGTGTTACTATTTATAGTTAAACAAGCTTATTTATTACCCATAGCTATGTTCGCTGAATCATAATGAACACCCGTATAGAGTTTAGACTAGTCAACGAGGAGTTTGAAACTGACACTAGTTTCTCCGTTCGTAAATTTTGCGATAATTAATTATGGTAAAGTAGAGTATATACCTAGATGATTGCTTCAGATAATAATAATAATTGACATATTTGGATTATTTAATAAACAAACTGTGTAATAGATACTCTACCTAGTCTGTCCTCTACTGTTTTAATTTCACGGACGGAGGAATTAGTGTCAGGGCCTCCATATAAAATAAATCCTTATTGACTAGCCTCGTTGCCGGAAACCTATTACAAAATCCTTGTATTCAGGGAAACCTTGAATAATAGAACGATTTCAGTAATAATTGGCTTTACAGTACTGATAGGCAGTAACGTTATTTGGTAGACAGTTTACTCGATCGGTTGAATGAAATGTGTAATATTGCGTGCCTTAATTAGGTAGAATATTTGACTTCGAGACCACTCTAGAATCATGACATATTATTACCTATGTGATATCTCAAGAACTCACGTCAAGTTGACTCGCCTGTGAATGATCTACTCGTACTAAGGGCAAATTTGGTAGACTGTACGTAACTTTTATGTTCCAATTCTGTTTTAGGGTTGAAATAAGTAACTATTTTATTTTTATCATTAACTTTAAGGCTTCATGGTAAGCCTTTTGAATATTTCTTAATGATTGTTGTATAGTTCATTAACATCGAGTTTTTTTTACTATTAGGATTCTAATCCGTCTACCTACCTATATAATTGTGATGCCTACACAT
Source organism: Tortricodes alternella (assembly GCA_947859335.1). Taxonomy (NCBI): domain Eukaryota; kingdom Metazoa; phylum Arthropoda; class Insecta; order Lepidoptera; family Tortricidae; genus Tortricodes; species Tortricodes alternella. The sequence continues at coordinate 15,170,267 of OX401973.1, read as the reverse complement.
AATTTATTTATTGTTCTCGAACATATTTTGATATAAAATTTGGGAAGTGAAGAAACAGGAGAAGAAACAGAATACTTTTTGTTGCCCCGGAAAAAGCTAGTAGGTAAAATTATGTATCATATGTTACAGATTTGGTAAAAAGGCAAGCATGTTTCAGAAGGCAAAGGACAGGCGTGTTGCAGGCGGTCGTAATGCGCCACGACCTGCCAACAACGAGATAACGCGACATAACACATAGTCGCGCGACACCGGGCGCGCCCACAGTGGAACCAAGAAACTCTATATTGCAACAATCACTTGCTCGAGAAACAAAAAAAAAAGTTAAAATACACTACCAAGATTTACCCGTTGAAAGCTGATCCGGTATACAGAGTTCCCGAAATACTTGATTTCAATACATTAGGCTCTTGTTAATAACGAGTAACCATTACATTCCAAGTCTATTTTTAAAACTCATACTTTGCATTTGGAGAAGGACATTATTATGTACGTTACGTGTCAATCAATGATCAGGTGAATAAGGAAGTTTTCTGAAAAATTCTAATTAGTCCGTCAGTTAGATTATCATAAAATATTGAACACGTATTTTTTGCTTTATCAAATCAATCAAAATTGACAAAGATAACGCGCATCAAAGTTCGGGTGTGGGGGCTTACAACGTTATAAGTCCCCACTTATTGGTACAAAGTATGCAAAGTCGAACGTCACACGAACTTTCAACGCACTATATTTTCGTCATTTTTTGTTTAATCGACAAAAGTACAATGTAAATGACGGATTAATTAAATATTTCAGAAATTCCTTATTATCTACTCCCTGAAAGTTTCACTTCACAAGTTGTATGCCGTAAAGTCACAGGCAACACCTACTACCCTTACACGAGTACAGGCCCTACTTGTTCCAATATACTCGTATGTATGTCCAATTTTATTCAAGAATCATAAAATATTGACATTATTGTGGCAGCAGCCGAATCGCTCTCAAGAAAGCTTCGCACAAACGTCGTCCTGAACGCTTTTATCAAAAGTTTCGAGTTACACCCCCGGGTGGTCTTAGGTGACACGTAGTGCCTCGAGCAAGGGGATAATGTGAGGCTAATACTGACACCGGCTCTAGAACAACGAATAGCGCATGCCGTGGAGTTTACAGCCGTCTTAAGTTTGGCACAGTGTTTGCTCACTCAATGAATGCAGCGTTTCGAACTAGTGCTTAGGATCTACATTGATGAATAAAATCCTAATCACCAACGTTGTAGTGGACCCACGGCAGCATTATGCTGCATTAAGCTCCTTTTTATTACCAGCACAAAACCTTAAAGTGCAAAGGTAAGAATAATAATAAGTTTAAATATAAGTTATAAAGTATACCATATAGGTACTTCTGTTGTAACATTGTATTCAGCGATTGCGATGTTAAATAAAGTTTTTCTATGTCTATCGACGTTTATGTCTATGACGACGCGGTTAGCCTAGTTGGGAGTGACCCTGCCTCCGAAGCTAGCGTCCCGGGTTCGATCCCCGGTAAGGGCAAACATTTGTGTGATAAGCACGAATGTTTTTTCCTGAGTCCTGGATGTTTCCTATGTATTTAAGTATGTATATGATCGTCTAGTACCCATAACACAAGCCTTTAGAGCTTACTTTGGGACAAGATCGACTTGTGTAAAAGATTGTCCCTTGATTTATTTATTTATCTCTAATCTGTGCTTTTATTTTTCATTTTTGTGCTAGTTAAAGCTTTATTAAAATTGTTCTATATTTCTCTATTTCGTTAATTGATAGTGAAAAATAAAGTGCAAAATACGGATATCTTACACCACAGTATGATAATGCACCACATATTGTCATAACACAAACGACACAAGGCAGAGCAGTAGAACATTTTGAGCACGCAAATTGAGTTTGCGGGCAGGGACACAATGTGACGTGCCCTCCCGACTCGCGGTCGTGGGACTCAAACACTAGTCGCAGACAAGATAACGTGATAAACAAACGACCTGACGTGAATGCTTATAAGAAGAATTTACGTAATTATATTTCCCTTTATAACCCAAATTAATATTATACTGAATGACACATCCCATTTGGCATGTCTGCTTACTTGTTGTTCGAATTTAAGGGCCTTTACGCACGACATTATCGCGCGCAGTCGACAAAGATTTCGTGTGCTGTTACTTTTAGACTTGTGATAGCAGAGGTATATTCGACGTTGCCTTAAGTTGCCATACGCAACGCTTAGGTAATTTCGAAAAGATGCCCAGACGGGCATTGGTGGGAATACAATGTCGGCCTAAGACCCAGAGACGTATATGTTTATGACATCGCTATAAGGACGCTTACATAATTTTACAGAGATACCTAAATATATTTGTCTGACACTACGTATGACTTCGCTTGGCTAACAGGTTTAGAAACTTCAGGTTCGTTATACACGTTCCGTAATAAACATTTATAGATTTATCAAAAATACAATGCTATAAACTTGTTTTTTTGCAGCATTATTACTTAATATCGTTAAGGAACACTTTCAATTGATTCTGATACCTTCCATTGTTTAATAAAATCATCACGGAAATGTTGACCTACTATGAAAATTCGTTAAGTCTAAAAAAAAGTTGACGCTTTGTTACGGTTATGATATCTTACTTGACAGGTTTCCAAAACTATTTTTTGCTATTCAAATGGTATCTAGCATCAGTTGTATTTTTTTAGCCTTTAATCTACATAACCAGTGACACTTGCGACAAATACAAAACAAACGACACTTTTATTCAGTTCGTTCCAGTAAAATCGCTCAAAGAAACAGACTAAGAAAGACACACGCGCGAAAGACAAACCTCCGTTCGTAACTAATAAACAACAAATAAAACGCTATACATACGTATTCAATGTGTAGAGTATATTAAATGTTTTAAGAGATAACAATGATTTTTAAAATTGTATTCGTTAGTGGCCTACATTTAAAAGGCATCTTTAACAATATTTGTTACAGAAATAAATAATGTGCAAAAGATGGCTGAAACCATTGCTAAACATTTTTCAATAGCGTTCGCCTAGAGAATTAATTTCAGCGTATTCGCTGAAATGAACGTGATACGCGAATGAACGTGTACCTCACTCATTCATTCGTTCATTAAATCAACTTCATGCTCCTCTTTGGTATCCGTGTGATAAGCTTTTGAAAAGAAACAGTTAGATTGCTAACGGAAAAACCTTTCCGGCCGAATGGAAAAGTTCGTTTGCGCTCTGTAAATTTGTAATTAACATTATGTTCGCTTCGAAAAATTTGATTAAAAATTATTTCTTAATAAAACTGGCCTTTGCATTAATTACATTTAAAAATTCTTTTTGCACTTCTAAAAAATGGATGTGTAGATCTTTCCTTTTTTATTACGGTAATTCTGAAAGACGTTGGAAAGAAGTGCGGGAATCATTATAGTTTGCAATTATGAATATACCTATAGGAATTTAACTGCGTGGTCTGCGTGATTTTGGTGCTAGAGTTAGTGTTGCCAGATGGCCGGGAAATCCGGGAATGTTCCGGAATTTTACGTTTGATCCCGTGTCCCGTAATTATACTTTACTGTCCCGAAATTCCAAGCGGTGCCTAAAAGGTGCTCAGTTTTTGTTTTAGGTTTAAATTAAATGTATCTGATGATTATTTTGTACCAAAGTGACAATAATTAGCGTACAATAGTGTTATATATAGGTATTTTATTTTAATTGATACCTGATGCTGATTTCCCAATAGAACTTAATTAAGAAGGCAGTAGCCTATTTAGTAGACTCTTCACTTGAAAGTTTCTGATTAACTATACTGAGGAGTAATGAAATCGGGTCACTTTGAATAGGATTTCCCATAAAAAGTGAACCGATTTCATTGCTCTGGAGTGTAATCTGTGTAATACTGTTTTATTATGTTTAGTTTTTCACTATTAAAAAAACGTGTATTAGACCTTCTTCTTGTCCCTTTCAAAATATTGATATGATATTTATTGTTTTTTTTTCGTCCGATCGATCGATCAGAAATGTCCCGGAAAGGAAAAACCTAAATCTGGCAACCCTAGCTAGTGTCGTTATTAGACTACAGACAAAACATTAAAAAAATACTGTTTTGTAATAATTAGCCCAATATTATCTTGTTATTTCTTTTATCTTTATTTTATGAAACAATCGTTATAGTTTGAAATATGTTCGTCCGGCAATTTCACTGCGTGATATTGGTATTAAAAGTATAGATTGGTTTTAAAATAAGTTGACCACTATTTTCATTTTATTCCTCTTACCATTATACTGTGGACCTATTAATACCAAAGAGGAAATTAAATCAGTGCTATCCAAGCTGCCACTGCAGCACTGGAAGGAATTCCAATAACAGGACGATCTGAAATGCAAGATATTTTGTATCTGATTAAATAAAGACGATCAACTTGCTTTGATAGAATAGCTGGCAATTTACCTCATTACGGCGGTGTTTTAAGTATTACGTTACGTAACATTAACTAAACAAAATGAATATTATCTGCACAACCTCTGTCGCAAAATATTTTGGTAGAATTCCAAGTGGAATATACAGACGTCAGTCATAATATAAGTAGTGTAAAATGAAACCATAAATAAGTTAATTCAGATCATCCGACGATCGTTTTAAATTTAAAAATAAATGATTTGAATATAAAACCAGACGACCGAACGTGTCGTAGCACAACTTTAATTTTATCACTGAAAAAGTCGGGAATTATTGTTCGATTCAGTAAAAACACAGACCAAATAGCCTAAAGTGAATTTATCCTTACTTGTCTTATTTGGTAAACAAGTTTATAACCTCAAAATGTACCTTTTTTATCCTAAGTAAAGCCATCCCAGGTGAATTTGCAAAGACATGTCTAAAATATATTTTTTCTGTTTTAGCCAAAAAAAGGTGCATATTGAGGTTAGGAATTTGGTTACCAAATAAGACAAGTAAGGATGAATTCACTTTAAAGGCACTTTAGGCTTACTGTTTCTAGTAAATAAAGCTTCCAAAGTTGCGGGTCGCGCGCGGTTTTTAGAGCGCTGTGATTGGTGCATTCACAGAAATGCAGACCTGCAGGCTTCCTGCCTGTAGTCCCGCAGCTTATGGTTTTTTGCCTCTAATGCTAGCAGCGGGGGTTGCCTAGCTATGTGGAGTATATTGGATATAGGGTCTGTGAGTCAAAACGACAAAAGAAAATAAAGCAAAGTTTTCAGTGCAAATGTTCTTTGCCATTTGTTTAGCATATTAGGTTTAAAAGCAGTTGTGATGACATTTGGCTAGACATCATAGTGATATTTATTATTAATAATTCTGAACCCTAAATTGACCAATCGCAAGTCGCGATTGGCAACCCGCATTCGGAGTCAACGGATCGAGTTATAACTGATCGCACTTACTGTAATAACTATTATTTAAATATGAAAAACATAAATATGAAAAAGGGGGCCATACTTCGCAAAAACACGTATGCACAATCGTTGGCTTCGCTGAATAAAGAAATGAGTTATAAATGAGTACTGAGTTCTACAAGAAGTTGAGAAAGCTACCATTGTTTTCTAGTTGCTTCGAAATAACATTTTATTATTTCTTGCTACTAAATACGTAACTTGGCAAGTTTTTACATACATTGCCAATTACCGTTTAATTGAAATATTAATATATATAGGTTAAAATTTACCTGCGCATTTTGTCATATTTAATTATTTAGTTTTGTGTGCCAAGTTACATATTTAAAAGGAAAATATAAAAAAAAATCTTTTGAAACATTTGAAGAATAATGGTAAATTTACCCGATTAATAAGATATGATTAAGCTTAAAACCATACGCATGTTTATTTGTTCCATACAAAAAGATTTTCTTTGTAGAGAATTTTACTCTTATGGTATAGATATCCAAATGCTAAAGTAAATAGAGTACAAACACAGAGCTCACTAGGAATTATAGTGTCCCGTCACCCCTTTTTATTACAGCTACTAAAGTGGATGGGATTTTATAATTCCGTCCATATTTTCTCGTCGGAGCCATTCGTGAGTCGTACATTTTCCCAGAATCCAGACTGTTGGAGTCCACGGACACAAACAACTTTTGATTGTAAATCCACCGCTTGTTTTCAACATGACACTATTGCGACAATCATAAATTGACCCTCACGCTGGTAGACATTGTTGGTGAAGCTGATGCGAATACGACCGAAGTCGACGACACGCACGAACATATATTTTATACGCATTGACGCGTCAAGTCAGCCTCGCCGGTGAGTTCGGTGACGATATATTATTTAAGAGAAATACACCCCAGCGGCCCTAGTAAGGTGGACACGCTATCCCCATTGTCCCCCAGCGGCCCTAACATGAATGACACAAAGATAAGATAGACCGTCTTATCTCTAAGTGCGTCTCTCTCACACTAGTGCCGACGAAAGAGATAGTCATAGAGATAAACGGGTTTAATTTATCTTTGTATCATTCATGTTAGGGCCGCAGTGCGTCTCTCTCATACTAGTATCAAAGAAGGAGATGCGCTGAGAGATTAGATGAGGATAAATTATCCCGATGTCAAGTTAGGGTCGCAGGGGAGTTACTATGAGCTTGTTCTGGGATTCAAAGTTAGCTAGTCTTAAAAGAAATAGCTGTGTCGCTATTTCGTTCTACTGATTTGACATGTAATTATGTTTTGTTTGGGATTTAGCGGTCATCTTTGACAGGAAAACAGCTCTGTAATGGTAAATTTATAGTTAGTTTTCATCATCATAGGCTTCCTATGCGCAAAATATACAAATGCGTAACTTCTTGAGTATCATAATTAAGTTAATCAAGTTATTTGACTTATGGATAATAATATACTACTATTTATTATACTACCGTTAATATCGTCGTATCGTTATCATTTCGCTACGCATTATTATTATTATTCATTTATTCCGGTTTTGATAGCTATCAATATTGTTGTTTTAGCTTTAACTTAAATCACAATTTTAGAGCAATCGACCTCCTGATACAATACACTTTACAAATAATCGTTGGCCTAAAGTTGTAACCGAATCTGACTTAATCGTATTTATCGAGCACGTCCGAAGGGAATATTAATTGTTTGTTAGCGCACTCAGCCGTAGTCCAAATTAAAATTGAGCTCAATTCCACTAACTCCATATCGGAAAACCAATCTTTTTTTTATTGCGAGCACCGAATAAAGTCCCGATGAGCTGCGGGTTTGCATGTGTTGCTTTTTAAGGTTCCGTAGTCAAACTAGGAACCCTTATGATGGAACTTCGAATGGGATGGCGTTTGATAGCTCTTTAAAGACTATTATGGGTATGTTATAACCGTTTAGGAAATATTGTGTTCTCAAATTGTCATTTCTGTTGGATCTACGTGTCCCCACCCCCCCCTACAGCCAACAATGTAATTCTTTAAATCTGAAAATACCTTAATTGAATGCCAATATAACGAAGTTAAAAGGAAAATTATCAAAACGAAGTAAGCTTCATTGGTTCATGAGTTATATGCGACTAACTAGTTAATAGTTACTTACTATTCTGTAAAACGTCTTTACCAAACGGTCCTCGTCCACAGCATTGACTGTCTGCCGTGTCATGACAAAACACTGTAACTCAAGTTACAGTGTTTTGTGCTAACATCAATAATTGAGCTTTTCGAGTCCATATTTATATATGTCTGCTAACAGACACACAGTTAGTACCAAAACCAATGAGAAACCTCGTAGCGTATTACACTGTAACTGTTAAAACATAGGGTCTTGTTTTGACTAATCACTGTATGCCTAAATACAGTGTTTTGCCAAAATAGCACTGACGTTTTTAGTCGACCGTTATCTTAAGATGCAGTGTTTTGTCATAACAATCCTGCAACAACCCTTTGATGTAAGTGAGTGTGGTATATACTCAAACTTTATTTAAAAAAATACCGTTGGGTATTGGATAGTACGGAACCCACATACAAATTGTGCATGGTCTGATATTCATTTGACTGGTTTTTTTCCGTTTATTACACACGGCTAATCTAAATAAAAATTGCATTCAATTATTCAATTGACAATTTTTTTGTGTAATTGTGTAATCCATTATACAAATTCCTTAGGTATTTGTAAATTGAATGACTGAGAAGTAAAATTAAACTATGACTGGCTATGACTTTGTTCGTTTATGTATCATTTTTACCCGCCTACGCAAAGCCAAAAGGAAGGTATTGAGTTTAACAGTATGTATAATCATATGTTCCAATGTAGCTTTTAAACTACTCGACCAATTTAAATGAATAGGGTATCATAAAATGATTCGTGAAGAACGTGCGCATGCTTATATTATAAATGCGAAAGTAACTCTGTCTGTCTGTCTTTCACGGCTAAACCGCTGAACAGATTTTGATGAAATTTGGTATGGAGATAATTTGAGCCCTGGGGAAGGACATATGCTACTATTTTCAAGACCATCAGTAACATGAAAATTCGTTATATTTTAAAGATAGATTCCATTCAGACGAAGTCACGGGTAGAAAGTAGGTAGTTGTTAATAAATAAATCGAGGTGGTGGCATATCTGCAGGATACAATCAGGCATTCTCGAAAAGTAACTTACTCGTAATTCCATAACAATTCTAGATAAGAAATCTCAAGATATTAGATCAGCGATAGATACGTCAATATTCTGTCAGGACATAGGCTTAGCAATTTCACAATTAGGCTTGTCAACAAGGAGTCGGTGGGGTTCTCTAACATGCGCACTGATCAGCGGATAAACGAAACTATTAATTTAGACTTTAAGGACGAAGACATTCGATCCAAATTTGAATGAGTCCCTCATCGCTGATTATTTGGCGGATCTTGACACTAATTCCTCCGTTCGTTCCGTTCCCAGGGACCTTGACTTTGATCCAACGGACCTTCACCGCAGTGACATCAGTTAGTTATTAAAGTGTCACTTAGATATTTAAAAGCAAATATTGAACTTTAAAAACCCTTAACTTAAGAATAAAATAGCGTTACAAAATTCAATTATTTGTGTGGAGATGTCAATATTTTTGGCATATTATGACGATCAATCAAATGAAGAACATCTGGGCTACATTTATAGGTTTATTAGTCTTCTTTTTAGAATTCTAAACATGAGTAAATAAAGAACTAGATACGAAAAAAATATTAAACATATACCTTTTGTCACGCAGTTTAAAAAAAACAGGATAAGGAAATATAGAAGAATCAGATATATTCTTAGGAAATTATATCTTAAGAACTAACAGACTAGATAGGACAAGAAATCTATGAAAAATTGACAATTTACGCAGGGGCCTTAACACCTCTACACCTCTACACCTCTACTACGGATGATATTTTACAAATAATCTAAAATATTACAATTTGCACAATATTGTATTATTTGATAATACTCTGTATAGCCTATCTAATCATACTGCAAAATTTCACGGACGGAGTAATTTGCGTCAAGGTCTCCGGATTTTGCTTCCGTATGTTAGAATTCATTGATGACTAGCTTCCGCCCGCGACTTCGTCCGCGTGGAATCAGTAATAATTAGTCTCTCTTGACTTATACCTGAAAAAACAAAAAGAACCTATTCCAGGAGCTTAAATCTAACTATATACGACGTTTCACGAAAATCCGTTCAGCCTTATGGAGCTGCGTGGTAACAATCATACAGACACACAATCTTTTCTAATTATCATATTAGTAGGATTAGTAGCATTGTTTGTTTCAAAAAGTATTTGTACCAAATTTAAAGTAAATATCAGCAAGAAATCAATTATTTCCATACAAACTTTCAATACACCAAGGTATATCATTTTAAGGCTGGTTACATTTATTTATTTCTTTCTTATACCAAGTTTCAATTTGATAAACAAATGGAATAAATTTTTCCAGTACAAAGTTCAACATTCTAAGGCATCCATTTTAATAGTGAGTTTAGTTTTTTCTAGATTGCTTATCTATTTGTTTGTTTTGAATTCCATTTATACGAAGTTTCAAGTTGATAAACAAATGGAAAGGGTTTGTAAACCCCCTCAAAGTATACCTTTTTAGGGATAGTTTATTTTTTTTCTCTAACGTATACGTAATGGTTTGTTTTGAAGAGTAATTATACCAAATTTCAAGTTAATAAACTCATCGAATTAGTTTTTCCCAAAGGTACTAACTTCATCCCCCTCTTTTAGCCCCTTCCAGTTTTATGTCCAAATCTTTCTATAGCTTATGTCCTGCCTGAAATTTTCTTTAATGGAATATTGTAAACTGCATTGAATTCCACCCAGTAGTTTTAAAGTTTATCGCGTACATACAATCAGACAAACAGACATGAAATTCAAAAACCATTGAGATGTATTGCGTTGCTCATTCTGAAGCCCCCATAGCATTATTTTTTTCACTATTATCTTCTATGTACAGACTTTTTCCACTTTATCAATACATTTAAAACAGTACCGTGACTCACTTATAGACAACACACAGCCTTAACGAGTGGTCCTAGAGGTTTGAAATTTGGACCAGACATTCCTCAAGTACCCAAGAGGTACATTAAGGAGGGATTTTTTGAAATTCCATCCCTAAAGGGGTGATACAGTTTGTATGGATAATACCTCGGGCGAAGCTGTGGCGGGTACACTAATTTAAGTATCAATATTTGTTACGTCAGTTTGATCTCTACGATATTCAAATGATTCAGTAGACAGCTGCTTACAATCGACCTTTGAAAGACGCCCTAATACAGTTTTTTTTAAACTTCTAGCTACCATGAGATCTCTGAACTCGGCGAGACTGATTCTCATTACGATGCAAATTTATACGACCGTCTGTATGAAATTCAGTGGAATTCTGACTGCACAAAATGTTCTCGAATGTTTCAAAATGTTCCGGGTTGTTCGCGAGTAAGTGTGGAACACTAACAGTTCAGTAATGAACATTTTCGCGTATCTTTTAGTCATCTCCATATTTTTGCATGGACTATAAAAATATTTCATATCGTTTTCACATTATTAAATTCAAACGTTCCCCGTATAACGAACTCGTACAAATGCAACTCATCAAATTAACATCTTTCATGTTGTTTTAAATATGTGCTGAACATTCCATTGCAGTTCTTTATGTAACGCGATGCTACGTAAAATAACGCTCCATGCTTCATATAAATTAATTATTTTAGAAAAGTGGTTTGTTTCGAACGTAGAATTATTAACGTAACGAAGTTTCAGTTTGCTGTTGCAAGACATTACTAGCGCACGCAAAGGTTACTCGATACTAGCTGACTGTGTCTAGAATATTCAAGTAACCTTATCAAAAATAGGCAACGAGTATAAATAGATTAAAGGGGATTTAATCATTGATTTTGACCAGAGTTAGACAATATAATGCAGGTTCGTGAACAATGTAATCTAAAAAATGTGATGTGGTGATTATAATTATATAAAATGTGGGTGGCATCCATGAAAAGAAAGATAGTATTTTAATTGACGATTTTTAAATTTAGTCGACGTCAATGGTATAAATATTCAGTACTTAATAAAATATAAATGAAAATTTGCATAGCCCGCCCGATTTGCCCTTTAACCTTTTAAGAAAACTAGATTGGGTGTTTGGAATCCTTTTTAAAGCCAAAGCTAAAAAGATTTTTATTAAAAATCGCAAATTTGATCAAATTAGTTATTCGATCACGATTCTTCTTTTCTAGATCTATTTGTCGTTGTAACAGTAAAAAAAAAGCTTTTGCCTAAAATCAAAAGCAAAACCTAAAACTGAATTGTGAGACAAAATATCCAGGTAATTTTGTCGTAGTCTTATATAATTAAGTAATGAGTGCATTCTAATATATTTCTTAAAAATGTAGAAAAAACTATTTTTATTGTAAATATAACTGTTACTACGAATTCAACATGAATTTTTCCATGATGTAGAACTTTCTTAGAATCTGAGATTCTATACCTTCCAGAGCCAAGCATAGCAGTTGGTCGGCACGGTACATGCCTCTGCAAGTCGTAAACATATTTTGCGTCAAGTTATCCATATATTTTTCGCAACTAGTAATATTTAGAAGAACCGTATCAAATCGAAGTCATTCGAACGTGTACAGGTCTATCGGGTCGGTTCAAAGTTACATCAGACACGGTTGGTCGGTTCATTGAATCTCATAGGAGGGAGAGTAATCTCGTAATCGTATTTTAGATGAAACTAACGGCCCCGCCGCAGCTTCACCCACAGTATTTCCCATAAAATAAAATAAAAATAAAAAAGTCTTTTAATTTCACATCATACAAAAAATCATTAAAATTAATTCATATATGTAAGAAAGAGAATAGCAAATAATTAAAATTTATAATAAAGATCATTGCAAGTAGGTCTGTTGATATTAATAGCATGCGTAATTAATTTTTATCATAATGTTAATCTTAGAAAAGAAAATAATGAATAATTAAGGAAAAGAAAACATATAAATGAGACATGATGAGAACCCCTCTAGTATCCATTAAGGCCTCCAAGGATTTGCCAATTCTCTCTATCTTCAGCTGCAGTAGTCCTGGCTTCTCCTGCAATGGCCTTGATCTCGTCTGCCCACCGTGTGCGAGGTATGCCTCTAGGACGTTTTCCCTGAGGTCCGGGCCAAACCGTCGCATCTCTCGTCCATCTTCCGTCTTCAAGTCTAACGAGCTGGCTAGCCCATTTTCACTTTAGTTTAAGAGATTGATGAAGAAAGTCAATCGGCTGAGTTTTTTGTCGGATTTTTATATTGCGGACTTTGTAAAGTTTCTTTATTTTTACAATCGACCTTTCCATAGCTGACTGGCAAGACTACCTTTGATTTATTCTTTTTAAGTATGTGACCATGTTTGCAAGCCATATGTAATACAAGATAATTATACAGTTGTCCATATTTTTAGCGGCATTGCACTTTTGAATATTTCTTTAAGGGTCCAGTATTTAGTTCATGACAAGTTGACCCTCCTAGTTATTTCGTCAAGGCAACTATTTGGTTGAAAAATATATTTTTTTGCCACACACTTACGTAGTCTAGCGCTATTTGTCTTATTTTAATAGGTGTTTTTAAGGCATTTGTCATAATCATTGTTTTATCAAAAGTCATATCTAGTCCGACTTTTTGACTGGCTGTGTATAGAATATTGAATTGATCATGCTCTCTAATTGAATAAAAGATTCTGAAAATAAGATAATGTCGTCTGGAAAACGAAGGTGATTCAGACATTTGTTGTTAACAGAGATGCCATGATTATCCCAATTAATTTGCTTGAACACAGATTCGAGGACTGCGATAAAAAGCTTAGGAGAGATTGGATCTCCTTCACTCCTCTTTTCATTTTAATTTCAGGCCCGGTGTTTTCCAATTTGAGTCGGGTGATGCTTTGACCATGTATATCAATAAGTATTTTTATGTAGGTGTGATGAATATTATTTTCGCACAAGGCATTCCGGATAGAGTTGTGCGAGTTCGTATATATATATATGACGATCTTGTTTGACGATCTCAATGTAATTGCTTTAAATTTGACATGCCATATAACTTAAACTGTTAATATTATATTGAGTAAGAAATAGACCAAACTAAACTATGGCTCATGGTTGAAAACCCCTTGCAGAAGCCTACTTGTTGCTGTCTGTTGTATATCTGTGTGCTAATTCTGCTACAAAAACTAGCAGAGAAACGATTGTATAACGATGGGTGCAAGCTTATTGGTCTACAGTTACTAATGTTGTTGGGGGTCACCTTTTTTGCTACAGAAGGATTACGTGGGGCGCAGTGTTTTCAATGCTTCATTGGGAATGCCGTCTGGGCCTGCGAATTTTGACTTAAGCAATACCTTACATTCAGTTTTGTTGTTTATAGATAAACCATTTGGTTACATGCAATTAACTATTGTAACGCCTTACCAAATTATGGTTAAAACTGAAATAACCGAAGTAGTTTGGTTGTCATTAACTGTATATTTTATGATCCCTAATTACATTCACGTAAGTATGCTAATATTCAATCCCTAAAAATGTCTGAACTGCCTTAAAAACTTTCACTTTTACTGAACAAGCCAATAACGTTACAATATATAATTATCATTTTCTTCACTGGAGACACATTTGTCTGTCTCTTAAAATACGATAGAGACTTTTGGGTTATACAAAAATAATCATCAAAACACCATAAACTCGCATACCGCCAATCCTTAAAAAAACTGAGCAGTGTTCCACGAGCAAAACCATTTAATTGTGTACTGTTACAAACTCTTACTTAAGTACAGTCGAGGTCATAAATATAGGTATGTATATAATTATATACGTTACCAAAGGGGCAAAAATATCTGAGTGCTTTTACGCCCTTGACAATAAAATCGTCCTCACATCATTATTTTTGACCACTTTGTCCGCGTAGATATTGTTGACCTCGAATCAAAGCTGGACACATTTAACAAACATATTAATAAATGCGGACTCACATTCTAAAGAGCAGATAACGAATAATTAACAAGTTAACGTACATAATTGGTAGAGTTGAGAAATATCTTCATAGAATAAATCGGTGTTTTAAATATAAGGGGGTACCTGCAGACTATGTCGTAAGAAAAAGCAAGTTCAAAGAACAAACTTTAATTCCTCTTTTTAACTTTATCGTAGTCTTAAAGTAAAAGCAAAGCGCTGCAAAGTTCTAAGTTTCTTTTTCTCGTAAACGGTGGCGCGAACAAGTCAATAGTCTCATGATTTTGAAGGTACAGTGTACTAGGTACAGTGGCGCCAATTCGAGAATGTATTCGCTAATTTAAAAGTCGATAAATTTAAAATAAGAAATGTCAAACTCGAGTTAGACGTTTCTTATTTTAAAGTTTAGAGAATTTTAAATGTAGGTGACTCCGCCGTTTTGAATTTGACCCAGTTTAGGTGTAGGTACAAGAAAGTTGAGCATACCTTAAAACTTTGACATTGAACACTTTTATCAACGTTGCATTGACGATATCTAACTATCTAAACACGTAAATAAAATTTAAGTGACTGCATGTGATTTCAAAAATAATACAAATATCCAAGTGGAAAAAACTACATGAGGCCTTAATTACGGTTCTTAGATTTATGTCTGTCTGTTGTTCTGAATGTTTACTCCGAATAGGCTTCGAGTCGGCTGAATGGATTTAAATGAAACGTGGATAGTTAAGAGTATTTTTACTTCGATATTTTTTTTATATCTCTTAGGGTTCCGGCGATATGACATATTGCTCTTTATATGAAAAATGTAATATTCACGGGCACATCTCGTTCTGAAATAATTTTATTATTTTGCTTTGACATTATTTTTAGGTGCTGCGGTCCTAGCAAGGTTAAATAAAGGATAAGTTATCCACATCTTATATCTCGTTGCAATTCTTTCTTCAGTACTAGTATGGGAGAGACGCACTGAGGAGAGCATTATCGTGAACTCATCATACTTTTGTACCTAAGTAACTCCAAAACGTGATAGGAAATAATAATTATTCATAGCGACCGATCGCAAGTCCCCATCCCATCGTGTCCCATTAAAATAATGAATACGATCGTCACTAAAGTCTGTTCGCCGAGAGTCGATAAATATTATTATTATGATATCGTCTCGAAATAGCGACTGACGCTTAACTATCGCAACCTGTATAACGGGCGTCGCTCATCGCCGCGCGCACTGAGTTTAGTGGTACGAGGCACGCAGTTACTGTCAAGCGCGGCGCCGCGCCTGGCGTTACTATACGGTAAAAGAAGATGATAGATTTTTACAAATTGAAGGCAGGGTAGACGAAGCAATTGAACATTTCATAAAAAACGTCACTGACTCTGATTCTTCCTTCGACTCCGAGACTTGGTCATGGTCGTCGTCCGATGATATGCCAGCAATGGGACATATATGACACATTGAATAGCCTGTTCAATAATAATGTTCTATGAAAAAATATAGTATTTCCTTTTAGTTTCTTATTATCATCGGTAAAAATAATAAGCGGGCCGCTATTTGGGATCAGTTAAGAAGCCCTGATATTTTTTTATTTTTTCATCTCTTGGCGAATAGACTACGTAAAATAGAGATAAAGTTGATGTATATTCATAGGATAAACATAATTTCCGACAGTAAGAGGTATGGTAGATTAAAGACATCGTTAAGGGTCAGTCAGGTCATCGTTAAAGAGAGTTCAATTAATACAAAAACAATTTAACAGCGTCCAACCTCTTTATAAAGAAAGTCTTTCACCTACCTAATTAAGAAAACTTCAGAAGGAAAAAAGAGAGCTGTCGAAGGCGATAAATTAATTTTATCAAATCGAACTCCTTTGTCAACGTTCTATAAATTTTTTATTAATTAATTTCGAAAAGCTTTTCTCCGCTATCCTGCATAAAAGAGGTCAGTATTTTATACCTACGCCTATTCATTTCATAAATTTAAATATCTCTAGCATAATAATAATTTTTTGGCAGTAAAAAATATCTAGATTCTTTATGAAGTCAGTAAAAAAAAAACAAGCAACATGTCGATATATACAATTTCTACGTCTCATTCGCGGTTTCCTCATTGCGAACATAATATTGTTTCAATCTATCCCTTTTCCACAAGTTTCACTAAATAAAGCTTTATCATTTACCTCTTACGCCTTTGACATAATATTGAAAGGCTGAAATCCTTTTTAACCAATGGACATCCATGCAACAAGAACATGCGCCGCCGCGGGAGGCTTACCGTCGCCTTGACTCTTACTGTCTCAGAATAAGTACATAGTTCTAGTAAATCTCTAGGAACAAATGGTTGAAAAGAGCTATGAACGTAAAGCACACCTACATATTTGTTATATAAGCCGATCGTGATGTAAAGGCAAATGTACCAATACCTACTGCTAGCTGGCTTTTACCGCCCCTGTCGTGAGCATCCCTCCTCGTTTTTACGCATGATGTGAGAAATAAAATAAATGGAAAGACCATAACCAGAGAAGAACGTGAATTTATTTTTAGTACTTAAAAGTAACTAAACATTTTTTTAAATTTTAATGAGCTTATTATAAGTTGAACATACAGGTTAAGTTACTTAATTAATATTACAAGCTAGCTAATTATGAAGATTCTAGACTAAAATATGTATACTAGAAACTTTTGCCGAAGCACTGTATGTTCGCTCGTTAGTCCTCAGTGGTCATATAGTAGTGTTTATTGTCCTCGGGCAGATGACATTAAAAACCGCTTAGCGCACCGGTGCGGTGCACGAAAACGCCGGCAATTTCGGCAGCGTCGGAAAAATAGCACGAAACGCTTGTTAAAGTTAAATGACTAGCTGAGAAATTGCAGTCATTATCGCGCAGTGCTATAACAGTGGTGTAACAAAACGGTTTTATAGCGCTATGGCGGCTATAATCCACATATTAT
The DNA here is from genome assembly GCA_947859335.1 of Tortricodes alternella. Classification (NCBI taxonomy): domain Eukaryota; kingdom Metazoa; phylum Arthropoda; class Insecta; order Lepidoptera; family Tortricidae; genus Tortricodes; species Tortricodes alternella. The sequence goes on along the minus strand of OX401973.1, from coordinate 15,152,866 downwards.
ATGCCATGAGGCTCAGGTTATAGGCAGAGTAGGTTTTTGGGTTATGCGCCCCGTTTTCTAATGTTAAAATTTGCTAGGAAATCGCAACAATGTCCCGGGCAAATATATGGAATTTATAATATGATTTGCCAGTATTATACAACATGACCCTGATTTTCTCTTTTGATGTGGGTTTATTTTACATTGAGTTATACGTAGGATTTCTTGTACTTATTTAAATAATATTAAATTAAAGTGACAACTTTCTGGGGAAGCGTGTGTCACGCTCTGAAGAAAATACCATGTTCAAAGCCATTGACAACATTTCATTTTTTTTCTTTTCGATGTAGGGTACATCTTTGACCCGAAACCTGGCATTAACAAGCAATATTTTACTTACTATATATAACCATACTTTTTGCAGCAATAAGTACCCACGTAGCTACAAGATTAAGACTGCTTAGGTACTGCGTTGGTTCCGAATGCGAGAAAATACATTTCGAAGTAGTCGGGGTCGTCAAGTTACGAGTCCATACACATACAATGTCCGAGTTTTCTAGATCCGTATCTTCTCGGATTTGGATCGGTCCCAGTGCATAAGTGCTTTAAGGTCCACTTTTATAATGATTCCTTGTTATAATTCTAAGATCAAATATACGTAAGTTTTTAACAGACTTCAAAACACGAGCAGGTTCTCGTCACGTATGTTTTTTAAAATTATTTACAAAAGTCGTGGACCGAATTGTGTATCTGAGCGAATATCTGGTGTTTCTAGGTAATTTACCATAGTAACTATTTCTTACTTTTTAAAGGGTTTTCGGAGCCGGTTTGGTTTTTTGGTATTGACATTACTGCTCTGTCATTTGGTCTGACGAATCATCATAGAACCCGGCCTAACCAATGAACCCTTAGAATATAGAATAATAATAGAGTAAACGTTGAAACCGTCAAACCATGCCGCCCAAAACGTCAACTACAGGCCACACGGATTCATACAAACCCATGCGCATTTGTTTGGCCTGTAAGGTTATGATACTAAATAATATTGGCAATTTAGTGTTTATTTGTGACAGCATTATTACAATCTTATTAATTTGGTCATACTGTCACTGGCTGACGTAAGGCGAAGAACCATATTTGAAATCGACGTACTAATTAAAATACAGCCATCTTGTTTTTGCATTAGGGCGCTGCGGGAGCAGCGTAGCATTACAGTCGTAGGTTCAATTAATTTACAGCGTATCTTTTACTTCTATAATCTAAGAATGAACCCTGCTCACCATGCTCTCGGTCGGTTTCCTTATACAAGATTCTCATTATTATCTTCATAAAATAAGAAAAAAATAGCACGACAACCGTTAAGTAAAGGGAATATCTATTCCGCGCTATTATGCTGTAACACAATCGAAACCATGATATACAAGGCTGACATTTAGAAGTAGACCTAGGACAGGTTTTACAAAGAGCACAGTAAGTTGGAAGAGGCAGAGATACAAAGTGCATTGCAGAGCTTACATTCGATATTTGTCTAACTTATACAGAAACCGATCTTTACTGTTGTAACTAAATGTCGCTTTGTTTTTCATGTGTAACATCTTTCCTATCGCTTTATTGCAATCTGTGGGAGTGATTTCACGAAAAGGGAGGGATACCAACAATTTTTTTTCGGATAGTTATTGATTACCTTAGACAACCTACTACTACTATTATTCAAAATTCAGTTTCTGAGGCTACATAATATCTATAAGTGCCATTTTTTCTCCTTATTGTTCAGTTATTCCAAAAAGGGAGTCCTAATGACAGCATCGTGGTAAGTTTAAAACGTGCTTGAGATTTCGATGACAAATTAATACTTAAAGACATTCTTACGGCGCTACTCAGAGTCAGATAATGAACGAATTACACGTTCCCTTGAATGGAAATTTTGCAAAAAGTTAACTGTTCACTATCTGACTATGAGTGCAGCCGTTAGTCTTGAAGTTCAAATAGGCTTTCTCTTCATGCATTTAAGTATTCTGTTACCAGCGTCTTCCAGCGAAATATGTCCACGTTAAGCCTATTGTAAGGTTGGCAAGCCGTCTGACCCCGGTCTGGGGGTAAGCTTTGTGGCTTAGGATAATAAGAACGGCCACGTCACCATGTTGGCTCGGCGGCCATTGTTGTCGTCGACACAATCTTCCTCCACGACATGTTGCTGACAGGCTGGGCTTTGAACAAAATTGAAACTGACTTCTTGGACGTACAAGAAAGTAACTTACCTGTAGGTCAATGATTTTGGGCTGGTTGACCGACCTAGTATACTATTACCGTTATTGCCGAAATATATATAACGACCCTGCTGGACCTGCGGCTGGGCTTTGAACAAAATTGAAACTGACTTCTTGGACGTACAAGAAAGTAACTTACCTGTAGGTAAATGATTTTGGGCTGGTTGACCTAGTATACTATTACCGTTATTACCGTAATAAGTATATATAACGACCCTGCTCTTGAAAACTGTCTACACTTTTCTGTCTGTAAAATTCCAACTTGAATAAAATAGGGCCTAGATGTTGACCAACAGAACTGAGATTCAACCATCAGTTGCTTTTTAACCGACTTCAAAAAATCCGAAGGAGGAGGTTCTCAGTTCGACGCGTATATTTGTTTTTTGTTTTTGTTTTTATCCTAATACGTTGCCGGTCGTGATCGTAACATTAAATTTATAAGTAGATAGCTTCCGCCCGCGACTTTGTCCGCGTGGAATTCGGTTGTAATTATACTCTCGACAACTTTTGAGTTATTTGGGACAAAAATGACCCTATTTTCTATTCCAGAAGCTAATGTCTAACTATATACGACGTTTCATGAAAATACGTTCAGCCATATGGAGCTAAGTTGTAACAAACATACACAAACACACACACACAAGTGTGTGTTGTGTGTTTTCGTAGTGGTAGAGCCAAACAGTAATCCTCACTATATGATTACTGTTCGAATGGGCCGGCTCGACCGGGGTAGCACCACACTCTCACAGAATATCGGCGTAAAGTAATAGCTTGCTATTGCATTTCGTACAGTGAGTGACGAGATCCGGAGGCCTATTCCCTCATCCCTATCCCATCCCCATTCCCCATCCTCCTTAGACTGGCAACGCATTGGCAGCACCTCTGGTGTTGCAGATGTCCATGGCCGGCGGTGACCACTTTCCATCAGGTGGGCCGTCAGCTCGTTTGCCAGTCAACTAAAATAAAAAAACAAACAATAATTTATTTTAGAAACGGTTACCTACCTAATTGTTTGTTTTGAACTGCATATATACCAAGTTTCAAGTCGATAAACAAATGGAATCGGTTTTTCCAATACAAAGTTTAACGCCCCAAGTCCCCCTTTTTAGGGGTAGTTTCATATTGTCTTATACCGCATACCTATTTTTCTATTTGGAAGAGTATTTATACCAAGTTTTAAGTTAATAAACTCATCCAAACAGTTTTTCGCATACTAACTTCCACCCCCTCTTTTACCCCCTTCCACTTTTATTTCCAAAAGTTTCTATAGCCTATGTCCTGCCTGAAGTATTCCTGGATATATTATCGAAAACCGCATTGAAATCCATCCAGAAGTTTTAAAGTTTATCGCGAACATACAATCAGACAAACAGACAAACAGACATGAAATTCAAAAACCATTGGGATTTGTTCTGCTGGTCATTCTGAAGCCCCCCATAGCATTTTTTCATTGTTATCTTCAATGTACAGACTTTTTCCACTTTACGATTTTATTATATGTATAGATAATTAAAACTGAGTAACTATCTAGGTATATCTAGGTATGGTACCTAATTAGTATAGGTCAAAATAATACAGCTACCACAACTAGTCCAATTACTACATGTAACGGTTTATTCAGCTTCATTGCGCTTCAAGTATACGATGTTTCTTTAATTCTTTGATTTCGCGGAAACATGCACTAAAATATCAATAAGTAGTTCTTTCGTGGCTGTCAAGTAGGCTATGAAGGAGATTCTACTGCTGGAGCCTTTTGGAGAAGATGGAGCCGGAGCAGGCATGTATTTAGGAACAACTCTGAGGTTCGACATTTCGTATGAGCCCTGAAATAAAAATAAACGGTACAATTTTCATTATAAGATTTAAGGGGAAGTCTGTATTTCTTTTTGTTTACTCGCAGTGGAAGCGAACATTAAGTAGGTATATTTTTAAACTTGGCGGTAAAACCCATTTACACTCGAAACATCCGACCTCGCTTGGTTTTTTTTTTTGCGTAGGAGGAGGAAATGTTATTGGGGAGAGGAAATATTAAGGGAAGGATAGTGAGTATGGAGAGTGAGTGAGTGGGGAACGATTATGGGAAAAGAGAGGAGAGGATGGTAGTGGTAGGTAAAATGTATGGGAGTGGGTTAGGGTACGTGAGTGAAGATGGAGTGAGTGGTGTGAGTGTAAGTGTAGTGTTTAATGAGTAGAAATGTACGGAGGGGCAGCCAGGTGCCGAGAGCGGGAGCTCCCGACACCCAGCCACCCCTCTTGGGTTAGGACGGTGAAATAATAATATGACTTGATATGCCATGTTTTAATATCTTGTTGAACAATCTACCATTAGGTATTATTAGGATTACATACTGAGGGCAAGGGACAGTCAGTTATATTTGTAAACCGCCTTATAAACTCCACCATCCAGAGTTTGTCCACAAAATCACAAACTTTAAAAGTCATGTTGAACATTGTTTTTCTTTCCAAAGGATAAGTAAGGCTTACCTGAAAATCAAGACTTCATGTTACTTCCTCGATACGAGCTCCCTAGCGTTCAGAAAAAAAGGCGAAATAGAACAACTTAATGCGTCGTGGATGTTTAAAAATTTGGTTCGATTATTTGTAAGTTCGATTCAAATTGCTTCGTTACGACTGAATTATATATTTGAATTATGCGATCGATTATACAAACGCAATTCTTCCTATTCGTGATTCCCATACTGTATGGATTCCACACAACTGCAGTTTACTACGTAGTAATGTATGTTGTAGTAGTAAAGAATGTAGTAAACTGCAGTTGTGTGGAACCCATATTGTGTAGAATCACGAAGAGGAAGAAGCCCGATTGAGTTAAATAACTGCTGTGTAGAATCACGAATGTAGTAAACTGCAGTTGTGTAGAACCCATATTGTGTAGAATCACGAATAGGAAGAATCGCGTTTGTGTAAAAGATCGCATAATTCCTATATTTGTACCTACAAGGCCCTTGCATTGGAATAAATGTGCTAATAAAATATCCAAACTGATGATATCATAGGGATGAACTACTTCTAGGAGCAGACATTGCTTTGAAGTCTAGATTGCCAACGCCGAAATGCAATTGTGTTAACTTTCTAGCTTGCCTATAAGATAATGAGGATACGGCTACGGATATAATACTCATCTCGCTAGGTTAAGATATAGAGCGACCAAAACCGGCCTAATTTTACAAAAAGTCTTGATTAAGTCCAAAATAAAATAACCGTCTAAAACAAAACTCACAGAAACATTGTAACTCCAGCTTTGCAAGGTGGTCATCGTGATGTTCGTAGAGTACGGATCGTTCCTCCTTCGCCGAGACATGACCACTTGGACGTCCCTAAAGTACATTGGGTTCCAGTACTTCAATACGGACTTGTCTTGAACCGTTGGCTCCTGATTTTATGTAAATATGTTATGTATGTAAGTAACTCTTTATTGCATATAAATAACACATACAGGTAGCGGCATGAAAGTCTAGCGGTGAACGAAATGTGGTGGGGATACTGCGCATGAGTACAACTGCTCGCGCTCCCGTCACCGTCCCGCTCACTCTCCCGCGATATCCAATTTTCGATCGAATAACGGTCACTTTCGTGCCGCCACCTGTAACAATTATGGCTTACTATCGGTTATAGTTACTCCGTCGGGAACTTTTAAATTTTTAGGATAAAAAGTATCATATGTGCTATTCCACACTACAATCTATCTCTGTGCCACATTTTATCTAGATCCGTTCAGCCGTTCTTAACAAACATACATCCATCCAAACTTTCGCATTTTTAATATTAGTAGGATGACAAAGGAATGTACAAAGGCCAGCTTATCCCTTATGCGATCTCTTTCATCCACCTAACCTTATATAGTTAATAAGAGAAGACAATGCATGACAATAGACAAAATAACAAACAGCTAAAACAAATTTAAATTAAAAAAATATATATATATTGTTTGTATTAATTGTTATTTAAGTAATCTTAGTTAGTTGTGTGTGAAGTCCCAGTCGACACTGGGTATGCGTGGGGACAACTGCCCAGTCCTTCTCACTATGAGAGGAGGCCTGTGTCCAGGCCCATGGTGATGATGGTGATGATGATGAGTCGATGGAACCTGCACTTGACAGTAAAACAAAGAAACTGCAGTGTTTATCGTTCTTGGTATATTGACAGTACTCGATTTTATACCGCAAATCTCGATAAATAAGAGTAGTATATACTGATCAAGTTAATTGTAATCTTTAAAAAACGTCTTACGTAACGTCGTACATATAAATGTATAAGCATAATGATTGTCTGCTTTAGATGGTATCTTTAAATACAAACACACATTGAAAATAAAACTTACCCCATCCACGAATAAAATAAAAACGAAGGAAAAACAAACTACACTTAAAACTATAAAATATTTTGAAATGTTTGATAGAGACATTGTTGTTTTTCATGCAATTGCCAACACTGTGGAGTGGATATGTTGGTACTTGGTAGTATGTAACCTAATGATGACAAATGTTTTGCAATCCACAAAATGGAATAATGATGACATTAAACAGTCGTTAAAAGTGCATACTTATCGTGCATGCATAATGATCACAGACCGATTCGATCAGTAATTATTTAAAAAAACGAACCCAACTGCATTGCATAATCACTAAAAAAAGAGAATATCGGCCCCCTTAAAGCATCAAGCCCCCTGGGCCCCACCCCAAGCCCCGGGCGGTTCAGATTGCGTTGTGAACCACGGTACATTATGAAATCATCACAGAGCCCCACTTCAAACGCCAAGAACTTTTTATTTGTTGCAATGTTGAGACAACTGTTTGATGAAGTGGAAGCTAATTTTGTTCTGCGTCGATTGATATAGCTTGGAACGAATTTGAACTTTAAATCAAAATTGTAAGACAGAAATTCAGTTGCTGTAGTGCTGGCACAACACGGTCTAGCCACCGGTAGACAAAGGGTACACCAGCGTCGGCTAAACAGTTGAACCAAAAGGAGACGATGGAGCTTCACAGGTTAACCACAGATGCAGATTTCCATCAAATTCTTCCTATAGCTTCTTCTTCCTTTTGCCTTAGTGCCTGTGTGTTTACCAGTATATGTTGTAATCTTATGAGATTAAAAAACATTTACAGGTCATTACTGGCAACAAGCACTAGTCAAAGAATGTCTTCTTGAGACACTGGGGAATTTCGAACAAAAATATATGGCTCAGCAGCGATAGCAAGATTGACAGAAGGAAAACTTAAACCGTCTTATCTCTAAGTGCATCTCTCTGACACTCGCTCGTGCCAACGAAAGAGATAGTCAGAGAGATAAACAGATCTGACTTATCCCCGTGTCTGGCATGCTAGGGCCATTGCTTCCCGAACGCGGCAACCTGTATTGGATTCGACGATAGACCTCTTTCTCGAATGCGTATTAGGTATGAGCGTCATAGACATGTCCAAATATCTTATCAATTTCGCATCAAAAGTTTTTCCATAAATAAATTTCCGGAACCGCAAAGTACATTAAATTGACATTCAAAGCCTTTCCGCGCCTCCGGTAACTACCCGCCAACTTCGGCTGGGACGTCTCGGAATTCCGAACGATGTAAACTCCATTAAAACACTTGTGATAAATATTGTAAATCTCTAAATTGTTTATTTTGGCCCAAGACGGGCGTAAACAGAAAATATTGCTAAGGGTTTGAGAGAAATTAAAAACTTTTAATTGAATATTAGGCACCCGAGCGGCGCCGCGGGTAGAAGCAACTCCGCTCATCGCGTCTCCCACGCCTGCTCACTTAAAACTTAACAGATTCAGCCTGCCGCCCAAAACATCAGCTTTTACGAAAAAACTGAAGGTAATTAAATTGGAAGGTTTAAACTTGGGAAGTTTCTTTCATAACTCCGAGAAACGCTTAACATGCCCTGATTTTTACCACGAGATATTACTTGAGTCAAGGAGATACTTGCTTACTCGGCTGTAATAAAAGCCTGTGTGCTCTGGGATGATAAATTAGAGTAAGCTATCCGTTCTTACTCATCTTTTAACTACAAAATATTTATTACGTAATTTATTTCGTTGCTTGAACATGTTATCTAACAGAAATAAAACCGACTTCAAAAAAGTAATAAATAATGACAGGCCATCTGTAGTCAATTAACTAGAAACATCAATTATATCGTTCTTTTAGAAACATCTATTTCGAATCTGAATAGACTTCAATTGACTTGAGATTTTTCTCAAGTGTTTAGGATATGAAAAGATTAAACAAGAATTTTCAAACGATTAACGGCATCCTTTTGAATGAAAGAAATTAAGATTACTGTTATATAAATGGCTATATATTACTTAGCATAATATCCCTTCAGCGAATAGAGGTCGTGAAACTCATTTGTTTGAGTCTATCCTGAGGTCAGCCGTATCCTAATAAAACGGTCCAAGAGCACGTGAATTATTTTGAACCTAACCGTAAAGGAAGGTACTTCACGTCACCGTTACTTGGCTTGAACACACCCGACAGTATAATAAACATTATCGTAAAATCATAATACTTATACTTCCACTCTAACAGCTATAATAATAAAAGTACCTATAAGGGTATGCCAAAAGTCTTTCAGTACAATACAACACACGGCTAGACCTTCTTCTAACAGCTCCGGTTGAATGTGATACATTTTTAGCCTTTTGGAGCATACTTTATTCAAATATTAAAGACGTCACTAATAAATACAAGTAGGTACTCTATTTATTGGTCAATGTTTCTTTTTGATAGTGTCCACGTGTATCCGGCGTATCCATGTAAGCAAAAAAAATCTACATGAAACCTATCATGAGACTAAGTACTAATATCTATGTAATCAAGCTCAAGCAAGTGCTCGATCAAGCACGATCCGTCTCTGAAATAAACAATTCCAAGAAATTAAAAATGTTCGAACCTTATAAACCTTGTGTAGATTCGGTGTGATGTGATGTGAGACGTAGGTCGTAGAGTCGTGTCAAGCAAGCTTATTTATAAGGTTACTTGCGTTAATTAAGACGCTGACAAGAGCCAATGACCTTGAGTGATCGGTCACTGTCTGTTAGCACCGGAGTGAACGAGAAGCACTGTGCGGTTTTGTGTATGGGGAAAATAAAAAACGGATGAATTATGTAAGCTAAACGTAAAATATAAATTAGTCATTTTTTTAGTATGGGCTTGATCTAATAGCTTTATTAATTATAGACCCATAAGTTAAAAAAAATAAGACATAGAACTGTTTAAAGAGGATTTCAGACGTAACTTCACGTTTTTTTTTATCGTATCGATTTTATCAAATCGTATTTTGGAAATAGTTATTTTTTCAATAATATAATGACTAAATGACTATGGATGGACATATATTTTTTTCGTACCTACTCTTAAACGTTTTATAGTTCGCGTTACGTATAACTTGAATGCCCCCCGGATTGCTAGAGGTGCTCGTATCGCTGAATAATGAACTCTGTCTCGGCAGTCAGCGCGTGAGTGATCTCATGACGTTAAAATGAGATTGAAAAACCATAGCCAAGTTATGGAGCAGATTATAGAATATTTACAACCTATACAGTACCTAATTTTGGGAAAGACCATTATCACTATTTTAGGCGTCTCTCTCCCAACACTTCCTAAGTTTTCTTCCAAATAAACTTAGCAATTGCTAAGCCTTTCGACTAATTAGGCACAGATTACTTACAATAATAGTTCTGGTACATGGATTCTTCACGTGATAGGTACCGATGGATCAAAAATGAATTCTGGCACTGGACCAGGTATTCATGGCAAAGACTAAAATAGTAGTATGAGCATGAGCATTTTACCGTCTTACAAGCAAAAATGTAGGTATGCAATATTTGCCTGGGCATAGGCGAATATAGACAGAATGATACGGGAGGAAATTGTCTTTATACTCAGTGACAGTCAAGCAACACTCAAAGCGTTTTAGTCGTCGAAAGTGAACTCTGGTGTCCAAGATTTGAACAAACTTGGTATAGATTTACCTAATAAGGTAGCCACGGTGTGGATCCCAGGACACGGAGACTTCACTGGTAATGAAACAGGGGATGAGCTTGCAAGGGAAGGGTCTATTATTATCTACATTGGACCCGAACCATTTGTGGGAATGGAAATCCTTAGCAATGGATATCCTGAACCAAAGAACCTTAAGCCACTACAACTACGCTCCACAATCAGCTTCATTGAAGAGGCCATGAACTAACTGCTTAGGAGAGGGGTAATTACACAAAAGATCCCATTTTAGGTACGTAAGGACCCTCCACAATCTAAGATAAGATGAGGTACAATCGTTCTGACATATTCGTTCACATTACATGTAGTAATAAACCGTGCACGGTTAAAGGTCGAATTAAGGTTCGCAAATGTAGGCCACTACCGGGAGATATCCCATGACACGGGTTGGCTACTCACAAAACCTATAGTTGGGGGGGGGGGGGGGGGCACTAATTAAATCCTCTGTGACCCCCCCCCCTTCAGACCGCGCCTGTATGTAGGTGTGCAACCGTTCGCGTTCGTCTTGGAAGTGTTTCGGAAAATTTTCAACAGTAGGAATAATGATGATGTGCCCATAACAATTCCATATGAGATAAACGGCACACGTTTTTTATTGTTGGACATTTTTATGTTCATGGGATATTATCTAGTCCTTTTCCTTCCTGACGCTATAACTCCAGAACGCACGAACCGATTTCCACGGTTTTGCATTCGTTGGAAAGGTCTCGGGCTCCGTGAGGTTTATAGCAAAGAAAATTCAGGAAAAATTTCAACAGAAAAGCGGGAAAATCTTTTTTCACATACAGCGCCATCTCTGATACATAGCTACACCAAACGAAATGTTACATAAAACGAAGCCATCTGGTGGCGAAACGGAGTTCGCCGGGTTTGCTAGTTTGGTTAATAAATTTCAACTTGGTGGTTCATAAGAATGGTTTTTATTTAATCCAATCAGGCGTGGTCAGGGTTGTCACATGGGACATGACCCCCCAAAATCGTACACGTAAAATTGAAAAATCTTCTAAAAATTTACAGAATAAAAAAGTCTAGTCTAAAAGTAAAGTATAATTTACTCGACATAATATTTTATTATTAGTGACCCCCTCCAAAATTTCAGGCTGCGACCACGCCTCAAACCAATCCCTACAATTACTTGGCCGTACCGCTTCACACGCACTTTATAAGATAGCAACACAAAGATACATTAAATAGTTTTATTATCAGCAATTAAGGCATCGACTCGGTAATGTGGTGTTATTCTTGCATTACGTCCACTACAGCTGTTATAAGGAGGGACACCTCTTATCAGTGACCCCTAGACCTCAATATAATTAATTATATACGTCAGAACCGCGCCCACGTTTCAATACTTATTCATCCATACAGTCAAAGAGGAGCGGCGTGTTTTGTTTTGATGGTTTTTACAGATAAGTTGATTCATTTAATGACGTAGATTTATTTTTATTGCTATCAACATGGTGTATTTTTTTTGTTTACACACAAACTTTAGCAGTTATAATATAAGTAGGATGGGATTATGTGACAATTTTTCAAGAACGCCCTCCAGCTACATGGAGTGACAATAATATAATTAAGCAAAGTGGCTGGCAGTAGCTGGAAGAGAACAGCAAGATCGGGCGCGGTGGCACGCCTCGGGTGAGAGAGGACTTAGAGTCCGTCCAAGTTAAGTCTGCAGAAACTCGCTTAGAAATATTGCAATTTCTATAGAGGTTCCTAGTTTGAATACAGAACCCTAAAAATCGGCTCTACCACAATAATGGGTTAAATTCGACACGGCTTTGCGTTTTAAAACTCCCTAAACAAATTCGATTTAGTATGGGACCAAGCTGTCAAAATCGAGTTTGACGTTTCTTATTTGGCGAACATACTTCCGAATTGGCCCCTCCTATAAGGCCCTGCTATGCTTGCGTTCGGGGTGTCCGCATACGGAAAACGAATTCGGAAACCGAATCAGGAAAACGAATGTATGTGACGGGCCTAATGTACCTAATCGTAAAAAAACCGAACCGAACGTCAACAGCACCCACATGAACGTATCACTTTAACAATTTGCACTGTATAGCCTTATAAATAGGGTTGTTTATTATAATGCATAGCCATGGAAATGTCAAAATTTTAGGTCAACTTTTTAAAAATGGCTCGTTTTGTTTGATGTGATGTGTTGGAAGTAATTAATAAAATAATTGAAAAAGTTTGTTTTAAAATAAATAGGTATGTAATCACAAATTTAATACATTTTAAACGGAATCCTTCCATTTTCACCTTTCAATTTGTTGCTATAAGTATTCTATGTTGCATGATTAGCAACAGGAAATTCAGCGTGTTGTGTACGTTTAACGATTCTTTGAAGACTTGTTTATCAAGCAATACACTTGTGTAAGTTTCAATCGGTGTAGTTCATACGCAGTATTGTGCACATACTTGCTTGCCGTTTGGGAAAATATACCAAGGTAGGTTGATAACCTATAAAGATAACCTATGACTTTATTCACTTAGTGCTGGAATATCCGGTACTTAACTGTAAGACGCATTATCAAACCAGTTTTAAGAGGATCGTACCTCAACTCGACCAGACATTGTAATTAATATTTAACTGTGGAACCCCATAAATAAAGCTCTTAATACAGATCAGTTGAAACCATTCAATTCCAGTTATTTCTTGATCCACGTGGTTATTTTTGGTGTAATGTCGTTGTCTTAATAATATTATCTTTGTAGTAAATATGATGTAGAATTATTTTGTTGTTCGGTTACTGTGACCTGACTGACCCATGTACGTCAACAGTAGGCGATGAGGCAAATCATTAGCCTCCGAGTTGTCAGTACAATTCTGAAATCCACAATGAGAAGTCATACATACTTTGATTCTTTGGGCTCGGCCAGGTAATTAGATCAATGAAGAATTCTGCAATTTATTTTAATGCTATTAGATTACTTTCTGTTCTGCCTTTTTCTATTTGTCACTTTGTGTTCTTCTATTGTGTGCGTAATGCAATTTTATTTTATTGATGTTTATTGCAATGGTTAAAATAACTATTAGCATAAGCTTCATTTATTAGTAGAAAACATTACTTCATGTTTGCTCATTGCCAAGCTCCCAAATATTCATTTAAAATGTATCTGGGAGGAAAGTTCCTGGCAAACATGTTGTTAATGTTCTTAATTCGGTTGAGTGTGATTCTTGCATGTTATATTGAATGCAGATTTTTATTTTTATTAATTGAATTTAATTTTGTTTAGCATTATGGCCAGAATCCTCGATGGCAAAGGGCTTGCAAAAGATATCCGAAGTGAATTAAAAATCAAAATTGATACTTGGGTCCTCCAAGGTCATCGTGCACCATCTCTCAGATGCATCATAGTAGGAGATGATGCTGCCAGCCATACTTATGTCAAGAACAAAATACAGGCTGCAATTGATGTTGGAATTCAGGCTGAAACAATTAAATATAAAAGCAACTTGACTGAAGAAGAACTCCTAATGGCTATTGACACCTTGAATCTTGATTCTGAAGTAGACGGTATTTTAGTTCAGTTGCCTTTGCCTAGTAGCATTGATGAAAGAAAAGTGTGCAATGCTGTAGCACCAGAAAAAGATGTTGATGGTTTCCATATTGTTAATGTGGGGCAGCTATGCTTGGACATGCCGACTATTGTGCCAGCAACTGCTTTGGCTGTTATAGAAATGCTGAAAAGGTATGTAAATTGATATTTTATCACATTTTCATTGATTCTTTTAAATAAATAATAAGTACCAGTTACTTCTTCTATAACGTCTCGTGATAAAGACGCCTGGTGATAAAGGCATAGATAGCATAGTACCTAACGATATCGTAAAAATTACTTTATCTGATTTGATGTTTTTGGATACCCATTTAAATACATATAAAAATAAAATCAGCACTTCCTGAAATCAATATCTTTTAAGATGACTTTTTTATAGTCTTTTTAACTTTTTTTTAAATACATGAAGCTGATTTTGTCATGACAGCGATGGAGGAATAACTGGTAGTTGCCGCTTTACATGATATAATTTTAAAATAAGAGAATTCTAAATTTGTACATGCTTTAAATAAAAAGGACCAATCTTAATAACTTGCGATGGGTCTAAACATGTACAACCTCAAATAGTTATTGTCATTAAAATTATGTGGATTTCAGGAAGCGAACTTTTGGAAAAGTTATAAGTATTTTACATTTAGATCTTTATAGAAAAAATTAATATGGCTGATTCTATTTGTTTTTTTACTGGGCATGTTTACTTGACATGTATTCTCCACATTGGCACTCCCATTCATAAAAAAAATTACGTTTTAGATTCAAAGTTGAAACTTTTGGTCGAAATGCAGTAGTAGTTGGACGTTCCAAAAACGTAGGGATGCCAATTGCCATGATGCTGCACAGTGACATGAGCCATGATAGTGGACTAGGCATGGATGCAACAGTCACTATCTGCCACAGATACACACCAAAAGAGAAATTGGACTACTACTGCAGAAATGCTGATATCATCATCACTGCCACAGGTATGACTTCATGTCACAAGTGTGTACTTAACATTGGCAGGGTTGCATGCAAATTATCAAGATAATTAATGTTCATTGATATTTATCCAATACTTATGGGATATCTAGTTATTATCAAACCATTTGTGTACAATAAATGGCTGTTTATGTTAAAAACCTTGTTATTTATTTAAAACAAAAAATATCTACAAAATTAACAATAAGTTTTTTTTTTTATTTATTTTTTTAAGTATTTTGATTCTTACAATCAACAAACAACAATCATTAAAAAATCAATGTTATTTAAAGTTACAGTTGACAATTGGGTACTTGGTACACACTAAATGATACACGTAATATCACACACCTAACCTTTTATAATCTTTATTAATTTTGTTGTTATTGATAATTATCCCTTGATACCCTGATCATAGGTATTCATTTCTTGCAAGTTTATTGTTTGATTGATTGATGTTATTTAAGAATGGTTTTTTTTTTGTATAGGTGTTCCCAAACTGATAAAAGCCGATATGGTGAAACCTGGTGCTACAATCATTGATGTTGGAATCGTAAGGGTTACTGATGAAGATGGAAAGACAAGACTTGTTGGGGATGTTGATTATGATGGTAAATTAATTGATATACTTATGGCCAAATTCACAAAGGCTACTCATATTGACCTTTAATTAAAGTGACTTTTATGTATAGGTTGACCATTAGTTGACAAACTATTTAATCTCTAATCAAATGCTTAAGTGGCGTTTGTGAATTCGGCCATTAGAGTTAATATTAAATGCTTCAATAACATATTATCCAATATAATTTACTATGGTACCAAGGTCCTAAAGCCTGGGTGATTTCCTTAACCTTTTAACCGCCGCAAAAATTTTCATCGGACGTGTCCGTGTCGCCACCTATATACGAAGTGACACATTCAAAATATATAAGTAATTTGTCTTAATTATAAGACTGCGGCGAAATGAGCTGGATATTTTGTGTCTTATATTTCAGACAACGGCGGTTAAAGGGTTAAACATTTTGATCAGTCAAATTTTAACAAAGTGAAATTATAAGTCACAACAAAGAAAACAGAACAGCAAAACAATAGCCATTTCTACAACACTATTGTATTCCACAGAGGTAAGCAAAGTGGCTGGGGCAGTTACACCGGTACCCGGTGGCGTGGGTCCCATGACAGTTGCCATGCTGATGCATAACACCTTCCAAGCCGCTCAAAGACTCCGCGACACTGAGGACGTCATGCAATGAATATTTTAATAACATACATGTATTGGTATTGAGGTATTTTGGCAGCATTTTAAATTTATACATTTTGGGTAATCTGTATAAACCTTGTAAGAAAATCAAAAGAGACTCGAGTACACCATGAATTTGTTATTACTGCAAGTCTAGCACAACCCGCCCGCTACTCAAGTCTTTTGTCGTTCAGTGTGTCCCTTACATTTTCGAATAGTTCGACAGGGACGCACTGAGCGACAAAAGACTCGCGAGCAGGTTGTGCAAATCACGATTCTCACATTAATTAGATGTTTTTTCGAATAAATAAAAAAAAGAGTGTTATTTAATTCATCTGCGAGTAGGTAAATTATACAAAATATGGGTCTGGGTGTAATTGAACTATTATACCTAAAATTCTCAACTACATAAAAAATAATACTCGAGAATCTCGAAATTGTATGTTTTAATATTTTATAATCCAAGTGCCTTACTTAAGTTATAATGAACTTATAAGAAAAGTATTATTTATAGGTTAACTTATATAAAGTTTAAGTAAATCATGACCCATTGTTGATAGTAAGATTAGCGAAAGACATGATCATTCCTTAGAAAAGTGACATAATACAAAATGATGCACAATTCCATTGGAGTTCAAGACTTATTTCGTCAGCGTTGCAACATTCCATATAAGTTACCTACTTCCCTATTATTCCATATTGTTGCATCAGTATAAAAAAATCAGTTATTTGTTATTACCCGACTGCGGAGGTTTCCAAGAGGATTTGTTATTATTTGTTATAATTTGTTATTAATTTGATGTAATGTAATTTCAACAAGCCGTTATAAGTAAGTAAGTTTCCTTTGGAAAGGAAGTGCCAAAAAATGCGGCATTTCGTTAGCATAACAAATATCGGTTACCTATTATTTGTATCATTCGGACCATTGTCAACTTGTATACTTAAAATAGCACGCACTTTTTTGATGTTTTTATCTTCCATTGTTATTGTAATAGCTGTGATTGAATCACTTTTCATATTGTCTTATCAATCGATGTGTTTTGTTTGTTACAGATGTTTTGTTCAGTTACTATTATAATTTATAGTTGTAAGAAAGCTATTATAAATAAATTCGTTTATCGAAATCTTGTTTTGTTATTTGAAGAAATACAAATACAAACGTTAGCAAATGTGTGTCCACGGAAAAAATGGTGAGTGGCACTTGATTTTATGGAGCAGAAATGAATCTTAAACCTTTAACACAAAGTATATTATTGTACACAAAAATCAATGGACTCGCAGGTTTTTTCAAATTCAGCTAATTTTATAAGAGATCTTTACATCTACCTATTGTAATTCCCAGTCTACTGTTGCGTCTGTTCGTGTAATGCCCGCTACACGCGTAACGATATATCGTAGCGATTTATTCGTACAAACCGATAGATTTATCGATTGTGTGTATATGAAATCGTTGCGATTTTTGACATACACACGATCGATAAATCTGCGCAGATCGGTTTGCACAGATAAATCGCTACGATTTATCGTTAAGTACAATGTGTAGCGGGCATTAGACTTTCTTAGTATACTGAACAGGTTATGTTCCGACTTAGCGATAGTCGGAACATGAACATTTTGGATGATTTTCTCCTGAGAGATATTTACATGTAAACGGGACTTAATCGCGTAACTTAATTTTATTATTTATCTCGACGTTTCGACCGTATTACAACGGCCGTGGTCACGAGAAGACTGAAGTGGCGGGTATCAGTACCATCGACTCGCACGTGTATTTCGAACTACCCGTACTTGATCTTGTTTTTCTGGATTCGGAGTATAAGGCCGGCGACACACTATACTGACAACATCCGGCGATTTGCTCGATGATACATCTTGACGCTTGCATTTGCTAATCACTGGATTCCACGAATTCGATAACTTATATCCATCTTCCCGGTTAAAATTTATAAATTTCTTTATTTCAACCGCTTCACGTACTATTCTTGAGTAGTAATGCCGTTCGGTGGAGAGGATTTTTGGTTTATGAAGCTCGACCCAGTGGTTTAGATGTTTAGCATACAGCTTATGATTATCATTTTTAGGGTTCTGTACCTAAAAGGAAAAAAAGGAACCCTTATGGTGGGATTTCATTGTTTGTCTGTATGTATGTCACAGCTGTTTAATCTCAGCAATCACTAATGTTATGAACTTGAAATTTGGAATAGAATAGAAGTTGCATGCCCGCATATTTAGCAGAAGTTAGTGTTTAAATATCTTGTAGATTTTACTAAAAAATAGGGCCAAGGAAGTGAGTTGAATTTTAAAAGTCAAGTTCCTAATAG
Source organism: Tortricodes alternella (assembly GCA_947859335.1). Taxonomy (NCBI): domain Eukaryota; kingdom Metazoa; phylum Arthropoda; class Insecta; order Lepidoptera; family Tortricidae; genus Tortricodes; species Tortricodes alternella. Next base: position 15,134,506 of record OX401973.1, on the reverse strand, counting down.
AGTCAAAATACATATATCATATGAATGGGCTTTGCAAATTATTCATGCTGAGAGAAACTTACTATTAAATATAATAGGAAAAATAAAACGAAGTTCATAAATATGGTTTCGAGAAAACAAAATATATCGGAATAACCTATCACACTTGACGGTTGGGTAGAGATAGGAACGAAAGTTATTCCTTTATTTAATGGGTAGGTTTTAAATGGTATTTATTTATATTTTTAGGGCTCACGGGTCTGTCTTTTTCTCATAGGTTATTACTTATTACGGGATCCTCGGGACGCACACTTGACCGATTTTTTTAAAATAAATCTTTTACGAATAATTACGATGAACACACTTTAAAAAATGATGAATTCAGTCAAGTTGAATTCGAATAGGTGTAAAGGAAAAAGGATTATCACATTTATCTCATGCGGATTTGATTGATCATGCTCTCTTATGTTCATGAATGATTCATGATGAATCCGTATGAGAAGCATTGTTTGGTTCGAATACATAATTAATTTGCTTTTTAAAAGAGATAGTCGAAGAGCCAGGGACGCTCGACGGTGGATTAAAGAAACCACACCACAATGCTCCAGATAATGCCGGCTTTTATCAATAATATTGTAGCATTTACGTTGTAAGAAATATACGGCAAGTAAACCAGAGTAGGTACCTACATATCCCAAGTTTTGTAATTATGTTTCAAAAACAAATCTTTAAAATTGTCTTTGTGGAACAAAATAAACAAGGTTTAGTAGCCTACATCCAATTTTTTTAAGTAAGGCACTCGAATTTTACGAGTACTTATGAAAATGAATATTAATTGAGCCTGACTCGAGGGTTGAAACCATTAATCTCAGACCTGCCGTGCTCCCGCGCGTCTCTGTTCGGTCTCGCTTGCTTGATATAATGCGAGGTAGAAACAGAGAGCCGAAAATTAAATTAGCGCTGAAATAATTGAGACGTTGGTAAATGAAGTCAAATAATTAGAGAACCACCTCACTCCTGTGACTTCGCCTATCAATGATTTTGTCAAAAGCAACCCAGCAACGAGGGGTCCGGAAGAAAAAGTTGATATAATAGAAGAAGTACCTAGTTTTAATCAAGTCATCCGTTTAAATTCTGGAGTGGTCTAGGCCCACTTGCCCCCCAGCCCCTCCGTTGCTACGCCCTTGATTGTACCTAGTTCTAAGTAAAATAGAAAGTGTCTTCAGCGGCCCTAACATGCATGGCACAAAGATAAATTAGAACCGTTTATTTCTAAGTGCGTCTCTCTCACACTAGTGCCGACGAAAGAGATAGTCATAGAGATAAACAGTTCTTATTTATCTTTGTGGCATGCATGTTAGGGCCGCAGTGTTAGGTAAGTACATTTAAATCGTATCGATAGCTCCTTGCCTATGTTAATTTAAAGACATTGAACAGAGTATTGTTCAACAGCTTAATATTGCAATTGAGCGTTATTTTGAGTGTGAGGTAAGGTATTCCTATCCATTTAAACCACATTTGTGCGTGCAAACATTTGCGCGGCTAAGAGAGAAAATTAAAGCAGCCGTACGGTTTCGTCGAGGTAAATCAAACAGCTGAAATCATGTAATCTAATTCTAAATGTTTGAATTATATGTAAAACGCTTTTATTTTTAACCATACACAGTCGTGTTGATTAAATTATCAATTTATTTTCTCGCGGGACCTTTTCTTTAATGTACCTACTTACCTACTGTGTTTTTGGATTATTCAGTTAAGTCCACGGAAACTACAGAAATATTCATATGTTTCAATAAAGGTATAGTCTCTTGAATAACTTGAACGTGTGCTAATTCACAAGGTTTTAAAAGTAATTTATGACTTTATTTAAATACTTGACTTTCCTAAAGTTGTGAGACCGTTCCTCTCATCCCTTGGACTCGTGGAGTTTGGAAGCTAGTTTTTATGTAAGTAGGTACCTATCAGTGGCGAAGCGTCAAATATTTCCTCAGGGAAGCCGGAAGAATTAGAACCGTACGTGCGAGTCTGATATGTAGTTAGAGTAACATGGACTTCACTGACAGCTAGCCGTAGCTTTCTAGCTTGGTAAAGCCGTCAGGAATCAGCTTGTAGGCAGGCTTCGCCACTGGTACCTATAGATTTCTAAGCTATACCTATGATCCTACTAATTTGCTATTATCTTCTAAATACGTATTAAAACAATAAATTAGAACATTTCTAACTTCCCTTTTAAAATTATCATTATTTGTGTAAGCTGCATTGAGTTAGACCAATAGACATAAAGTCTACTTTGAAAGCAAAAAATAATAATTCACACTTATAAAATATTCGAAATGTGTTACTTAACTGTGAAGTAAAAACGTCTATCGAGGGATCCCTAAACGTATTCCACCCAGACAACCTTTTGCTATGTGGTAGGTACTTTGAAGCCCAAAATAATAAGCGCCTTTAATTCTGCAACGCTACCACGGAAGGCTAGTTTTCTTACAATTTAAAATGAAAGGGACATTCAGCATGTATTTCTATAGCGAATTTCTCCCTTAAGAGGCCCAGGGTCTTTGTTTACTCAACGACCGTATAAACGACAGCATTTTGTATGTGGGACGGGAGCTGAGTCAAAACCTCCCCTCCAGCCGACGGGATGGAGCCGATGTGGCAACGACTTTTCGAGGCACTTGGCCATTTATAACTAGGTTGGTATTAGCTCATATATTGCACCGAATACCCGATTTAGTCCGAAACTTTCACGTACTTAATGTCTACATCATATGGTACCTATAACAAAGCACCACAATAGCACTGTAGTGTGATTTTCTTAACGTGGACAACTCTGTGACGACGATGTGGTCAACGACAAGGGACACATTTTAATTTAGACCTAATTTACCGACATTTAAGTGTCGCTTATAGCTAGCTGAAGCAGCGGTGTGCACTTTATCGAATTAGATCACAATTGGCTACTTGACTATAAATAGTACCTACAAATAGGTACTAATATATTTACGTGGAACGGTAGCCTAACCCTCAATAGTGCAATAAAGAACAGGATAATGTAAAAATAAATCAAGATTATTTAGAATTTAATAAATTACAAACTTAAAAATTTACTTCTAAGTCACGTGAATTTAAACACCAGTCACGACGTATGAAGTTTGCATAGGTCGGTTGCATTCCGAATCATGCTGCCCACCTTAATCATTGTGATGATCCCCTTAAGTGTTATTCGGACCGCACCCTCATACAGACCACGCTTTTTTGACGTTTTTGACCGGTTTTAGTATCCTGACGTCACACGCGACGGCTGACAGTAAGTTAACGTTTTAGCGGCAAATTTAAAAATGGAAAATTGCATTAGTGCTTTTTCTCTGAAAATGTGAAAAATTCATTGCAAAAATATTTACTTACTAGCTGTGCTCGCGACTCCGTTCGCGTAGAATAAGTTTAATTCCCAAGCAAGCTTTTAAACCTTGAAGATTTTAAATGAATGATTTTTAAATACATATATATATATATATATATATATATTTATTTATTTCCATTAATGTACACCACACCACCAAATTCAGATTAGGTGGTCCCCAGACAAAATGTGCACTTAATTCTTATAAAGGGGGAAGTGAATAAAAATAAGTAATCGCTTTTACTTGAAAGTTTTCATACATTATCTAAGTGAACACCTAAAAATCACTATGTTTAAGTAAAGATTTTTTATTCAATTCACCAAATGTCTTGTATACGACGGTACGTAAATTTCCGCTCGCTCAAGAAATTAGGAATACTTATATATTATACGATAGGGACGACGACGAACTGATTTGTAAACACAGAACCTTTAAAGTTGCGAACCGTTTGCTACCATGTCGAACACATACAATACAATACGGTTGTTTTTCAATTGAGGAGATTTGTTTTTGCAAGCCTCCTGAATCAAATGGTTTGACATAAGACGACTACTTATCTTAACTGATCTTAAGTATATACATGTTTGAGCCAACAAACGTTACCGCATTTTATCATACGCACGGAAAGTTTCGTTACAGTTCAGTTGCGGGAGCTTTATTTTTTTTTTAAATATTCCTGTCTTTTAGTATTCCATAAACAGCCACATGACTGTATATCAATTATAAAACTGTCGGTACCAAACAAATTAAAACAAACACACGATGTCCATTCGTTCAGCGCGTCGCAATCAGCGTAATAATTTAACTTTTCTATGCAAATTGCGGTTTTCATACTTAACCCCAAAGCACAAACCCCACAAAATCCCGTTACTACGAATGACGAATAACCAAATCATACGTTAATTCGTTACATTGATAGGGTCGACGGAGCTCCGCGTCGCGGAGCTCCTGTTCCTGCCTGGTTTGGGCCTTCGGCCCTGACGCAACACTAACTTAACCTAACCTATTTACCTAGCTCATCTAAACCTAACCTTATAGTAGTAATGTATGATTCAGTCATTCGTGATTCATTGCGGAGTCGGGTAAAATCTATTCTAAACATCATACTCATAAACTTACTTCATACCAATATGCGTTATTGAATAACAATATAATAAACTGAAAGAAATACTGTGAGAAATAAGAATTAAATGATAAACCATAATCTTCCTTTTTACGACCGCGAAGTCGGATAAAAAGTACCCTAGATAAAAATTAAGCTCAAAGGCTATCTACATACCGACTTTGATGGAAATAGTTTAGTAGATCTTAAGTTTTATGCATAAATACATACGGAGGTAAAGAGAGACAGTCAGACAGCCAAAAATTCGAAAAATCATTCATTTGGATTTAGTATCACTCAAATAGCCCGTCATACTGCTTTTTTCCAAACGACACGACTTTTCCATAAATTTATTATATGTGTAGATTCCCATACCAAATTCTAACCTTTAGATTACTTTTGCAAAGGTCGATTGTCCAAAAATAGTCAAATATGTCATTCATCATTTGAAACCAAAAGCTTAAATATTTTTTTTTTAAATTCTATCTTCAAACATTACAGTGCTTCCAGGAACATTTTTAACCCCTATTTTATACCTTTAAGGGTTGATTTTCCAAAATTATTAAATTACATTTCTTTATTCGTAACCAGTAGTCATTGTACCGATCCTCATGTTTCTATTTTCAAAAATTATGGTACTCCCATACGAATTTTCATCCCCTATTTTATACCTTTAAGGGCTGATTTTTCAAAATCCTTAAATTATAATACTTTATTTGTAGCCAGCTATCATTATACCAATTTTCATGATTCTAACTTCAAAAATGACGTATTTCCATACAAACATTCATCCCCTGTATTACCACCTTAGGGGATGAATTTTGAAATAAATATTATCCTATTGTGCCTCCAGATCATAAACTATAAACACACCGAATTTCATGAAAATCTGTCCAGCAGTTTTAGCGTGATTGACGATCAAATTAACCGACAGACAGACAGACAAGAAAAAAATAAAAGGTGTTTCGGCATCTCCTAAACGCCTAATTGTCAAATCTATCATTATTTTTTAAATATCTTTCATGTACAAAATCTACATCGTTAGCCTTTTATTATAAGTATAGATATAGATAGATAGATATAGATATAGATAGGTACATAACCTAAAATGAGCTAAAAAGCAGCCAAGAATATTGTTTAAAAAATGGTCAAGATCCGAATTCTGGCAACTGCCACAAGAGCTATGTGTCAAGAAACGTCAACGTCATAACATAGGCAGGTACTTACGTAAAGTAAATTTTATTTTGATATTCCGTAAGTTCCTTACAGGAACAATATGAGATTTGCCTTAGTAAAATAAACAATTGAATAGTTTGTGTGTCGGCCACCAAGTTTAGAACCTAAGCTTTAATATTTAATGTTCACAAATTGCTAGCTCACTAATTATTACAAGGTTATACGAGTACAAATCGTTAACGAAAAGCTCAATATATGCATGTTTATAGAGCACTGTAACTTACCTATAACACGTAGTGAGCCAACCAATGTCGTCACGTGGTCGTCGCGTGCCAAAACAGAGTCCTCGCCAGCGCTCATTACGAGCCCTTTCGTTAACTAATTATGAGGGTTATATTAAATGAAATAGAGACCAAGAATAATTGTTGGACAGAGTCCAATATAAACGAAGGATTGTAATGAAGTTAATATATGAGAGCTCTTACGAATTTAATCCTGCCCTTTTGGTAACGACGTTAGGGGCCTTTATATGCCTTGTTGGCTCCTGGGCACTCGTGTCTTATGATTAACGGTGAATATGTAGGTTGTTTAAGGGGATAACTAGATTTAATTAGTAGTAAGCGGCAAACCAATTTTGGACTAACTACCTACCACACCTGGTTATATTTAGCAATTTGCTTGTTTTTTTTTATTAATTAGCAATTTTTTATTCAATATTATTTTTTTGTGCTTCTCCTATTTGCAATCGGTCCTTGAACCATGAGCAGATTTGATGTGTGACTGGTGTCGTTTGGAACAGGCAGCTCATCAGCTGTCATCTTCCTCATTTATTAAAGTCGTAATTGACTATTGGGTCCAGTATCTTGCGCTTTTTGATACGGCGTGGTTCTGCCTTATTCTATTCAATAATAATAATGACACCCTACGCTATCCTTAGGTTAAGACATATACTGTTTTTTTTATATTTATATTGCTTTTATATATATAGTTTTATTCCTGTAAAAGTTGTATACCTACCTAATATAAAGAGCATAGTATAATAATACCACGAACATTTCCAATTTGTCGGCAATTTTGATATATTGCCCGGCAATATTATAAACTTTATGAAATTATACCGGGATAATTGCCGGCAATATTAAGCACCATTTCGGCAACGGCACCTCACTAAGTAGGGGTAGTTAAATGTGCGTTTGGTCTGTGTATACATAGCCTATAACAACGACTTGTATTGTCTTACGGCAGACATATTTACCTCCACATTTGCCCGACGGGTAACCAACATCAACATCATACAGAGGCCCATAATTGACCAGACTAGAAAGAATAGACATATAAATCGAGACGGGTTTATTATTGAATTCAAAGTTATCGACGCGCGTTTTTTATCGCTGTCACTTTTACTCTTTAGTGGCAGCATTACGAAACGCGCGTCGACAGCGTGTTAAAATATCGCCATGTGAATGGGCCCTTATTATGTGGTAGTAATTGAAATAAGCCGCAGGGCGAAAGTTCGGGATGTCGGCGTAAAGGTGCTAGTAAAAGAGCAACGCTTCACGGCTTTTTACCTACAGCTGACTTACTCTAACTTCAGACGTTAGGAGACACTCTTTCCTCGTTTAACAGCACCTTACGGAGTGAACGCAACTATAGTGGAGAAGGGTGAGACACTTGGCAAGGCGCGGTAGGCGATCGAAAGTACACAGTGGTAGCCCAGAATAGGCCAAACGTCAGTCGACAGACTATCAGCCGGTCGGATGACATCTGGTAGGCGGCCGGGAAATGCTAGATGTGATTAGCTCAGGACCCCAATTCTCGGTGCATTCGAGATAATCTCACAATCGAGATTAAACGTCAGTGCATACAATCGTTTGACACAACTGTATGAATCTGACGTTTAATCTCGCAATCGACATTATCTCGAATGTATCGAGAATTGGGGGCCAGGACCGGTCAAAGTAGCGTGCAAATGAAGAGGGTTTTATGCAGCAGCAGCCCTAACATGCATGACACAAAGATAAGATAGACCGTCTTATCTCTAAGTGCGTCTCTCTCACACTAGTGCCGACGAAAGAGATAGTCATAGAGATAAACGGGTTTAATTTATCTTTGTGTCATGCATGTTAGGGCCGCAGTAGGTGGATATGGGTAGGGATGTTTCCTGGGTAAAAAAAGTAATTCTGATTAATTCGTCAGTTAGATTATCAAAAAATATTGAACACGTATTTTTCGCTTTAACAAATCAATCAAAATTGACAAAGATAACGCGCATGACAGACCGGGAGTGGGGGCTCATGGCGTCACTTAATGGTAAAAACTGTGTAAAGTCGTAATTTTTTGATTAATTGACACAAGGAAAAATACGTTTTCAATCGTTTTTGACAATGTAAATGAAGGCTAAATAGAATCGTTCAGGAAACTAGCCTATTAAGCTTAATATTTCTAGATATATTTGTCTTTGTCTTTGTCTGGTCTCCCAATCGCGTTCTGAGCTGAATATTAAGAGGTTACTATTATAAACTGCTCCCGACCTGCCTATGAACCGTTACCTACGAACTCGATTGTCTAACATTCGCGGTCGACTGGCTCTTAATAACCTTCCCAGTGTGAATTCTAAAGCAATATATTCTGCCACCTATGAAATAACTTTGCATAATTAAAGCGAGGTTACAGTTTTCCTCATTCTGTATGCACCCTCCTTTCCACACATTGCCGACACTTTAGTGGTGACAATAAAGTTAAACGTTTTAATTCGACAACGGGGAGACATGCAGATTACTCTTACACATATTAAATTCAGTTTATCTGTGCGGGAACTTTGGTTGAGGGTGTGAAATGATATGCGTTCAGATTTAAACAATGAGATCGGAGCCGTGTTCAGTGGAAAAGGTTGCACGGTCGATCTATCATAATATGGATATTTTAGTATCAAGAAATGTGAAGCGGGTACAATAATGTACATATAAATAACTGACTGAATGATCGTGACCAACATCTTCGTTCGTATTATGAGCACTTCCGTAAACTGAGCTGCTTGAAAATTTGTATTATGAGCGCGCTAAAGAGGCCGGCTTTAGTGCGCTCATAATACAAATTTTCCAGGCAGAACAGTTTACGGCGGAAATTGCCTGGAATAAAATGCTGATAATACGACCCTTGATCAAAATAAAGTTTGCTTTTAATGGGTCGCACCACTATAATCATACCGCTGTCAGTTATTTAAAATAAAACGTTGTTTCCGCTCCGTCGGTTGCTCCTTCGCGCGCTTACCTTCCCATCGTTATTCAAATTTTCTCTTTACCGCTCTATTATTTTGACTACAATTATTTTTCTCGGTCACAAGAGACCTCATAAAGTGTCTAAGTTGGATTATTAACGCTCTACGGTAACTTACTATCAAAAGCTGTGAAGTTAAAAAAACTTTTCACCTAAGCACACGCTACTTAAAACCCACTTAAATTCTTTGACGAGCCACTTACATCAGATGGCTTTGTATTGTCGCCAAGCTCCCGAAACGACACAAAGCACGTAGCAATTTAATTTGAAACTTTAGTGAAGTTTACATATTCCGCTCATCAGACCGAGACTCGGCTCCCAGGCGTGTTGCTACTTATTTATATCCACGTTGGAGTTGCCAGGTTATTAAACATTGTCTTTTTTTCACAAACATTCTTATTACTGTTCACCACATTACTTAATACACTCAATACTTACTAATCAATCATTTATTGAAATCCACAATTCAATTAAATATATTGGGACTAATTCGAAAAGGTGTCGCCTAAATTTAAAATTATCGGTACTTAAAATAAGGAACATCAAACTATATTTTTTATAGCACCAAGCTGTCAAAATCAAGTAAGACATTTTGATATTTTATAAGTATAGCGATTTTGAAATTAACGAACACACTTTCGAATTGGCTCCATTATAAGCTTAGTTATAACCCGCTATAACCGGTAACCTATATCCGGTTTTTTAACTTTTCAGGATGCATTGGCATTGTCACAACTCTAGCCTCAACCTACGTGACATATGTATAAAAAAACACAGGCTTCAGCAAAAAATAGCGTTCGGTTATAGGTAAAAGTTAGCCAAACTTTATTCGGTCGAATAAAAAACAGTCTTCGAGTTTATAATAAAAACCGGTCAAGTGCGAGTCGGACTCGCGCTCCAAGGGTTCCGTACTACGCTAATTTGGAATGGTCTCAACTAATCAATAATAGATTTTATGTTGATGATATAAGAACTTTGACAGTTACAAAATAATTGGCAGGTTGTTAAGCTGCAGCGGTCATTTTCTGGTTTTATTTCAATATATTTTTCACATTTCTATAAGAGAACGCCATTGAATTAATGTTTGTTGATTGACTATGGAGTATATAAACCAGGCCAAATTAATTTGATAGCTTGATAGAAACTTAAGCCGTTTTGGAAATACAGCTGGAACAACATTGGTCTTTTTAGGGTATTAACGTATGTGGAGCTTTTCAGCTACCCAGTTACGGAACCGGAACCTCAGGTACGGAACCCCAAAAACTATTATTTTAGTGTAGCAAATACAGCAAAATACGTAGCGTGAATTATATTTGCTGATGTAAACAAACCAGCATTGTATTTGTAGGTGGAATATTGAATTGAGAGCCCTGCAGGTTGATAGATTATCAATTTGCTAAAATAGGTTCAGATGTATTTTGATGCAGGCATCATGGGTTATAGGTAAGTTCATTCCCCTGTACATCTGTGTCGTAAAACACACAATTTCTACAAAAATAAATAAAAATGTGTCTGTCTGTAATTTTAATATTAATACAAACAACTACCTGGAAAACGCCATTTACATGATGAAAAGTAGTGTGATGTAAGTCTAAATTACGATTTTTAGATTTTTCTCTCTGAATGTTTGTTAGAAATAGGCTACAAAATGGCTAAATAGATTTAAATGAAACTTTCAGGGATAGTGAAAGAATTCTATTTTGATAGGGTTTCAGAGATATGACATACTGCTCTATATATGACAAATCATCCCAATCCCTCGCGAACAAAGTCGCTGTCAGAACTAGTAAAGAATGTAAAAGAAAGAACTCGGTTTCAATACTGCGCATATGTCTGGATCGCAGACATCTGAGTAACCAGACGGTCACAATGGGGCACTAATAATATCCTCACAAAGCTCCAATATCCTGGATCTCTTAAAAAGCATTGGAGTGAGTCCGCAAAATATTCTGCGCACAGATTTGTCACCGCATGTCCAATAAAGTTCAGATATCGCACAAGCAGTTTGATTCGGATTGCTTTTTGAGTAACTTTGCGAAGACGTATTCGACATCCCTTACCGACATGTTAGGATATAGACATGAAGGAATGAGATGGGGTTAAGTTCAGCTTGCTTTTGTTGTCGTAGTTCAGTGAATAGGGGCGTGGGTGTCAGCGAGCATTGCAGCGTCGGCTGATTTGCGCTGCATATTGCAGCCGAGTGCAGACATTGTCATCCCAACGTTTATTTATTATGTCCACTTAGTTTATTTCGCTTCAAATTCCCGTAGACACAGGATGTGCGCTTATCGTAAGCGCAAAGTTTGTAAGTAATATTAAAATACAGGAATACCATTTTCATTGAAGGCAAATGAATACGTATACGATGTGTTCGTTCACTCCGATATGCTTTGACCACCTCACGGATGCTATGATGGTAGGCATTAAATACTTACCAAGAAAAGAATAACACAAAATAATTAAGTAAGTAGGATAATATCATGATTGACACGAATGCGAATTTCTTTCGAAAAGAAAGCCTTAAATAAATATTACGAGCGGCTTGCACTAAAATCATAAATTTGTATGTTTTAAGACGTTATTTGTGTTTTACGACTGACAGTTCTATACATTTCCACAGATCTTAAACGCATTTAACTATTAAGGCCCACTTGCACCAAAATCTTAAACATATTTAAATCGTTTTTAAGTATTTCTGTGAAAATTAATAGAACTCTAAGTTGTTAAGCAAACTTAATGACTTAAATCATGTTTAAGGTGCGAGCCGGCCTTAAACGTGTTTAAGATTTTGTTGCTAATAGGCCTAAATAAGGCCATATTTGAAAACTGGCAAAAAATATAATTCAAATCGATGTACTACATTCATTTTGCAGTAAGTAATTCATATTGTGCTATTGTTGTCGTGCAGGTAAGTTACTAACAACATTTCGTCTACCAAGTGATTTGGCGTACTGCAGGTGTTTAGGATTTGGTCTAGCTCCAGCTTTAGCGGTTACGGAATAGCTTATTGCCTGCAAATATTTACTGAGCATCCAGAACGGTCTGGGTTCGCAAAGTAAATCATACTGTATCAGTTTAATTCACTTGCATTTGTAAGCGAATGACTAGCTAAACTGTAAATAAACATGGTTAGGTATGTTATGATATGTGTTTATAGAATAATTAATCTTAAAAAAATACTTAGACATGTTTAGAAGTGTCAGAGTCATGTTATCATCATACAAAACTGCAGCTCAATTTTTTAACACAATGGTATCGGAATGGCTCGAAAAGTAGACCAATTTAGTCATCACTCGATGTAAATAAAGGTACAATTGGTTTACTTTTCGCGAAAGCGATACCAATTGGTGTTAAGTAATTGAGCAGCAGGAGTCAATAATCTAAATAGGTAAATAAGACTTGAATATTTTTATTACTTACTGTATAAGTTACGCACTGCGTTGGTCATTCTTATAACAATTTTTAAAGAGTTTTTTCATTCCTCCAATGACATACCATACATTTATCCACAAGCAATTACTTTCGCGACTTGATATTCAGATTGCATACAACTCTTAAGTCGAATCTAACGAGTTCTTGATACTAACGATCTCAGTGTGACTTAAATATGCAATTTCTTAAGTTTATAATAGACTAGCTTTTACCCGCATCTTCGTCTGCGTGGAAAAGTATCTTTAAAATTATAACGAATTTTCATGTTGCTGACTTTTTAAGTTGTCAATTCAACGCGTATATTTTTAAATTCGGAATAATTTCCCTTAAAATTATGGGCTCTCTTCGCTTACGTACAAACTTGGCATTAATTAATTTTCCTGTTAGCTGTCTTAAAATAAATATATGTCCTTCCCCAGGGCTCAAACTATCTTTATACCCAAACCTATCAAAATATAACAGACAGACAGAGTTACTTTCGCATTTATAAATTATAATGGTTTAGAATATCGTTATGTAAATAAAGCCTTTAGGAAATGTTATTATGTGACAAAGTTGATAGACCTATACTGACCTGAATCCACATCCCACAGCGAAGTCTAAAGTTGGTCCTAATGACAACAATTGTGTCCAACTATTAGAGTTAGGGAGGTAAAGCGGTTGCCAAATGCGTGTTTGGTCTCTTTTGAAACTATATGTGCGGGAACGATTTTTAATGTCGGCACTAAAGTGCCTTAAAAGGCTTTACTGTCTGTCTGAGTTGTAGTTGTGAACAATATTGGATTTGTTTCGTTTTGGAAAGTTTAATTCTCAAACTAATGTTTATATGATCAATACATATAAAACAGTACCGTGTCTCACTTATAGGCAACGCACAGCCTAAACGGGTGGTCCTAGAGGTTTTAAATTTGGAAGAGATATTCTTCGAGTACCCTAAAGGTGGACTAAGGAGGGATTATTTGGAAAATACCGCGGGCAAAGCTGTGGCAGGTCCACAGTTTCCTAATAAAATTACAGAACTGTGGTTATTCAAATCAAAAGGCCACTTATTAGGCATAAGGGGAGCACTGTTCTTATTATTATTTAGTGTAATATTTTTTTATAGAAGCACCACAGAACTATGTCGATATAGAAGAAAAGAGTTCGTCGATTTGTATGGAAACTGAGCGTGTAACATTTATGCGTAGTACTTTGATATCACGAGTGTAATTTAGTGACGGGAAGCATAAGTCGCGTGAAAACGATTCAAAGCATCGATTAGCACGCGGCAAACTGAGTCTAGGCATCGCCACTCCCGCCGTTCCGCGCCACGCCGCCTTTAGACACAAAGATGATCTCACGACATCTTTTTCGAACGCGGGAACATACACTCTTTCGTTCTGTCTCGAGATAGTGGTGTCCTATCAAAATCTCGCCAATCATTTAGCAACGCTACGTTTCGCAACCAACGATTGACAAATACGTCGTTTATCATTTTATCATTTTACAACTACAGATTTCGCAAATGATCCATGTTTTCGAACAACTTACTTGACAAATTTTCATTTTGTATTGTATAATTTGTCAAATAGATTATTTATTATTTAATATCAAATAGTCAACTAACGTTCGACCTACAAACGTTTGGTATATAATATTACTTTGTTTGTTATAGGTTTCATTCTATATAAGCTTTAGTATAAAATAAGTAATAACACCCTTAAAGGGGGGAACGGGGGGCGAAGGCTTCCACAAGGGGGAACGGGGTCGAAGCCCCTGAAAGGGGAGGGGGGTTGGGGGCACAAGCCCGTCTTTAAGAGGGGAAGGGGGACCGGAGCCCCTCACGAGGGGGGAAGGGGGATGGAGCCCCCACGAGGGGGGAAGGGTGGCGGATAGCCCCCCACAGGGGGGGGGTTCGGGGGGCGAAGCCCCTCGCGGTATAAAACAAACAAAAGTAACAATTGTATTATTGGTAGGTTAGGTTAGGGTTAACTTGTGTCCCTTAGAGCGGAAATAGGCACCCCGCGAAGCGGGGTGACGTCGACACGCTGCCGGTTAGGTTAGACTAGGACGATAAATAATGCACACCAATTACAAAATCTGTTAATTTCAAATTCATTGTCTAAATGTCGATTTGCTAATCAGTCAGTTTGCCTTACGAATCTTTTTGTGTAATGAAAATTACATAAATGAAAATAAAATATTTGATACATTTATAAATTATACTATTTGGTAAATGACTAGTTGTCAAACGATAAGTTTTGAATCGACACATTCTCGCAACAACATAGTTGTGAAATGAATAGTATACGAAACGTTGGTTGTAAAATGAACTTTTATCAAACAAGTTTCGGTATTTCATTAGTGAACCCGAGATAGTTCTGTGAGAAGCACTCTTAAAAAGAGCAAGAGCAGTTTTTGACTGACGTGAGACACGGTTTTGTGCGGGCTCAAATCGGAGCTCGCAACTCAGTGATATTCGGATATCATGCGTGGAATTAAAGTTTATATTCATGCCGAGTAGTTTGATGAAGGAAAACATCGCGAGGAAACATAATAATAAATATAAATCGGCGAAGTAATTCAAAAATGTATGCGTGAAGACCTTAATCTGCGATGGGTCTGGGTCGAGACTACTGCCCAGTCTCATTTACTATGAAAGGAGGCATGCGCCTCTATTTGGGAACGTCTAAGTGATACTGTAGCGACTCGCGAGCGAGATTCTCATCCGGTTTACTGTCATAAGGTACAAATGGAAAATCGTCCACATGAAATAACCATTCTGAAGTTAGGTCAAAAGTAATAGTACCTATTCAAAGTGAATTTTCTCAAAATGTTATTATGTTGAAAAGTATTTATAACAAAATTTATTATCGTTGTAAATTAATTAATTAATTACGGATAATGAACGTGGAAGTTCAAGTGGACGATTTTCCATTTGTACCTAATGACAGTAAACCTCTCATCCCACTCTTTCACACGATGCGTAATGCGTAAGAGCGGGATGCGAATCTCGCTCGCGAGTCGCTACAATATCACTTAGATGTTCCCAAATACGCCCTGTTCTGTGTCCAGCAGTGGGACGTATATAGGCCGATGCTGATGATGTTCATTGTTTCACTTTTGATTGTTCAACAACAATCGTCGTGGATTCCTTATTCTATAAATAAAACTAGATCTATCCTTATAGTCACAATCAGTTCTGACAGTTCATTGTAATTTTTAGTACATTGTGCATCTAGGGCCGTAAGAAGGGGATAACTAACGAGAGACTGTTAGAAGCCCCCGCTGGACCTGGCGCACGCCCCGCTGTCAGCGGGAGTTATAAATCTTACAAAATCTATAACTCCCGGGAGAGTTATGGATTTTGAATGGTTTATAATTCCCGCTGACGGTGGGGCGTATAGAGCAGCTAAATCGGCTATAGCTGCTCTATACGCCTGCGTATAATAACACCCTTTCCGAGCAAATGTGATGAAAAAATTATAAATTATTCAATAATGGTAGGTGTATATTATAAAAACTGGCTCTGACATTGTAATTTAATAATACTTGGGAACATCTTATTACATTCGGTTTTTGTTTTTATAAATTCATTTATTGCATCCAAGGTATTTACAGTGGTCTTATAAATGAAATAAGTTACTAAACAGGGATCCTATTAAGGTATAGCAATATAATAACTAATTAAAAGATACTTATACATATTAATCTAAATATTACAATGGTAGTATTAAAATGATATTTTTATTAATGAATAATTATTAAAATAAAACGGTACCAACTAACACTAAAAAAAATTATAAATTTGTCATATCATATGTATATAACAAGCATGTTTTTATACGCCAACTGTCATATCGTGTCGCATATAACTTTTCCCACCATTGTAAAGTTTTACCTGTGATTAACAAACAAAACACTTTTTCTTTGCACATACAACAACATTGTGTTGATATAGTTCCAATATTCTAACCGTATATCTGCGCGAACGCCCACAATAAAGACATATAAATTGCGGGCACTGCCAAGCACAGTAAAGCAGCAACAAGCACGTACTGAGGCGAGGGAACATTCAAGTATTATCTCAGCCTGTTAATATCACAAGAGCACGTAAGACACGATACAAACTGCTATATTGGTTTGGGCTTACACTAGTTGCGGACAATATAGTGTTTTGATAGTTAGCGACCGTAAGCACTAAGATCAAAGTTGCAAAACTTTGAAGACAACTTAATCTTGTGTGAAATGTTCTTGGTAACCAGCGGCAGGCTAACGTGAAACAGGTAGTAACTTGACTGTTCCATTACTACTTAAATAATGACTTAACGTTTACAGAAAAGACAATGATCAAGAATTGAAGAAGGTAATAAAAATACGTTTATTTTATGTCCTTTTTCCTTGTTTTTTCCTTAATGAGACGTAGGACAGATACGGTAATAATGTTCTATTTGCTTTGTTATCCTGAACTTACGTTCAAAATAAACCGTAAAAGTAAAATCTTTTATATAAAGAATATTTACTAGTGGCTCCGTGAGCTGTAGACCTCGCGACATACTTATCTTTGCAGTGGGAAAACTGGTATCCCGATACATCGATCTAGGTCGAGTCAGTTTACCAACACCGCAAATAAGTTTGTAATTGCAAACACCCCCATATCTCCGCCATTTTGAAAAATTTTGAAAAACTGAATCGACAAAAAAATCTATTTAAATATCGAACCTGCTCACAAAATTTCACGAGAATCGGTTGAGAAAAGCGACCAGGCGCCTCATTCAGGAACGCTAAGTGATTCTGTAGCGACTCGTAAGCCAGATCTCTCATCTGGCTCTTCCGCACGACGCGAAATGCGGAAGAGTGAGATGAGAGATCTGGCTTACGAGTCGCTACAGAATAACTTAGCGTTCCCAAATGAGGCACCTGTAGACGAGAACAAATGGACATCCGCCGGACATACGAAAGCTTTTTTGCCCAAGCTGAAACGGAGACGCTTCGCTCGCTTCGCTCGCTCGGTCGATTATTAGGTAATATATAATAATAATAGGTAGGTTTAATATATAGTTTTGTATAAGCTATCCATCGATATCCCATTTGAGGTTATAGAAGAACAAAGTATTTTTTATAAAATAATATTATGTAATAAATATATTACAACATCCTTAAATAAGATATGAATTGTAAGTTTTATAAAAAGATTCTCGATTCTAAGCGGCTAAATATCGACAGAAAGCTCCTCTAGGCATGCTTACAATATCCAGAGTCCATAAAAACAGAGACAGTCTTGGTCGTCAAAAGATAATTTTCAGGAATAAAAGCATTCTGGAGTCCTGTCGTAAAGAAGCTTTTTACTTAAGAATAAAACTGTGTCAATTACGGCTCGAGAAAAGTTTCGCGGGTGTGGTAAGTATGTCATAAACTCCGAGTTTTTGCATAAAACACTTACCTAGTTTGTTTTTATTATCTGTGTGTTATTCAAAAAAATATTAAATTTTATTAATTGTCTATATTTAGCGTTAGCAAGCGATTTGATTTTTTTTTATTTGTATATTTATTATTTTATACATTGATAAAATAAGTTAACATCTAATATCGCGGTTGAGTTCAGTTTAAAAATATGTTTTGAATTTTACTTCCATAAAGTTGTAATGGCAATAAAATAACGAGACTCAACTTAAATATAAGTAGATAATTCCGTCTTAAATAAAATGCAATAGAAATAAAATCTCATTGTATTTTATTATGTGTTGTAAATAAAGAAAATCCCAAAATATTTTCTTCTTTAGGCTCTTTTGTAATCGGATACCCAATTACTGAGGTATCCGAACATCCATGGTCGCTCGGCCGAGGGTTCGAAGATTTCACGGTTCGTGTTAGCAGAAAATAATTGTATTATTATGTTTTATTCTAAAAAAAAAGGTTTTTCCTATAAGATAAAATAATAAATAACCTCCTCTTTTTTAAGTTTGTTAAAATATAACCACTGGTTTATGTTCCTCGGTCAATATCGCTTTTATAACTTTAGTTGAAACAAGTCTTAAAGAACACAAAAAGTACGAATGATCACAGTTCATGGTCGAATTATTTACGATCCAGGTACAAGCTAAGCTAAAGTGTGTATGAGTAACATTGTTCTAAAAAAGTATTTATTAAGTTAAAAAGCAGCGTACATCAATAATTATTTCGAAAACAAGTGTTTTTCTACCTTTTGATTTTCCAATAGCGCTTGAGATTTTTAAAATCGAAAATCGAAAGTATGTAGAATGCGAACCAACTTTACGAAATATTTGAGTGTAACCAAACGCTATAACTCGACCAAGGCAAAAAGAGCGCTCGGAGTGTAATGTCTTGTAGAATACTAGTAAACCGGTAAGTTTAGATGGATAATATTTCGTTGCTTCTTTCTTCAGATATACCACCTTCTTTCTTCACCAATATATGTTATATATGTTGGTTTATATGTTAACAACGTAGTTTCCTAAACTTACAGGGCAACTTGCACGTTTTTTAAAGGTATCTCAATAGTTTTAAATGAAATGTACGCTGTCTGTACCCGCCGCCGCCGGCCGGGTCACCATTGCAAGCTTCATTCCTTTTCGTGCAGGCAACGAGTGCACACGCTCTTCAAAATGCCTAAGCGCAGTATTGAAGAAAAAATTTAAAAATCAATTGCAAGATTAGGACAACGCAATGTGCAATGTCGCAAAAGGTTAAGGACGTCATCCTCAGAATCTGACGAAGAAAACCAGCAAGGTATTTATTGTTCAGTGATCACTATTTTATAGCCGATCTTATTTATTAAAACTGCTCAAGTGAAACTCGTGACCGTCATTTCTTAATCAGTTATAAAAACTGAATTTAGCTTCCGTAAATCTTTTTACGAAATAAAACTACGCACCTTAGGATTAAACGCGAGTTAATTCTAAGTGTTTTGTTACGAGTTAAATAGAACGTTGAAAAACGTTAGTAAATTTCACTTCACTAAAAAATCGTAAAATCGGGATTGACTGCGAGTCAATTGCGATATCGTGGGTAGCTGCGAGCTAAACACGTTGGCTTTATAGCTAATATTAGTGTGATATTATCTCATCACACCCACTAATTTCATAACGAACTTAAATTATTAATAAGAAAGTTGTGAGTGACTGCGAGTCTTTACGATAACGCGGTTAGCTGCGAGCTAACCACGCTTATAAAAAGAAATGATTAATTTTGAATAAAGTCAAGTAACTTACAATTAGTCTTCGTATGTCGTTCGTTTTATTCTGGGTCGTGTAAATCTACCCTCATTGTTATTTTATAAAAATAAATAACGAAACTATTAATGAGAAAGTCGTGATTGATTGCGAGACATTACGATAACGCGATTAGCTGCGAGCTACCCACGCTTATGAAACAAAATACATAATTAGTTTTGAATAAACTCAAGTAACGTACAGTCATTCTTCGTATGTTGTTCGTTTTATTCTGGGTCTTGTAAATCTACCCTCATAGTTATTTTATAACAATATAAAACGAAATTATTTATAAGAAAGTCGTGATTGACTGCGAACCCATACGATAACGCGGTTAGCTGCGAGCTACCGACGCTTATGAAACAAAATAATTAATTTTGAATAAACTCAAGTAACTAACAATCATTCTTCGTATGGGGTTCGTTTTACTCTACCCTCATTGTTATTTTATAAGAATAAAAACGAAATTGTTAATAAGAAAGTCGTGATTGACTGCGATTCCATACGATAATACGTGGTTAGCTGCGAGCTACCCACGCTTATGATATAAAATAATACATTTTGAATAAACTCAAGTAACTTACAATAATTTTTCGTATGTTGTACGTTTTATTCTGGGTATTGTAAATTTACCCTCATTTTTATTTCATAAAAATAATATACGATATTATTCTCACATTTTAAACGGTGGAACTGTCAAATATTGAACAACCAAGATCACTGGAGCCCACTATGGCCCCAGATAATATAAGTCCTGGTTCAGGACCGACAGCAGCCCCTGAAACGGAGCCATCCTCGTCAAATGACATTATTCCTTCTTTGGTGGAAACAGGTCTGGACCCCGAATTGCTCTTAGCCTTAAGCGAATCTACGTCGGGTGTACCGGATTACGGTAAAGCAATTCACGAGAGCTTAGCCAAGCTATGGCTCCCTGTCTTAGAGAAGGGTTTGACAAAGGAGATTAAAGAAAATCTTATGAAACAACACATTATATTGCGTTATTTCATTCTCGATACAAAAATTGTTCACAAATAGTAACCTTCGTTCTACTAGGTAGCATTCGCACAATATTTAAAGAAATGATTTTCCGACAATTTTCCGGTGACTGTCACGCTCCCGCGTGCCGCCATTTCTATCGTCTTTTTTGTGCGAGGTAGCAAGCGCACAGTGTCAAATTGCCTAAGAGGCACAAATCGAATACCATAAAAATATAAATTAAGAATTGAGAAAGTCTGAAACCGCTTCGACGACTAATTATCTTGTCACCTATGGATTCCTCGGTGGATGCAGTTAAATTCAGTAAGTGCTTAACCGTTATAATTGTTAACGTGATTTTAAAAGACATAGTTAATACTTTTTCACGTTTCATACCGCGGTGTGAGCCAAGATCCCTCACGCCGGTAATTTTGATTTTAAATACCGCAACGTGGGCCGAGAACCCTCACGCCGGTAATTGTGACTTTAAATACCGCGGTGCGGGCTGAGAGCCCTCACGCCGGTAATTGTAATTTTAAACCATAGTGTGGGGTGAGAGCCCTCACACCGGTTATTGTGATTTTAAATACCGTGGTATGGGCCGAGAGCCCTCACGCCAGCAATTGTGATATTTATTCTTATTTCATGTTTTACACCATGGTATGGGCCAAGAGCCCTCATGCCAGTTATTGTGATTTTAAAATACAAAGTTATTTTTATTTCACGTTTCATAACGTGGTGTGGGCCGAGAGCCCTCATGCCGGTAATTGTGATTATTATTCTTATTTCACGTTTCGCACCATAGTGTGGGCGGAGAGCCCTCACGCCGGTAATTGTGATTTTAAATTACATACTTATTCTTATTTCATGTTTCATACCATAGTGCGGGCCGTGAGCCCTCGCGCCGGTAATTGTGTTTTTTAAAATACATATTTATACTTATTTCATGTTTCATAGTGGGGGTCAAGAGCCCTCACACCGGTAATTGTGATTGTTATTTTTATTTCATGTGTCATACCATAGTGTGGGCTGAGAGCCCTCACGCCGGTAATTGTGATTTTAAAATACATACTTATTCTTATTTCATGTTTCATACCATAGTGTGGGCTGAGAGCCCTCACGCCGGTAATTGTGATTTTAAAATACATAGTTTTTCTTATTTCACGTTTCATATCGTAGTGTGGGCCGAGAGCCCTCGCGCTGGTAATTGTGATTTTAAAATACATACTTATTTTTATTACACGGTGCACACCGTGTTGTGGGCCGAGAGCCCTCATGCTGATGATTGCAATTTTACAAATACATACTTATTTTTATTTCACATTGCATACCGCAGTGTCGGCCGAGAGCCCTCACGCCGGTAATTGAGATTTTAAATTAAATACTTATTATTATTTCACGTTTCATATCCGGTGTTGGCTGAGAGCCCTCACGCCGTTAACTGTGCAAAATACTAACCATTCCCAGGGGTTGGTCGAGAACCAACACAATGGAAATCGTTCATTTATCCTACATACCAGGAGGTTAATCGAGAATTAACACGATGGCAAGGATTGAACAATACACCTAACAAAACTTTAACCCACACCTTTGCCGTGAATTAACACGCAGGTAATTAATCTACCCACATTTTTAAATAAAAAACATTAAAAATGGATATTTAGACTTTTCACGTGATAAATTGGGTAAAATTACCGTATGCAACACGTTACATGTATATTACACGTTACACGGATGTCAACGCTTTACCACCCAAGGAGTGTGTCACTTTACAGGCGGAATCTCATGCTGAACCGTTATCGAAAATAAATCCAAGTAAACACGAAGTACCACCAAGTGGCATAGGGACCCTTACCGCTAGGCAGGAGCCAATTATCGATCTGGACAATGACATCCTTTAAATCCTTTAAATAAAAAATTCTTAAAGGATATATTGATCCCCGTACTTTTTGACGGGCGTCGATTTTGAAGTGATTATAAAATTGCCCTTACGCTGGCAATTGTGCAAAATATTATTTTTTCCTGTACTGTAAATATTAACTATTAATAGAGGTTGTTCGTGAATCAACACAATGGCGATCGTTCATTTCGCCTATACCTACGCCGGATGGTTAATCGATAATTAACGCCATGGCAAGGATTGTATAATGGACCTAACAAAACGTTACTTACGCGTTAGTCACGAATTAACGCGCAGATTATTAATTTACCCACTTTTTTCAATAAAAATTGAAAAATGGATATTAAGTCTAATACAAGCAATTAAGTACTTGGGTGAGGCGTGTCGGATATGGAATGATCGGCATTATGCGAAAACTCAAGCAATGGTCAAATTAATTACCCCTAGACTGGATAAGAGTTTGTTTTTTAACATTCATATAAGATGCATGTTGAATCGAAACCCCCTTGTGCTCAAACGACCCTGCAGTAATACAGGTACCACATGTCGGTAGAATCCAACGTTTTTACAACTATTGGTGTAAAATTACAGATTACAAACTAGTGGGATTGGATTTTTGGATTGGATAATTAATGGCTATACCATCCCCTTTAGTAGTCAAGTGTCTGGGTTAGTACCCAGAAGTTCGTTGTCATGAAAAGTATGAAATTTAAAATTACTAAATACATTCATACCGCCGAATAATAGGTCGATCACAGATGCTTAAAATCATTCTTAAGGATGAATAAATAAATATCCATCCTTGTAAATAGCCACGCTACAATTACATGAAGCATATCTATAAATTCTATAATATAAGAGTATATTTATAAAGAATCTCAAATAAAGTATTTACGCTTTGAATTCGAATCTGGTAAAATTCAAATCGAAGTCGAATCATTCCTCGAAGACAAATTTACAGCCATGCCCTACAGCCTTTCAGTGGCGACGCATGTCTTTACAAAAATAACGAGAGAAGTTGCCTCTTCTCTCAGAATGCGTGGCTTAACATCAGTTATCTATTTAGCCGATATTCGGTGTATCGGAAACAGTTACAACGATTGTGCCGACAACGTTCTGGACCAGTACGTCTAATGTATTTGCCAAGTTCCATCATAGAACCGTTACAAGCGAAGATCGCTTCGCTCGATCTGTTTGCTTACCATCGTCTTCTCAAACTGATCGTAATTTGTGAATTGATTCGTTAAAAGCCTAATTTAAACATACTTGTTTGTTGATTTACGATTCAAATCGAAATAAATCAGGAATGATATTGAAACAAATTTTATTAACAAAACTTTCTTCTCTAAACATCTACGTTGTTAACATATAAACCAACATACATAACATATATTGGGGAAGAAAGAAGGCGGTATATCTGAAGAAAGAAGCAACGAAATATTATAGATGATCAAACGAACTTGCAAAGTGAAGTTCGATCGTTATAATATGAGTTGCTTCTTTCGAAGATATACGAATTACCCTCCCTCCCTTGGGACAAACAAAATAGTACCCATGAGAGAAAGTTTTGATCTCTCTGAAAAGAATGAAGCTTGCAATGGTGACCCGGCCGGCGGCGGCGGGTACAGACAGCGTACATTTCATTTAAAACTATTGAGATACCTTTAAAAAACGTGCAAGTTGCCCTGTAAGTTTAGGAAACTACGTTGTTAACATATAAACCAACATATATAACATATATTGGGGAAGAAAGAAGGTGGTATATCTTCGAAAGAAGCAACTCATATTATAACGATCGAACTTCACTTTGCAAGTTCGTTTGATCATCTATTATAGATCCCTTCATCAGACTACAACTGTTACTTTAACGGGACCAATCCGGAGGTATAATATTTCGATTAAAAAAATATTTTACAAATCGGTTTACAAATGTCGGACCAATGAAATAATAAACATTAAAAAATATACACATATTAAAAATACAGAAGAATTGAAAACATCCTCCTTTTTTAAGTCGGTTAAAACGGGCGCTGATGGCCATACGTATTATATGGCCGTCAGCACTCATTTTTTGTGACACGACCTCGGACGTCGGACGTTTTCGTTGCCTCTGCAGTTCGTTTTATACATTGTTTTAAATCATTTTCTACAACCTCTATCAGCTTCTCTCGTCATAAAACAATAAACATTTTTTCTTTCCTTTTTATACAAAATCATCGGCAAAGAAACTTGCGTGACTGTACTTTGCGAGCGAACGAAACGTACTCTCTGTGCAGGAAGTAAATGTCAACTGCCAAGCCAAGCGGAACCAATAGCGCGACAGCACAGACATACAGCGCGTAGCCCCCTCCGTCGCGCCTCACCTCAATTCATACCACCAATTTGGCCGGTAAATCGAATACTGCGCAGCCCCTACCGATTTTTTCATTTGGGGCTATTACAAGGAAATAGCATACGCCCAAGAATGTTCGAGTGAAGAAGAGCTGAGGCAGAAGATGACGGAAGCCGAACGTGTTAAAAAAGAGAACAGGGTAGCTTTTAGCCGATTTAAACACAATTTCTTACGCAGGTGTAGAACGTGTTTTGCAGCTGGAGGTGGTAACTTTGAAAACCTTTTGTAAATTTTAAAAATAAATTTTCACATTATTACTCGTATCTGTGTTTTAACCACTTCTTACTTGAAACTTTTTTAAACAACCTCGATATGTTTTGGTTAATTTCTAGCTTTCTCTATCGTTAATTAACCTTAAGAATGATAAAATTGGCAAAAAAATCTTTTTTTGCAAGACCAAAAAAATTTAAGAATTTTCGACCTCGCTATCTTTGAAGGCCTATTTTAGCCAAAATAGCCCATTAACCACTACTTTTTTTTATTGATTATGAAAGCTGAGAGTCTAGCGCTTTTTTAAATCACTTAGAAACTATTTAATCACTTGTTAAGATTTTTTATTTTAAATTGAAAATGTAAGTCTAATTCACCGATCGTTTACACCAAAATTTTTACAACTTCCAAAAAAGTTACGAAGCTGATTATTTTATGCATAAAAGAACAACTCGTAGAAAATTAGTTGCAAAAAAGAAAGTCTCGAAAATTCTTCTACATTTTTTAATTTTTTGTCGAAAATTCTCGAAAAATTAGAAAAAAATTCATAACTCGAGAAAAATCGCGGAACATACATGGGGGTAATTCGGATACCCCACGACACGAGGGACGTAAATTTTTTTTGGACGTCAATGTTCTGGCCACCCTGTATATATTTTTGAGGTGGCCTTTATTTGATAATTTACTTCCCCCATAGCATTTTTCCCGCCTAGAATTTACGCTCATTATTTATTTATTTGAATATAATTGTGTGGGAATATACTTGAATGAAATTATTACAATAACAATCTGTGATATTATTTACGCCAAAATCTAACCTACGAAAGTCTGAAGAATCAGTAGAACTCCAGTTAGAATGCCAGTGAGTGTTAGCGATGTGGAAACTTACTCACTTAAACTATACCTATAAGAATTAGGTAAGAAAATGATAAAAATAACTGTGGTAAGTAAATTATATATGAATATAACATATTATGTAGTTCGTTTACCGGGGCTGTTGCAATAAGCATAGGTACAGTTGATGAGTGACGGATAGAAAAGGAGGCCTTTACTAGAATGGGACATTAGAATACGCTAATAAATGTTGAAATTATTGATACAATTCAATGTCACCAATTCATCCTTACAAAGTATCTATTTACAAAATATTACACTTTATCCGTTTTCTCATTGCATTCTCTGTAACTTATACGACTTTCACTACAACAACGAGGAAGCGCGGAATTCGGTCTTGCAGGATTCCGAAGCAATTTACCCAGTGTTACCATTATCAATACTTTGGGATACCTACCATTCTGAGCGGATCCAAAGGTCTTTCAACAACGCGATGCGCGAGAATCGAAATTGAATAGGATTGAAATCGTTTTGTTCCTATGCTCTTTATATCGGTTTCAAATGGAGGAATTTCTTTTGATATTTTTGTAATAGAAGAGTTTGGTTCGAAAAGACTTTTTGAGATATCTTCAGCAAATTACTGGCATTTAACTACGCAAACTGTCATTAGCTGTCATGTTAATCCAGCCTGTTCGATTAACCTGTCCGTATAGTACAAACATGGCTGAGAGTGGCTGAGAGCTAATATTAACATGTGACTAAATTTACTGTATTCTTATCTACTTATATTTCATTTTGACAAAAATGATAGTGATTAGGTTAACAATTGTAAGGTACATTTTGTAAAACTCCATGGGGCATATATGCACCTACGTAACATCGTATATTGTGATCCTAACAAAGCATTATAGATTAGAAGCCCATAATTGACGCTAACATGTGCAATATCGAGTTGCCAATGTGACATGATGCTTAATTGTAATTGCCCAATGCCTTATGGGGAAACCATTAAATTGATATTTCTGCTCAATAATGTGACGATGTTGTTATGGATTCTACTGTTTCTTTGATGTAGATAGACGATAATAATTGAATTGTTTTATTACAACAATTCAATTAATATCATCTATCTACACTACTACACTATTGTGTAATTCTTATTTTTGATTCAGATTGACATGCGTTACTGTGATTTTAGTGTAAAAAGATAAAATTAAGGTATTGTGATATAAGTAACTGATTAACAATTTTTGTAACCTTAAAAAGGCAATTTAATTAATATTGTTTTCTTATTAACTCGCATATAATTAATACCGATGAGATACCGATCTTTCGAAGCCTTTCTCAATCTCGAGGGCCGGGTAAACGTATTTTACTAAAGACCCTGCCACAGCTTCGCCCGCGGTATTTTCCATATAAACTTTGCCCCTTATGGGATGGAATTTCCAAACTACCCCAAAATCAATTTACTAAATTTTCACCCCTACAGAAGTTGATTTTTTCAAAATGCTTTAGCAGTGCGCCTTTGTTTTTATTCAGAAGCCTAAATTCTCATATTCATGTTAATAAGCTAAAAAATAACGGATTTCCATACAAATTGTTTACTCCTTTTTCACCCCTTTAGGGATTGATTATCGTAAAATCCTTTCTTAGCGGGCGCCTACATTACCTAAAGAATACCTATACTAAATTTCAGACTTCTAGCTCCAGTAGTTTTGGCTGTGTGTTGATATGTCACCCGATCACTCAGTCAGTCAGCTTCTTCTTTTATTTGAAAACGGCCCATTAAACAACAAACCTATCTGTAACCTACCCCTAAAATGTAGGTATCCTGGGTACTGAATGTTTGGCCTCTGTGTTCAGATAATTAAATTGGTTATCATAATTACTGAATTTTCGGCCACTGTACAGATACTCAAATCGGTTATCATAATTCCGATTTTCCACAATCATTAAGTCATTGTCGGCATAATGAAAATTAATCTCTTACTCCATCCTAACCTACCCGACACGTTAGATATTTTCGGTATTCCGAAAAGTCAGGACAGTCAGGTTCAGCAGTAAGTAACTTTCTAGATTATGCAAATTTGGAGTTTTCTAGGTTACGAATAAAATCAATGGCTCTGAGCTTGCTCTGAATTTCTTTATGCCAAAGTCTAAATTATATAGAAATCGATAAGATTCGATATCGCTGTCTTGTCCCTTTGTTGTGTATACAAACTTCTCAAAGAAGGATAAGAAAAAAAAATGTGATATTGATACCAGTAGGTTTCTATATTTGGCACTGATCTAGAGGTCAGGTCAAATCGAGATCCACAGGTGTCGTCTTACACATTGATCTACTCCTAACTAGGATTCCCTATAATAAAGGTAAGTACTAGACAACGACACAAATACATATATAAATAAATACATACATATAGAACATCCAGACTCGGGTACAAACATACCTAATCATAACACAAAGGTTGCCCCTAGCGGGACTTGAACCCACGGCCTCTGGCACATTATGCAATTGCACTACCACTGCGCCATCGAGCCAGTCGGGTTATTATAGTTCAGTCTTTCATACAAGACAATGTTCATCTTTAAGATTATGAAGTTTCCCTTTAGCGAAAAACGTTGCATAAAATTGCACAAGAATTTAAAAAAAGAAGAGCGGAAACTGACTGTCTGAATAAAATTGGTCCCAAGAAAGCTTGGATGCAGGGTATTTAGGATGTCGGACCTTCAGTAAAAGGGGTAAAGTTTACATTAGCTTGAAAATGGAAGCCTAGCCTGCTCAATAATGCAGCTTCTGAAGACGTCAGGCATATTAGTGCAATGGCACGCATGCTTCCTTTAAAAAATCTTGGAGACATGTTATTGCAATAAGTATGTAGATAGAAGTAATTACAGACACGTTCAATGCACTTCCTTGCAGTCACGTTTTTATTGAAAGCTTTATTGAAGAACGTTTAGCGAAACTTGCAGTTTTCGGTGTCCCCTTTAAAGAGTAGTAATGTAATGTGTCAGTAATGCACTGAAAATAACAAACTACTTACTTATTGTCTAAGTCCTCCTAGCTAGAAGTAAGTTCCAGACTCGGAAGACGGACGAATTTGAGGTTTGTCGACATCAACAAGTTTGACTCTGTCTAGTTTCGTATAAATTCTTCAGAAACTAGACTAAACCAAAATCACTGCTGCATTGGGGTAGACTTGCTCCTTCACTGTTAGACCAGCAGCTCAATTACGCAGCACAATTGGCATCGGTTTGGCTCGAAATGCAAACCAATTTAGTCTTAACTCTGTGTAAATAAGGGCACAATTGGTTTACTTTTCGCGAAAGCGATACCACTTGGTGTTGCGTAATTGAGCGGCAGGATTTTATATATTTTTTAAATATATATATATATATTCTAAATAGGCACTCAATCTGTCATTGTTAGTGGAACTAGAAAGTACCTATCCTTCAGACATTGAGTTACTCATTCGCTACTAAATATGTTGCCGTTTGTTTTTTAGTGAAATCTAGTTACGAATAGAGAGCCCCGCTTTTAGGTTATTGGCACTAAAATTAAAGTCCACAAAATCTTAAGCGTCGGGCTATCCTCAAAAGTCAACATTCAAACTTTTTGTCTCCATTAGTGATGTAATATGTACCTAATATTTTTGGCGATAGCCCGAATTTCAGCAATAAATTGTCAAAATCCTAGCCCGTTTACGAGCCGCTTTAAAATTTAACCCGTAAGAATAATTTATTATGATAGTTGCTCTGAATAGGTAAGCAAAGTTTAGTGTGCCAAAGCTGAGTATGAATGCCAATAGAAATTAGAAGCAGGTGATAATATTAACCAATCAAGATCAACGAAACACAAGCATTTCATTGTACATACTAAGCATGACATTTCATCTATGATCTTGTATTGAATCTAGTAACAAACTTAACGAGAATTACTTACAATGTGGGATAAAATATAGTTTCCGTTTCTTCCATGGAACTGTAGTATTTTTGTTTTTCAGTTCGTTCGGCCCAAAAGGCCCTGCAGTTCTGTCCCATAGGACAAATATAAAGCACCTATCGTGTAAACCTTTAGAGCAAAAGCATATTCTGGGTGCAATGTCAATAGAGGGAGACTATGGCTTCACCAAGCGGAGGCCATTTTATCCTGAACAATCCATCATACTCAATTTGACAAGCACACATGTTCCCAACGTGTGTCGAACGGGCAAAAATAATTTACCATCTCATTGGATTGGCGAACGTTTTTTTAGAAAGATACGAACGTCGATGCCAGAGCTCTGTCAGAAGGCCATACGTTATGCCGATTTCGACATTTAATTTGTACATATCAAACGAGATCTCGGGGAATTTTTAACATTGAGTTTTCCAATTTTAGATTCGAATCGTGTAGGATAGATAATCGGGAAAGAGAAATGAAGATTAAGTCAGTTGGACGCGTATAAGGATGGATTTAAGACTTAAGCGATTCGCTGGGACGATTGTAGTTTTGTACAAATTTGGTATCTACTACGACATTACAAACCGAAGATAATAAATATTTATTGCGATGAGTTCTGCTTTCTTTTCTGCAAAATGAGCAACACACTATCGGTGGTAGATTTCGACTACGTCTGGTCACCACCTCCTTGGCAAATACCGCCAAGCGACTCCACTCGTATTCCGGCATGATGCCTTGAATAGCCATTTAGAAAGGTTGGATCTGGACAGTTGCACCGAACAAGCAACGATCTTTTAGTTCCAGTTTCGATGACTCGTCCAACTTCCTTCAATTCCGTGCTTATGTACCCTCAAAGCAAATTGGCATTTCCTGAGCAAGCGCGTTCCACCTTAGGGCATTGCTTTCCAACAGGTAAGACTGCTAAGCGAAAGCCCATACAGAACTTAAAAAAACAATAATCAATGATTGATTAATTACTTATATCACAAAATGCAAGTCAAACATATAACCAGTTATAAAAACAAATACCAACTAAATTCGTGAGAGACGACAAGCCAAAATTAAAATCAGGCGAAGGGAAAAATGACTCAAAAATATAAACAAAAGTAATCACTTAAATAATAAAAGGGCTTTGAGCCTTTTCTGTCCCGTTTGAGCACAATTTCCTTGCAAAGAGGTTGTCTCCAAAGTAATGTCAGATAAGAGGCCGGGTCTCAGGAGTGGCGCTGTGCTAATTTGAATTAAATTTAGAGGATTACGAGCATCCTTCGTCCGGTAGATTACAGCATCCGCTTTGCATAAAGTAACTGTAATTCTGCAATACAAAAGTATTACCGTACGCAAATAAACTCTACTATTTAAGGCGTCTAAAAAGAAAATGTTTGCTAATTTGAAATCTTCGCTAAAAATTATTTCATTAAAAGTGGTTTGCTTATTCAGTACTAGATGGAAAGAAGAAGTAGGTACAGGTACAATTCTTGGTTTAAGTTTTTCATAATAATATTTCCCTTTAGACCTGAAGTGAATGATCAAAGTAGAGGAAATGTTTTCATTTTATTTTAATGGACGTAACTGGGAGGCTATGATATTGGTTTGGTTAAGCCATGACACCTTTTTATCCATACGATCATATCAAATTTTCAAATTTCCAATGATCTGTAGACTTTTAAGGGCCTTTTTTGAATTTGTAAATTACGTTAATTCGATTTTGCATGAGTGACATCAATAGGTACTACTGAATTAACTCTAGAGAAAACGTTACCTTATTTTTCATGTGAGTTTGATGAGTTTTTTTTATTTGAAATTAGAATAAATAAATGTGCTCATCTTACCGCATTATACAGATATAGTAAATAATATGTATCCATCGGTAAAACTCGGATCTCAATCGGAAGACTATTGGACCCGAGGTGTCAATTAATTATTGTATTAAATGAGTGACATGTTTATATTCATTTATATGAAACTTTATTATTTACTGTCAAATGTCAAAATGAAAAATGGCAGCATGGTATGATGGGTACTGGCCCCCAATTCTCGATGCATTCGAGATAATGTCGATTACGAGATAAAACGTCAGATTCATACAGTTGTGTAAAATGACTGTATGCACTGATGTTTAATCTCGTTTGTGAGATTATCTCGAATGCGCCGAGAATTGGGGGCCTGCTGAAGCTAATTGAGAGAGCACGATAAATACCAACTTTTCCGATAAAATACGATGGAAACGAATTATGCACTACATCTGTACATATATTTAACAATCGTCAATACATTGGCAGCATTTTAACTTTTCCCTCACCATACGAATAACCGACCTTACTACGAAACTCTTCAGCACTAAGACTCAAATCGTTCTCCAGCCCGCTAAATCTGTCCAGAACAGGTGGTTCGTGTATCACGCTAAATGGATAACGGCTTACAGGGCTGCTGAAAAATAAATCCAAGCATAGATGAACGACGGCGCAGGGAATTGTGTGATAAATATTTAAAAGCGGCATTGTGCCGACCCTGCACTGTGGAACCACTAAATAATTTTGGTGAACGTTTCATGTTTAAACGCACGCAAGTATATTCTGACTGATTATCCAAAGCGCAATGCCGATTTCAATGCCATTAAAGCAGTATAGTTATTTTGGTATATAAATAGCTTTTATGAAATAACGAGTTAAACTCGCGTGGAGAGGGTTCCGTTCCGGACATGATTATCTGAAATTTACAACGTTACTTTAATTACCATAGACTTCTTATAGGTTTTCCTGTAACCTATAGGTAAAGAACTATTTTCTGTATTTTTTCAAAACTTTAGCCCCAGTAGTTTCGGAAATAAGGGCGGGGAGTGGTCAATTTTCGCCTATTTTCCCAAATAACTTCTAAACTATTTTACTTAAAATTCAAAAGAAAATATATTTAAGATCCTTACAATAAGCCCTTTCATTTGATATGTTTTTTTAAAATTTTCTAATTTACCCCCCAAATGTGGCCCCCATGTTTAAAAATCATATATTTACGTCATGCATCCGTGTCGCGGTCCCCGACTTACATATGTAGACCAAATTTCAACTCAATCCATCCAGTAGTTTCGGAGCAAATTGGCTGTGACAGACGGACAGACAGACAGACAGACTCACGAGTGATCCTATAAGGGTTTCGTTTTTTCCTTTTGAGGTACGGAACCCTAAAAATGTAATTAAATTAATAAATTATGGGCCGAAGGAAGAAGAACACCTCTTTTTAAAGTTTTCACGTCTTAAAGGCAAAAAAGGAACCCTAATTTTGATTTGAGGATTTAAATTCAACATACAAGAAGTAAAGGTAGGTACAGTAATTTATAGCCGACTGCGCAAAAGTAAACGAGTAATCATTTCATGTCATCTAATTCTGGGTGTCTATTCGGGAACGTCTAAGTGATACTGCAGCGACCCGCGAGCGAGACTCGCATCTCGCTCTTACGCATTACGCGTCGTGCGGAAGACTGGGATGAGAAATCTCGCTCGCGAGTCGCTACAACATCACTTAGCGTTCCCGAATAGAGGCGCTGTTGTTCTACTGTTGGGAAAAGGATGGTTTTACATGTTTTCAAAGTCTGAAAACATTTTACCTATCGTGTTCAAAGCAAACAGAAACCAGCTTGGTCCGGATGCAATATATTTTACGCGGCACGAAATCTAAAGTCAGCAGAGAATGAATTGAGAATTGTCACTATCAAAACCCTGAATAAGAAGACGAGAAGTCAGCCTAAACAAACACCGGATGCAGCCGTCGCAGGTATCCTCCCAAATTGGGGAGTCTTGGTGCGGTCAACCGCCACCTAAATCCAATTCCTTTAACTAGCAGTACGTTAACATTGGGTATTACCATTGTTTTGACGCAATTTTTAACTCGATTGCGCGAAGCCAAAAGGATCCACTAGTTTATGTATGGTTTTTTTTTTCTTATAATGTTACCTACAAGGTAATCATCATTTCAGCCGAAAGACGTCCACTGCTGGACATAGGCCTCCCCCAATGATCTCCACAACGACCGATTCTGTGCAGCTCGCATCCAGCGGAGACCTGCAATTTTCACCAGGTAAAACACCTACAAGGTAAAACATTGAAATACAATCTGATGTATGTATGTGAGCAAAAATTGAATTTTCTTCTGTAATCCCTGAACAACTGGACCGCTTTTAATAAATAGGGTTTGTGAATTATAAAGGTACGTCATACTAGAAGCAAAAATACAAAATACTTCTTTTACATCGCCAGTCGGGCTTTAGTTTTTAACTTACACTAAAGTCTGTTCGCCGAGAGTTGATAAATATTGTCTCGAAATAGCGACTGTCGCTTAACTATCGCAAACTGTATGACGGGTGTCGCTTATCGCCGGGCGCACTGAGTTTCTTGGTACGAGGCACGCAGTTGTTGTCAAGCGCGACGCCGCGCCTGCGGTACTATACGGTAAAAGAAGATGATAAATTTTTACAAATTGATGGCAGGGTAGACGAAGCAATTGAACGTTTCATAATAAACGTCACCGTATCTGATTCTTCCTCACACTTTGTGACTTCGACATGGTCGTCGTCGAATGATATGACAGCAATGGGACATATACAGGCTAGTCAATAATAATATTAAATTTAAAAATATAGTTTTTTCTTTTAATTTCTTATTATCACCGGTCAAAATAATTAGCGGGCCGCTATTTGTAATGAGTTAAGAAGCACTGATTATTATAACTTTTTATCAACTCTTGGCGAACAGGGGCCCATTGCATAACAACATGTAACTTGTACTACAAGCGGAAGCCTCTTTTCAACTTATTTTACTAGAAAGAGACTTCTTGTATTACAAGTTAGAAGTAGTTCTGCAATGGGCCCCTGAATTTACTTACAAATTCAAAAATGTTGTTCAGTCATTTGGATGGAAACAACAGTCCGGTTAGTGACTTTTGGTACATGTGTCTGATATAAAGTGATATACGAAAATGGTTTGAGATAAATCGCATGTAAGCGACCACATCATCTAATCGTAATTCTCCGTAATGGAATCCTTTTAAATCCATGAAGGTAAATTATATTTTCCGTGGCGTATGTTTTGTAATTTTGGTTGATATTTATGGTAAACACCACACGCAAACTATAAAACGATTTGTGTTAATACAATACGCTACAGGACTAAAATAGCGGTAGTTTCTATAACTTACCTACCTACGATGCAATACATACAAACGCTACGCTCGAAGCTAGTACTCGTAGCAGCGTTTTTCCGCTTTGCAGCGAAAACCTACCTTATTGGCAAATTAGGAATGAAAGTTTAATGTATTTGCCAGTAGGTATTGCCCGCGACTTCCGCGTGGAATTCAGTTATCGCTGTTCCCTCGGGAACCGTACATTTTTCCGGGATTAAAAGAAACCTATGTCAGTCACTCGTACGTTGCTCCGTTGTTGGGTGAAAGAAGCACAAACCAACAAACACACTTTCGCATTTATAATATTAATAAGTAGGGATTCCCTTGGCAGACGAGTTCCCGGTGAGTTCAAGCAGTACATTATCTATCTACCCAGTATAGCCAGGTGTACAAATTGCCAACACCGGCTCTAATTACGGAGCCCGTGGTGACCACTGTGGGCCGCATCGCTCAGCTGTTATAACTCTAAGCACTGGCATGATATTACTAACGAAGTGTAATAGAGCTGAATTCAAAACGAGATACTGCTGGATGCGCTATCAGATAGTCCATGTCCAAAGGGACTCGTCTGTAATTGGCAATCACGACGAGGAGTTGATAATTATACAAAGTCAGTTTAATGCTCGGCTATTATTTGTTTCGGAACATATCTACGCAGGGATTTCTTGAGTTCGGAATGCATTTCGCACGAAATAAAAGTTATATAGTAAGATCACAATACTTATAGTTTTCTGAATCTACAATTAAACAAGAACTTTAAAAAAAACTAAACTAATAGCATCGCAATATGTTTGAGATGAAAACTGGATATATCTTACTTAAGACGCTGACAAGAGCCAATGAACTTCAGTGGTCGGTCACTGTCTGTTTGCATCGGAGTGAACGAGAAGCACTGTGCGGTTTTTTTGTATGGGGAAGCTTAAAATGAATTACATACCTAAGTACACACTACATGTAAAATATAAATCGGCATTTTTTTTAGTATGGGCGTGATGTAATAGTGTTATTAATTACAGTCCCATAAGTTAAAAAAGTAAGACATAGAACTGTTTAAAGAGGATTTCAGACGTAACTTCACGATTTTTTTCTATCGTATCGATTTCATCAAATCGTGTTTTGGAATTAGTCATTTATTTTTCAATGATATAATGAATATGAACATATATTTATTCGCTTTTGGCAAATCAAATAGCTTTTGTTAAAAAACTGTTTAAGTAAAGCCAATTTAGGTCTAGTCAGCGCCGTAAGCTGTACTTTACTAACACCAATGTAATTCCTGATGTTTCGTTATGTTAGTATGTTTTAAATCATCTGTATCGTAGCTGTGGCTATGCGCAGCTCTACTGAATACCGTCCGAGACGTAATGCCACTTAACCACCTTCACCCCGACTTAATTAATACTGACTACTGCCCCTTCCTTACTTAACCACTTGAAGTGAATTTCTTGTCTTCGAATTAGTAAAGCAGGTTATTCAAAGCACTGCTTGCAGGGCAACTACAACATTAAAAATGCACAAAATAGCCTACTTAGCATTGACGAATTTATGATTTAAATTTTTATTGCAAAGTTTACTTCGCGGCGATTTTTTTCTATGCAAAATTTTATCTCTGTCAATATTCGTCTTTTATAAATTCGATTTTCTGCAAAACAGGGTATTTGAAACTAATGAAGCGAAAGAAAACAGGTTTAAAACACAATTCCGTTTGGGTTCAGTCAATAAACAATTGGCTGGTGTATTTGTGTATATGAACCGGATCGAATTATTAATAACGGCAACAGTTTGATAATTAAGGAGGTAAATTAACTCGCGCGTGATGACAGGCGCCTTGTAATTAGTAATTACTCAAACAAATTAGGCTTTCGCGTAATTTTGCGCTTGCTAATGAAATGTGTAAGTGTTTTACGTGTATATGTTGTTGTAGAACCATTAATGAAATTTTTCGAAATACATTTTGAGACTTCGCAACATTTGTTTATATAGGAGATATGTATATGTAGATAGATAGCGAATTAACATTGAATCTCGTTGAAGAGAAAAAGGAGAAAAGGCAAAAGATTGCGCTTCCATTCTTTTCTTCTATAAAATGTGGCTTGAACTCTCAAGTTAACAGGTACAGTTTTCCACAAACGCCAAATATCATGCAGCAATTGACAAAGAGTTATACATTATTTTCTATGAAATTCCTTTGTTTCGTCGCTGAATGTTCGAGGTAGTTTGTCATGCTCGCTGTTTTTGCTAAGCGCGGTAGGTACAATGCCTTGATTGTTTTAAACTTGCCGCGTGGCACTATGGTATTGGTGTAAAAGAAAGGCAAAGTGCGAGTCGGACTCGCGCATGAATGGTTCCTTACCATTATCTATAAACACAGCAAAAAAATCACGTTCGTGTTATGGGAGCCCCCTTAAATATTTATTTTATTCTGTTTTCTGGCAACAGAAATACATCATCTGTGAAAGTTTCAACTGTCTAACTATCACGGTTCATGAAATACAGCCTGGTGACAGACGGACGGACGGACAGACGGACGGACAGACGGACAGCGGAGCCTTAGTAATAAGGCCCCGTTTTTACCCTTTGGGTACGGAACCCTAAAAAGGGTTAATTTGATATTTAGTGGTAATAATTCTCCAGCATGGTAAATGAATTACATAGCGGGTACCCGCGCGGAGTATGTATCATGACTAATCAGAAAAATAATATCAGACCTAAAAAAGGACACCATTTCCCAGATATCATCACGCATCTAGAGTTCAACTCGTTTTTACCAATTTTTAATAACAAATCAGAGCACTTTTAGTGGATTTTCATCTTCATATTTACCCCGTAAAGTTCTTTACACATTTTCTTATCAAAAAACTTTTCTTCCTCCAGCCTAGCCCGTGCTCATCGCGTGCGATGAAATTATATCCTAAAAGTATTAAACAAGACGTTCCTTAATAACATTCCCGCGTGATTTATTAAGAAAAACATGTACCGGATCCGGCGGTAATAATTTTAGCCGAGTTTCAGGAACTTTCGGTGAAATTAGATGCAATATCTGTGCGTCAACGTGGAAATTAGGTTTCTAACTGTGATTTTGACGGTAAGTCAAGTAAAAACACAGGATTGTGGGTGAATGGACAATTATATGGAATCCTAATAGTGGGTATTGACCGGGGACATGTGATTGTAATGTGATCGGATTCGATTTGCGCTGTCTTGACGTACTCAATCATGTAATGCTCGAATCCATTATGTATATACTGCCATCACGGCATCTCTTTAAATGCACATAGAAGCACTATCATAATTGTGGGCGATTATAAAGTTTGTTTGTTTCGAAGCCTCACTTGAAATATACCTATCTAAGATAAAACCTGGTCGAATAAGCTCCATCACCTTTCTAACGTCACGAAACGTGATCAGAAAGCGGAACTAAACTATATTGAACAAGTAAATAATTTTACTGGCAGTAAGGGATTTTCATGCGAGGTGTTTGAAAAAAGAGCATACGTGGTCTCGGCCTTAAGAAATCAGGATGAAATAAGAATTCGCAGGGACGTCGCGGGGAACTCGAAAATCGTCCATACGTGACGAAAATCCAGACGAGCCAGCTTTGGAGAGCGCTGCCTAAGAATTCAAATGTTATTTTTTTACGAATACGAGATATATATTTAAGTGTTGTTGTTGACTATTAATGCTGGGAATATTTTTCATCGCGTTCCTTTGTTACTAAATGTGTAAAAGCAAATAGACGTGGCACACATTTTACTTTCCAGCCAGCACTTAATCTGTCGACGTATGAGCGTATTTTACTTGACCTGCCACTCGACATTGATGCGACTAGAACGCTTCGTGCTCCATTCCTCCAAATAAATGTTACAATGTAATGATTTTACTTTGTAAAGAAGACACCGTCAAACGAACGAGACAAGTTCTTATTTGGTAAAGTTTCCAACAGGAAGTATCATAATGATGACTTTGTCGAAAGCTGCAAACCAAAATCGATCAGCCATATTAGAATGTAACGCATGTAGAATGGGGAAGTTGCATGGAAATCAAAATGAAGTTTAAATGATATTATATTATGAAAATAAATGTAAACAAAAAGCATGTACAGTAAATAGCAGATCATTTTGACTATTCATTTTTATTTGAGTAAGGGTTTTGACTAGTGAAAAATATATATTGTTTTAGT
The DNA here is from genome assembly GCA_947859335.1 of Tortricodes alternella. Lineage (NCBI taxonomy): Eukaryota > Metazoa > Arthropoda > Insecta > Lepidoptera > Tortricidae > Tortricodes > Tortricodes alternella. Next base: position 15,095,323 of record OX401973.1, on the reverse strand, counting down.
TCTGCGCTTCTATTCGGGGACGCTAAGTGATTCTGTAGCGACTCGTAAGCGAGATTTCTTATCCCACTCTTCCGCACGACGCGTAATGCGTAAGAGAGATGAGAAATCTCGCTCACGAATAGCTACAGAAACACTTAGCGTTCCCGAATAGAGGCGCTGATTTTAGTTTTTTGGACATCCTCATCAAAATGTCATCTTTCATTTCTACGATGTTGCTCTAAAAACAGTCTTTTCGGAAATAATTGCAGACTTCGTTTAATCGCCATACATTTTGTACAGTCTAACAACAGCTGTGACGACATAGCCTTTGTCCATTTTGTATGGAGTATTGTTGCGACTGCTATGAACAATGACTTTGCAAAGCTTCATAACTCATAAAATAATCAACATAAAAATGTTTTGCGTACACAGATCGGTTTCTATTACTCGGCACTTGATGTATCACAAGATGAAAAAAATGCATCTTCCCTATTCATAGTGTCTGCTATCTTTATTAGAATAGTGATGGTAAAGTTGCCAATTAGGAACGTACTTTTCAATAAATGTATAAAGAATTTGGTATGTAATAGATGATCAAACGAACTTGCAAAGTGAAGTTCGATCGTTATAATATGAGTTGCTTCTTTCGAAGATATACCACCTTCTTTCTTCACCAATATATGTTATATATGTTGGTTTATATGTTAACAACGTAGTTTCCTAAACTTACAGGGCAACTTGCACGTTTTTTAAAGGTATCTCAATAGTTTTAAATGAAATGTACGCTGTCTGTACCCGCCGCCGCCGGCCGGGTCACCATTGCAAGCTTCATTCTTTTCAGAGAGATCAAAACTTTCTCTCATGGGTACTATTTTGTTTGTCCCAAGGGAGGGAGGGAGGGGAATTCGTATATCTTCGAAAGAAGCAACTCATATTATAACGATCGAACTTCACTTTGCAAGTTCGTTTGATCATCTATAATATTTCGTTGCTTCTTTCTTCAGATATACCACCTTCTTTCTTCACCAATATATGTTATATACATATGTTGGTTTATATGTTAACAACGTAGATGTTTAGAGAAGAAAGTTTTGTTAATAAAATTTGTTTCAATATCATTCCTGATTTATTTCGATTTGAATCGTAAATCAACAAACAAGTATGTTTAAATTAGGCTTTTAACGAATCAATTCACAAACTACGATCAGTTTGAGAAGACGATGGTAAGCAAACAGATCGAGCGAAGCGATCTTCGCTTGTAACGGTTCTATGATGGAACTTGGCAAATACATTAGACGTACTGGTCCAGAACGTTGTCGGCACAATCGTTGTAACTGTTTCCGATACACCGAATATCGGCTAAATAGATAACTGATGTTAAGCCACGCATTCTGAGAGAAGACGCAACTTCTCTCGTTATTTTTGTAAAGACATGCGTCGCCACTGAAAGGCTGTAGGGCATGGCTGTAAATTTGTCTTCGAGGAATGATTCGACTTCGATTTGAATTTTACCAGATTCGAATTCAAAGCGTAAATACTTTATTTGAGATTCTTTATAAATATACTCTTATATTATAGAATTTATAGATATGCTTCATGTAACTGTAGCGTGGCTATTTACAAGGATGGATATTTATTTATTCATACTTAAGAATGATTTTTAAGCATCTGTGATCGTCCTATTATTCGGCGGTATGAATGTATTTAGTAATTTTAAATTTCATACTTTTCATGACAACGAACTTCTGGGTACTAACCCAGACACTTGACTACTAAAGGGGATGGTATAGCCATTAATTATCCAATCCAAAAATCCAATCCCACTAGTTTGTAATCTGTAATTTTACACCAATAGTTGTAAAAACGTTGGATTCTACCGACATGTGGTACCTGTATTACTGCAGGGTCGTTTGAGCACAAGGGGGTTTCGATTCAACATGCATCTTATATGAATGTTAAAAAACAAACTCTTATCCAGTCTAGGGGTAATTAATTTGACCATTGCTTGAGTTTTCGCATAATGCCGATCATTCCATATCCGACACGCCTCACCCAAGTACTTAATTGCTTGTATTAGACTTAATATCCATTTTTCAATTTTTATTGAAAAAAGTGGGTAAATTAATAATCTGCGCGTTAATTCGTGACTAACGCGTAAGTAACGTTTTGTTAGGTCCATTATACAATCCTTGCCATGGCGTTAATTATCGATTAACCATCCGGCGTAGGTATAGGCGAAATGAACGATCGCCATTGTGTTGATTCACGAACAACCTCTATTAATAGTTAATATTTACAGTACAGGAAAAAATAATATTTTGCACAATTGCCAGCGTAAGGGCAATTTTATAATTACTTCAAAATCGACGCCCGTCAAAAAGTACGGGGATCAATATATCCTTTAAGAATTTTTTATTTAAAGAATTTAAAGGATGTCATTGTCCAGATCGATAATTGGCTCCTGCCTAGCGGTAAGGGTCCCTATGCCACTTGGTGGTACTTCGTGTTTACTTGGATTTATTTTCGATAACGGTTCAGCATGAGATTCCGCCTGTAAAGTGACACACTCCTTGGGTGGTAAAGCGTTGACATCCGTGTAACGTGTAACGTGTAATATACATGTAACGTGTTGCATACGGTAATTTTACCCAATTTATCACGTGAAAAGTCTAAATATCCATTTTTAATGTTTTTTATTTAAAAATGTGGGTAGATTAATAACCTGCGTGTTAATTCACGGCAAAGGTGTGGGTTAAAGTTTTGTTAGGTGTATTGTTCAATCCTTGCCATCGTGTTAATTCTCGATTAACCTCCTGGTATGTAGGATAAATGAACGATTTCCATTGTGTTGGTTCTCGACCAACCCCTGGGAATGGTTAGTATTTTGCACAGTTAACGGCGTGAGGGCTCTCAGCCAACACCGGATATGAAACGTGAAATAATAATAAGTATTTAATTTAAAATCTCAATTACCGGCGTGAGGGCTCTCGGCCGACACTGCGGTATGCAATGTGAAATAAAAATAAGTATGTATTTGTAAAATTGCAATCATCAGCATGAGGGCTCTCGGCCGACAACACGGTGTGCACCGTGTAATAAGAATAAGTATGTATTTTAAAATCACAATTACCAGCGCGAGGGCTCTCGGCCCACACTACGATATGAAACGTGAAATAAGAAAAACTATGTATTTTAAAATCACAATTACCGGCGTGAGGGCTCTCAGCCCACACTATGGTATGAAACATGAAATAAGAATAAGTATGTATTTTAAAATCACAATTACCGGCGTGAGGGCTCTCAGCCCACACTATGGTATGACACGTGAAATAAAAATAACAATCACAATTACCGGTGTGAGGGCTCTTGACCTACACTATGAAACGTGGAATAAGTATAAATATGTATTTTAAAAAACACAATTACCGGCGCGAGGGCTCACGGCCCACACTATGGTATAAAACATGAAATAAGAATAAGTATGTAATTTAAAATCACAATTACCGGCGTGAGGGCTCTCCGCCCACACTATGGTGTGAAACGTGAAATAAGAATAATAATCACAATTACCGGCATGAGGGCTCTCGGCCCACACCACGTTATGAAACGTGAAATAAAAATAACTTTGTATTTTAAAATCACAATAACTGGCATGAGGGCTCTTGGCCCATACCACGGTATAAAACATGAAATAAGAATAAATATCACAATTGCTGGCGTGAGGGCTCTCGGCCCATACCACGGTATTTAAAATCACAATAACCGGTGTGAGGGCTCTCAGCCCACACTATGGTTTAAAATCACAATTACCGGCGTGAGGGCTCTCAGCCCGCACCGCGGTATTTAAAGTCACAATTACCGGCGTGAGGGTTCTCGGCCCACGTTGCGGTATTTAAAATCAAAATTACCGGCGTGAGGGCTCTCGGCTCACACCGCGGTATGAAACGTGAAAAAATATTAACTATGTCTTTTAAAATCACGTTAACAATTATAACGGTTAAGCACTTATTGAATTTAACTGCATCCACCGAGGAATCCATAGGTGACAAGATAATTAGTCGTCGAAGCGGTTTCAGACTTTCTCAATTCTTAATTTATATTTTTATGGTATTCGATTTGTGCCTCTTAGGCAATTTGACACTGTGCGCTTGCTACCTCGCACAAAAAAGACGATAGAAATGGCGGCACGCGGGAGCGTGACAGTCACCGGAAAATTGTCGGAAAATCATTTCTTTAAATATTGTGCGAATGCTACCTAGTAGAACGAAGGTTACTATTTGTGAACAATTTTTGTATCGAGAATGAAATAACGCAATATAATGTGTTGTTTCATAAGATTTTCTTTAATCTCCTTTGTCAAACCCTTCTCTAAGACAGGGAGCCATAGCTTGGCTAAGCTCTCGTGAATTGCTTTACCGTAATCCGGTACACCCGACGTAGATTCGCTTAAGGCTAAGAGCAATTCGGGGTCCAGACCTGTTTCCACCAAAGAAGGAATAATATCATTTGACGAGGATGGCTCCGTTTCAGGGGCTGCTGTCGGTCCTGAACCAGGACTTATATTATCTGGGGCCATAGTGGGCTCCAGTGATCTTGGTTGTTCAATATTTGACAGTTCCACCGTTTAAAATGTGAGAATAATATCGTTTATTATTTTTATGAAATAAAAATGAGGGTAAATTTACAATACCCAGAATAAAACGTAAAACATACGAAAAATTATTGTAAGTTACTTGAGTTTATTCAAAATGTATTATTTTATATCATAAGCGTGGGTAGCTCGCAGCTAACCACGTATTATCGTATGGAATTGCAGTCAATCACGACTTTCTTATTAACAATTTCGTTTTTATTCTTATAAAATAACAATGAGGGTAGACTTACAAGACCCAGAGTAAAACGAACCCCATACGAAGAATGATTGTTAGTTACTTGAGTTTATTCAAAATTAATTATTTTGTTTCATAAGCGTCGGTAGCTCGCAGCTAACCGCGTTATCGTATGGGTTCGCAGTCAATCACGACTTTCTTATAAATAATTTCGTTTTATATTGTTATAAAATAACTATGAGGGTAGATTTACAAGACCCAGAATAAAACGAACAACATACGAAGAATGACTGTACGTTACTTGAGTTTATTCAAAACTAATTATGTATTTTGTTTCATAAGCGTGGGTAGCTCGCAGCTAATCGCGTTATCGTAATGTCTCGCAATCAATCACGACTTTCTCATTAATAGTTTCGTTATTTATTTTTATAAAATAACAATGAGGGTAGATTTACACGACCCAGAATAAAACGAACGACATACGAAGACTAATTGTAAGTTACTTGACTTTATTCAAAATTAATCATTTCTTTTTATAAGCGTGGTTAGCTCGCAGCTAACCGCGTTATCGTAAAGACTCGCAGTCACTCACGACTTTCTTATTAATAATTTAAGTTCGTTATGAAATTAGTGGGTGTGATGAGATAATATCACACTAATATTAGCTATAAAGCCAACGTGTTTAGCTCGCAGCTACCCACGATATCGCAATTGACTCGCAGTCAATCCCAATTTTACGATTTTTTAGTGAAGTGAAATTTACTAACGTTTTTCAACGTTCTATTTAACTCGTAACAAAACACTTAGAATTAACTCGCGTTTAATCCTAAGGTGCGTAGTTTTATTTCGTAAAAAGATTTACGGAAGCTAAATTCAGTTTTTATAACTGATTAAGAAATGACGGTCACGAGTTTCACTTGAGCAGTTTTAATAAATAAGATCGGCTATAAAATAGTGATCACTGAACAATAAATACCTTGCTGGTTTTCTTCGTCAGATTCTGAGGATGACGTCCTTAACCTTTTGCGACATTGCACATTGCGTTGTCCTAATCTTGCAATTGATTTTTAAATTTTTTCTTCAATACTGCGCTTAGGCATTTTGAAGAGCGTGTGCACTCGTTGCCTGCACGAAAAGGAATGAAGCTTGCAATGGTGACCCGGCCGGCGGCGGCGGGTACAGACAGCGTACATTTCATTTAAAACTATTGAGATACCTTTAAAAAACGTGCAAGTTGCCCTGTAAGTTTAGGAAACTACGTTGTTAACATATAAACCAACATATATAACATATATTGGTGAAGAAAGAAGGTGGTATATCTGAAGAAAGAAGCAACGAAATATTATTGATCGTTGCACGGGCGGCACCCTTTCATCCGGAAGGCACTAGCGAGCTAGTTAAGGAAACCGCACACCACGATATATTAACGTAGGCTCCTTGTTACCGAAATGGGTAATTACAGAATTAATACAAAGCGAAGTCAGTTAGGATCGTGTGTTATGAAAATTTCCAATTTACATGTGTTGTTCATTTACTTCAAAGGCCTTTCCTCCGCTTATTTTCAGCGAGGCTTTATTGCCGCATTCTGCTTAATTAATGCATTTTCACTGAAGGTAACGCGTTGTTTAGCGTTCTCACATTTGACAAATTAATAACGCTGGAGCACCTTTAATAGGAACGTTTCCCAAATTATAATACGTAACGGTACGGCGTAATACTCGAGTTACGATTTGGGTTCGGTTTTAGTTATGTACTTGTTTATATGGGCTGCCATAGAACCGTTATGCCAGGGAATATTATCTTGATACTATTATGATTCCTTGAAGCCCGTCAGGTGTGCAGACTCGAAAGTTTACTCGTTCAACTATTATTAAGCATTAGAAGAGAAAATAATAAACGTAAGCTATTTCATACGTAAGTGAATAAGTTGTGACAGATTCTCAAATTATTGGAAAGCGCAGCCGAAATTAAAATTGTTCTTGTCGACACATAGTCAATTTTCTCGTCAGGGAAGACTACACAAGACGGATGGAAAAGGGAGACAAAATTGAGGATGTGGGGCCCCATCCATCATCGGTTTGACGAACACATGTGTTCTAAGAGTTTAACGTCATTGTCATTGCAATCCGGGCGCAAAATGAGGCTGATAATATTTGTAGCAATAAATATTGATTGATAAGAATCGAGTCTTTTTTTAACATCTGCTATCATAAAGACTTGCCCCCTGCCAAGCGCCTATCACTATGTTAGGAGGCCTATGATGTAGAAGCATTTGTAAGTCAAACGCGTCATCACAACTGAATAGTTCCGAATTAAAATTAGTAAGTAGATAGCTGTTTCTTTGTTAATCGACGAATTTTTAAACTCAATTTTAGTGTTTCCTGAATGGTTAACGATAGTCAAATTTGCGAAACCGCGGGAAAAAGCTAGTTTATAATAAAGCGCCTTAATGAAACATAAATAAGGACTACGCAATAGATGAAATGCAGGTCGTGCCCTTTGAGGTCTATCTTCCGTCCTCAGAGTGCGTTATTACGCGGTGTAAAAACCGGATATCACAATTTGAGTATGCTTTTTTAACCGATTTAAAAAAAGAAGGAGTAGGTTCTCATTTCGACGCGTATATTTGTTTTTTTTTATTACCTACGAGTAATAATAATCAATTGATTTAATACGCAAGATACATTTTAGTGTTATAAATTATTAGGTTAATAATAATATAATGTCTTGGGACACTTAACTAGGATTCCCTGTAGGTAAGTACTATCGGTACCTGCTTGACAACGATACGATTACTTATATAGAAAATACATACGTTGATATATCAAATAACAAATAGATCATTATTTGACGCATTCTATTAAAAACAAATCAGTTAAGTACATATACACTTTTACCGTACCAAATAGGTAGGTACATATTTATTTCTAAGCGAACAACTAATTATTTTCTCTAGTATTCAAGAATATTAATTTAGCAATGTAAACATTTTTACGCTCAACTCATTCATATTTACTCTTGCGTTATTTAAATATTAAATATGGACCCTTTTATTTCATTTCACATTTTTACAGCTTCCTGACGAATAATTTTGCCGTTATTAAATCCAGCGAGATCAAAGTGAAACCTCCAGTTTATATTCATTTCACTCTCGTGTAGGTAGTCTAGGCAATTATTAAAAGAAATGACAGGTATATAATACTTAAATTTTAAAGTCTACCTGATGAGTAGTATTTCAACTTTCAAGAAACTTATCGTGAATTAATAATAGATTTGCGTTGCGTATTTGTTTGGTGAAAACACGAGTGCAATAATACATCATTCGATGCAAGTTGCATACGCCCTGACTACTTCTCCCTTGCGGGCGATGAAGTTGTTGAATGACATTCTTTTCATGCACGGAACAAAGCTTTCTAGGATTTGATAGTCGATTCCTTACTATGCCCAGCTCGACCCGGGACATTTTGTAATATAATCGGATTCAATACATATTAGCACTTAAGGGTTATCTGTTAGTGTGAAATGTTTTAGCACAATAAATAAATAAATATACTTTTCTTTCAACTACTGCAAAAAGTTGGTCTACAAAATTTCAGAAAATTTGTATCGGTTCGATTGGTGTTCGCACCATTCTTTTTTAATCATTTAGTAACCTATAATATTTTTCAGCCAGTACTCTAAGCCCTAAGCATAACATTTTAGACCAGGCAATTACATTTCAATCAATATGGCCGCCAACTTTTCTGTTGACTCAAGTGGACTGTCTTGATTAATACTTTGACAGTCTACAGATAAGTGGTGAGACCTATTAATCGCACAGACATCAGGTCAGCCATCCCGTCCGACTTTAAACGGGCGAAATGGGTGGCTCATCGTTAAAAATTCTTGAACAACTATTAGAACGAACAACTAATTAAAAAAAATAGGAAACAGTGCAATAATGAATTTTGTTTGAAACGTTACTGCTCTAGAGCAAATAAGTGTTGATTTGTGCTGAGTATTTAAGGAAGTAATAATGAAATTAAAGCTTAGTTGTAAGGAGACTTAATTATGCGCTATCCTATCAAACAAAAGTATGTAGTTTTACCTTGTTTCTCACTCAAAGATTGTTTTTTTATTGCTTTATAACATCCGCTGCAGTAATAGTACAGTCATAAAAAGTTAATTAAAGAAACTTAATCACATGCATAGCACACAGAGTTGGTATTACAATGCAAGGAACAAAAGTGTAATTACGAAGGAACATAGCCACTTATCAACAGTAGCCAGTGGGGCTTGGGCCAGCCACCCCGTGCCAAAGGAGAAAGGCACAGCTGGCGCTTCCTTCGAAGTTTGGAATAGTTTTTGAGCCAAATGTGCGCGTCATTGCACCGCCAAGTCCGCTGCACCAAAAACCCTTTATATAATTAGGTACATTACCAAAAAAAAACCGGACAAGTGCGAGTTAAACTCGCGTGGAGAGGGTTCCGTTCCGTAAATGATTATCTGAAATTTACTAGATTACCTTAAATACCATAGACTTCTTATAGGTTTTCCTGTAATCTATAGGCAAAGATCTATTTTCTGTATTTTTTTTCAAAATTGTAGCCCCAGTAGTTTCGGAAATAAGGGGGGGGGAATGGTCATTTTCCGCCTATTTTCCTGAATAACTTTTAACTATTCTACTTAAAATTCAAAAGAAAATATATTTAAGATCCTCACAATAAGCCCTTTCATTTGATATGTCACACGATATAGGTGGCATAACTTTTTTTTTTAATTTTCTAGTTTACCCCGAAAAAGTGGCCCCTATGTTTAAAATTCATATATTTACGTCACGCGTCCGTGTTACGGTCACCAACTTACATATGAATACCAAATTTCAACTCAATCGGTCTAGTAGTTTCGGAGCAAATGGGCTGTGACAGACGGACAGACAGACAGACAGACAGACAGACAGACAGACACACGAGTGATCCTATAAGGGTTCCTTTTTTCCTTCCTAAAAAGTAAAATATCACAGACAATTTAAGTAAGTGTACAATTGCAAATGGTCACGGGAATCGAACTCACGCCTTATCTCCGATAGAAAATTTATAAGTAAAACATAGCTATTTTGTAAACTGATTTCTTATCTGATTATTAAACAAACAAGAACAATTTCACTCAGCGCAAACCAAAACAACCTGTATCCTAGGTTCATAAATGCACACAAACCAATATGTAAGATAATACAATTAGCACACTAATTATTATTAAAGTTTGTGAGTGAGTGTGTATATTCGTTATTCTTCACGCTAAAACAGCTCAAAGGGTGTGAGTATAATTATAAATAAAGATAGCTTATATTCTGGATTAACACATAGGCTACTTTGTACCTCGGAAAAGTCAAAAGTTCCCGAGGGAATAACTATAACGAAGTCGCGGGCAGAAGCTAGTGTATTATACGAGTATTTACATATTGAAGGGAGTCAAACTCAGTAATGTTAAGTGTCCCACAGTCATGTAGGCGCTCCTAGCACGAGTGCTACGAGTAGCACGTAGCACTCAGCATTTTTCCGCCTTGTAGCGAATACTCGCAAACAGCGAACCCAACGAGCATACGGGCGTACGGGCATATACGAATTGACGGATAGAAAATGTTAAGGCAATTTGGAGAACAAAGGGTTAACTCGATTGCCTTACGATATCCTTGCCCATTTAAGGCCTACTGTAGCTTTCACACGTACATTTCAACATCCGGTCGTGTGGTGTGTAAATGTGTGAAATAAATCTCTTTCGGTTGGGACTCATCCGGCCAAGGTGACAGAATCGGCCGCGCGCACCCTGCACTTTATTAACTGGCGAAAATAGAATGTTACAATTTGAATTTTAAAGCCGGGCACACAAAATAGTGTAGTTAATTTGTTAGCGAAAAAACGGTTCCTGGTTCAGACAATTTTGTTCATTGTTTGTTGTTTGTAGATTTGTATTTATGAAATAGTATATTACTGCAAAGACCAGGAAGTGGGCCATCCTGGACAAGTAATTTAGAACTCCGAGCTCGTAGAGCATGGACTTACATAATACGAGGCCAGGATGGTTAATTACGACCAAAGCATGTATGTATACTTAGTCCTTTTCTCAAAAAACACCTAAAATATGTATGTTAGTTACCTAAAAACTAATCCGAACCTAATGAAATTTACGGAGGGCACGATTCACCGATTTTACCTTTATTTTAAATATTTTTAAATTATTCAATGGCCATGGTTTTGCTTATCAAACAGCCAATTCTAAGGAAAGTATTTTTAAAAGTAAAGGTTTTTATTTTTGAAATGGTCATGATTGTACTAAAAAGTTAATTTAAACCTAAATTAATATATATTACTTCGTTCTCGATTACTTGTTATCTTGTGATCGAGTGAATATTTTTTTTTAAATAAAACTTATAATTCGAACAAATCTATCCTCTCTATGCGTTTATTTTTATTTTTATTATAAGCAGCGCGAAGAATGTGATGCCATCCTCTTTAAGGATGTATGCCACGTCAAATCTGCATTTATTTTTCAAGTTTTGTTTCATTTGCACCAAATAACGGCAATGAGCAATTTTTTACGAATAATGATTTAGAATGTACAAATTGTGTGATTATTAATAATAATTATTATGTGGAATCTGAACCTGATTTAACTACTCGAGTCATAACCAATCAATATGCAGTTTTTGAAACGGTCCGGACACATGGAAATTCAATCAAGAATATTTCCGTGGGAACAACGATAACGACAATTTTGCTTTGTCTTCGAAAAATCGAGGAGAGTACAAAGTTATAGAAAAAACATTTTCTGATTATAAAAATATTATGAGACAGAAACATTTTTCGCTTTTTCTTGTAATTTAATCAACTTCCGGTACAAATAACATAGGCACAACACATAACACATGTAATCTTAAATGACATTTATCTCCTTTAAAAGAACGGTAAAGTGGTTTTATTTTTTATTACACTTACACTTATGCAAAACGACTAATACTACCATACTATTCAATTTCAGCGAAAAATATCCAAATCGATATATTGGATATACATCCTTAACGTTGATAATTTGATATTTGACCTTCTTATTCCAACCTCTTTAGTCACTTAAGAAGATAACGAAAATATTATGGTATTATGAAATGAATTCTCATACAATTTCCTGGATACTTATTGATACCACATAAATTCATTCGATTTCCTGAAGACTTTCAAATTGATCTCCAGTACTTTCGGACTTCTCTTTACAAAGTATTGTCGAGAAAAAAAAATCGTTCATTCTTCAAAGTTTTCTTAAATGGAATAGAAATCGCTAACACTTCCAGTGCCTACTATAAAGGGGCTTGCATACGGGCTAGTTTTTTGGCAATCTATTTCTGCAATTTGGGGTATTCCAAAAAAGATTTTGTATGTCATCACTACTGCGAGCATAAAGTTTAATTATAAGCTTTTGGGGCTCGAATAGCAGCAATAAATTGGTATAAAAAATTGCTCGTTTACAAAGCACCTTAGGAAATTTGTCACAGCCGTAAGTTCATTTGAAAAAAAAAAAAATCGAGCCAGCTGTCTCAAACGACGGTAATTACTTCTGCCCCACAAAATCCGAAAAGTATGAGAGGAAAAGCTTAAGAATTGAAAGGATTAAAAAGGGATTTTTAGTTGAAGCGCTAATGATAATTACTGAAAACCGTATTATTAAACCGCGTTCTTCACTGTTTATCGCTTCTCCTTCAATGGAATTAATTTGAAAAACAAATTAAGTTTTCGACAACGCAAAGTCCAACAAACATGCCTCAACAAATCTCATCAAAACGCATGTAATTGGTTCCACAGCTTAAATACGGACCTTAATAAATAAAACAGAGGGTACATTTGAACAGGGGCGGGCGGCGCATTGTTTTCGATGGGCATATTAAACCTCTACGCGGAATACTGACACATTTCCGGCCTCAACCCGAAATTACAATCAGTGCGCTTTGTTCAGGCAGCACAATCATCGGCAACTTGGACATCTCGTAATGTGCGTTCAATGCAAGCCGTAATAAAGTTTGACCTCATTCCAAACGGGCGAATTCATGCTGATTGCTTTAAAAAATCACGATTGCCTCACACACCATTTCTAAAGACACAGGGGCCCATTGCATAACTACTTGTAACTTATAATACAAGCGGAAGCCTCTTTTCAACTTCTTTTACTAGAAAGAGACTTCCGCTTGTATTACAAGTTACAAGTAGTTATGCAATGGGCCTCTGGCTAACTTAACTTTTACTAGCAAATAAAGCTGCGCGGGAGGGTTTCGTAGGGCGCGAGAAATGTGTTCAATGTTACGCATTCCCTTACCTGCCCGTAGCCCCGCCATATAGTTTTTTGTCTCTAATGTTGGCAACGGGGGTCCCCCGCCCATGCGGAGTCTATAGGATATAGTATATACAAAGAAGCTATTGAAGCTTAATTACGATACGATTTAAAAGTCCTTAAATTTAAAATAAGAAACGTCAAACTCGCTTTTGATAGCACTGTGCTGTGCTACCAACCAAACCAAATTGAGTTTGATGTTTCTTACATTTTAAGTTTAGGAAATTTTAAGTTAAGACGGTCTCGTTTCGAATTCGAATTGAACGCAATGTATAGGTAAACTTTACATAAATCCTAAATAATTGTCCAGTCCATATTGTCTAAATATTATTATCTTTAGGCCCCAAACTGAACCGCTTCGCTATTTCATACCACGCCATATATTGTACATATATAAATACAATTTCATGGTATGAAATAGCGACGCAGTTCAGTTTAGGGTCCAAAGAGAATCGCATTAAGAGATCGTAGTAACTAACCTCCCTGATGTTTGTAGATAAGCATGCAAACCCTAAAAAATAAGTAGCTGCATCCATGGGTGGTTTAGGATCCGAACCCTTAGTGTAATTTTGAGTCATAGCAAACGTCTCGAATACGTTTGCGTACAAGTCTCCTGGTCCTTACTGCAAACGATACGCGTTAGAGACATGTTTTATGATTTAAAATTACACTAAAGGCACTGAGCGGGTTGCAGAGATCTCCAAACGGAACTGAATCCTTCCAGTAAGAGTCGGGTCACGTAGCCCAATCGCATCCCGACCGGAGCAAATACCGCGGGATATCTCAGCCAGTTCCGTCACAACTGAGTGAGGGCTCTTTTCTGTTTAGGTAACATACACGGTACGAAAGAACGGTTATCTTTCCGATGTCCTAAAGTTAACGACAACAGTAGTTTATATTCACCTTTTCTTTTATAGCCGTAAACTTTGCTTACTGCCCTACCTACCTATATGCGGGTATAGTTCGAACCAATAATCAGCTTGCAAAGTCTTACGGGAATAGAAGGGCAACTTTTGCTCTAAAATACGTGTCAGGTAATAGCCGTTTACTGGGTTCTTAGGGTGTGCAATGTTGTCTACTAGAATGGTATCACAATTAAGTTTGTAATCAACTTTCTTTTTGCAAAGAAAAATGGCTGTGTTGAATTGTTTTTGATTAGATGGCAAAATACTAAGATGCCCATTACACAGTTTTCAAAAAAGGTGGTTACTAAGTCGAAATCAAAGTCAAACTATCTTTATTCAATTTAGGCTTTTCCAAGCTCTTATGAAGGTCCAGGAATTAATCTACCACCGGTTCGGACAAAATCTCTACAGAGAAGAGCCGGCAAGTAACTTGGTGAGATATAATTATGCTTGATGCCCAAAATGGCTTTCCACATAAATATTAAGAACTTAGATTGGCGGAGAAACTGACATTTGATTTTTACGAAACTTTTCATTTCTTTTAGTATGCACACGACGCAAACCACATGCATAACTAGTTTTGTTTTCGTTTCCTGTAAGTAATGTTTATCAAATGACGATCAATGATATCAACTCTATTAGGTACATGAAATATTATTGAACCTTACATTTAAATTAAAAATTATTGATCACTCTCAGATCAATCTATTGCAACGGTAATGGCAACATTTAAATAATTCTACGACATTTTCATGTGCACGTACTTTAACATTATTTATAAAAAAAAACGCAATTACCTATTGTTCAAGCTTAATTTGGATTCAAAATGATCCCTGCGATCAGTCGATTGAATACGCACCAACGTTTAATCAACGATAATATTTTTATACCGCGCTTATATTATTTGCATACCTAATTGGAATCATTTCAGTTTCGTTCATTTAATTTCGTCCAATGAAATTAAATTTGTATTGCGGTCTGACATATGCAATTACACATAACAATACTTTTATTACGAAGACATTATATTACTTAAAGTATTTTGCGACCATTATTATTCCTTTATCAACCAATTGGTGACAAAATCGTACTCTATTACATACGTTCTATGTATTTTGACATGTGCAATTTATAATGTATTTTATCTTGAGAAATAAATAATCTAATCTAATCTAATCTATAGTTGAAAATTAACCAGACAAGTGCGAATCAAGCTCACATGCCGAGAGTTCCATTACTACCTATAAGTATATACGAAATTAAACGCGGCATAGCTCGACCTTAAAGTTAATAAATAAATAACGTATTTGAGGAATAAAACTGTTGTCCAGTCACTGATTTGACGAATTGCGAAATTGAAAAGTTAAGATTTTGACCTACTTAAGATATGCCTATTCAAGGATTTGACGAGTGTCTGCGAAACTTCTGTCAGGTGAAATGCATTTATTTCGTTTTATTTTTTTCTCTACAAAACTATAATAGTTTAGAACATTTCCCTATTCTGATATTTTTAGTACCCCTTATTTATTATTTCCAGTCAAATTTGAAAAGATAAAAAATGCTATTTAATTTACGTGTAGATTAATTCTATATTTGTCATGTCGGGATATTACAGTGAAGAGACTGCCGCCTGACCTTTATGACAAGGAATCAGACCAAAAACCTTCTACAAGGGGGCCTTAAAAACAAACAGTCGGACCAATTGTATTATTGGTAGGTTAGGTTAGGGTTAACCTGCGTCCCTTACATCAAACCAATCTCTAGTTACTAGTTTTTATAAAAATAGATTGGATTAGGTTAGGTTAGTTTAAATAAAAAACTACAATTTTATAATCATGTTTTATTTCTTCTATAATCCATCCCGGCGAAACTAAATTATGCGAAAGTAACTTTCGACGTAACTAATGTATGCGTAAGTCATTTTCTGTCTAAGCACTATTCGGACTTCACAAATTATGCGTAAAAAACATTCGGGTTAGGTTGGATATGCGTGACAGAAATAACCGAAATATAATTATGCGAGATTAGTTTCTGCGCATATACAATTATTCTTATACTGATTATGCAATATAGAATTATGACATAAAAAATTAGGCGTAAACGAGGGGAACCTTCGAACTTGGCTCATGATCATAAGTCGACAAAGTAGCCACTAGGCCACCAACGCACTTTCAACGAGTACCAATTTCTAAAGGTATGTTAACGTTTACAAATTTTGTAAGGGTTCTCATAACATTAAAAGTCACAATTGTTTTTTCATTGCTGAACAATATAGTATCCCGGGCCAGAGAAGTATTAAAATTCAAATTTTAATTATATACTTTATGGCTCCGACCCTGAAGTACTCCGCACTCGGCCGTACAATGTATATTGCATTAAATATTTATAAGAGCCAATGTTTTAATACCAAAAGCTGTATGGAACAGCGTACGGAATTTGCGACGAGTTATTAAAATGTATATTGTTTTTCTTTTATTTAATCTTAAAACACGATCCTAGTCACAAAGCATCGTTATAACATATTATACAATTTGCAAAGGACTCAGGTCCAAAAAGATGTCGAGTTTTCTTTCAGTAAAAAAAAAATTAAAATCGCCGCAACATTTGTTAGGAACCGGCCTCATTAGTCTTATTGGCGCTTTACATCAATATAAGACATTCTTTATTTGCATACAATTCCATTTCTTTTATTGAAGTAACGTAGGTACCTAAGCCCCAATAATCGGGCTCAAACGAAAGCGTAGGTACGCAGCAGGAAATGACGACAAAGGTATTGCAAAAAAAAGTTCAAAGGAACAAAAACAAGCCGAGCCTTGCGATTATTTTAATTTACAAAACATTACGGTACGAGAAAAGGGTAGGTATTTATTGTGTTTTTCTTAAGAGTTCTCGCTATCTTGCGACCGGAATTTTATTAAAGTACTTCATTAAGATATCAGAGTTATAACGGAACGCGTCGCCTGCAATTTGTCAAACAGATAACTCGGTACGTGAGATGAATTATCTTGGACTGTATTTGTCTTGCTTGAATAATTGACCCACTTTTTTGCCACAAGAATTGGTCATTTAAAAAATAAATTATGTGGATTTAAAGACTTAACTGGGGATGGCTGTTGTGGATAGCGTATCAACCGCATGACAAATACGAGTATATAGTTTAATATCGGAAACCTTACGAGAACATTGCACTGTAGGAATAAATGCACACTGAAGCTTCGGGCACCACTGGATAAACGTTAAGAATCTAAGTTTATAATCTAATAAATAATTCTACCTATAAAACACCTCAGCAGATGAGTTTGAAATCAAAAATTCCAATTGCATAGCGCGGCATTGCATTTACAGGAGCGAAGGAGGCTATGAATAAATTTACTGAGTTCGTTACTAGGAGGATTGGCTGTAGTGTAGTGACTTGGGCGGAATGAGGCGCCGCCGGGTTCCAATGCAAATTATTTTATAGACTGTCGCGGCCGCGGTTTTACCAATCGCTGTGGTAAAGCGGGGGAAAATGAGCGACGTCGAGGCTCGTTACACGCGAATCCTTCGATGCCACTTTGTGTAGGATGTTTTGAAACTCTGATGTTTATGGTAAAAAAGACGGCACTAAATTGTTGCGGTTCTTTAGGGAATCGAATTTGGCGTTAACGCCAATTAATATAATCTTGAATTTGTCTACACGCTACCAGATGTCTTAGGTCTGAAAAAGATTTCTAAAAAAATGTGGCGCTATTATACCTACGTATTTATGTGATCACTCATTTGTTTACATTGTTTTAGGTTTGCCTGGCCAACAATAGTATTTATGTAAAGGTTGCATAATGATAGGCCTTAAAACACTATTGCGGTTTTATAAAACGAGCTTTTAGCGAGTTTCATAATAAGATCGCACGTGTGATTTAAGGCCAAATTATGCAGAGTTGCATACATAACTTTATTTACACATGTATTATAAATCCTCCATGATGGGTTCAGAAACAATATTTTCTGGCAACAAGTTATTTATTGCAATCGTGGCTGCATATTTCCGATATCCGGCGCATTTTTACATCACACACACTCCGAGAAGACTACTATTCATATTTTCAACTAAAATGTAAATTACAAACAACTTTTTCTATTCAATTCAACAACAATTCTACTTTCGTTCAGCAAAACACCAACATAATGGCGGCAATTCGATCCTCCGTCAAGACCATTTTTTTTAAATCATAGACAAACGAATGAAGTCTCCATTCTCATGTCACTCGAGATCAAATGTTGTGCAGTTTATATTAAAAAAACATACTGAATTGACGTTTCGTATCAATAACTGTATTAATATCTATGGATACTAGAATAGAGACCCACTTGAGTTTTGACAGCTGTTCCAAATTTAATCTCATTTCTATACTAAAATCGATACGGGAATAACATTGCAGCACTGGTTTTTCCTAATTGGTTGTCAAAATGGTGGTCATTTCCTACGGTTTTTGATTACACTATGGAGGTTTTATGATATGGGTGTAGATAAAAATGTTTGTTCTTTCCAAAACCAAGCTATTTTTGCAAAATAATGTTTAAATAAAAATCAGCTTTACTTAATTGCCATGCTACTCAAACGTTCATTCCAATGTATAGGAAATGGTAATTGATGTGTGGCCCGCCCGGAAACGAAAGTGAGACCAGAGCTTTTTTGTTTTTGGTTGGTACATTACATTAAATTAATGATGCTCGTCCACGAGCGACTGCCTAAATTGTGTTTTAAATACCTTCAATTTAATTATTAATCAATAGATTGCATTTTTGAGTCAAATTTTCTACGAAAATTAAAATTTCGATTCACCTTGATGTAAGTGTAATCGGGAATCTTCTAAAATTATGGAATTTCCCTAGTTCAAAAGCAAAAACGAATTACGCCTACTAAAAATATTAATAACAAAATATCAGTAACTGTAGGAACTAAAAAGTGTTTCCTTAAACGAAATTGGTCATTACTATCCATACTAAATTTCCATCAATCATCCTCAATTCTTGCAGAACGGGAGCAGGGAATGAATCACGCGTGGCCGTTCTGTACATAGATAGAACTATTAAATATGTTATACCAGGAAATCGCGAAACAAGCGCAGCCTGTCGTATTTCATCAGCTCGGCTACAGTTAGTTTTAATCACTGGTTGGTAAAACTCCCCACCGGAGTCGTTACATAATGGCAACTTTGTGCCGTTTCCACTGCGAAATAGAATCCAGATGCTTTTAATAGCTTTTTAACAGAATTACTGGCTTAACTTTACGGAATGTTTTGTGACACTGAATTGTTTGGCGCCCAAGGTACGAAACAAAGTCGTTAGACAAATCAATATTGGCGTCCGACTTCATTAATCTAACTTATTAATGTGTAGCATCTACGGAGACTTTATCGGTAACGTATTTGTAACCTTCCATTACTATCGAGTTAATAAAATAAGTATAGACGAAAGAAGACTTGACTTTTTATTATTGGATCATATTCCTTTGTTATGTCTATAACACTTAAGTTATAATTTTGATCCGAGAGTGGATTTTTTTCAGTAATTTGTTTTAATTTCATGTTCTTCTAACATATAATGATATAATACTGCTGAAGATAATAATGGGAAATGTATTTTGTACGGTGATTAGTTTTTTGTTTTTCATGGCGTGGGTTGAAACGTGACAATTATAGGATCGTAAGTGTCACCTCAGATCATACTATCAAATCAAATTATTTATTCTTCAAGTAAGCCATGGCTCTTTCACATGTCTGAATCTACCAGCGCTTCGAAAGGTTCCATCTGCTGGGAATAATCAACGCAAAGACCCAGCAAGTCTGTTTTTTAACCATGTTACAACGAAACTAAAACTAAGAGAACGTGCAAACAAACCTAATGAGCAAAAACTACTAAATTATGACAAAAAAAAAACAATAAAGATGAATAGTCTCCACCACTAGTTCTATACTCGACAACGATATCATAGCAAAATAATTTGCAATATCGTTTAGGCAATGACGAATACTGTTCTAGGATTGTAACCGAAAGCACAGAATTAACATGACAAGCACCCGAGAGTGTTGAACGGGAGTATAAGTTTTAAAAATATACTTTATCTACACCCATGTCATAAAACCTCCATAGTGTAATCAAAAACCGTAGGAAATTACCACCATTTTGACAACCAATTAGGAAAAACCAGTGCTGCAATGTTATTCCCGTATCGTTTTTAGTATAGAAATGAGATTAAATTTGGAACAGCTGTCAAAACTCAAGTGGGTCTCTATTCTAGTATCCATAGATATTAAAACAGTTATTGATACGAAACATCAATTCAGTATGTTTTTTAATATAAACTGCACAACATTTGATCTCGAGTGACATGAGAAAAGAGACTTCATTCGTTTGTCTATGATTTAAAAAAAAATGGTCTTGACGGAGGATCGAATTGCCGCCATTATGTTGGTGTTTTGCTGAACGAACGTAGAATTGTTGTTGAATTGAATAGAAAAAGTTGTTTGTAATTTACATTTTAGTTGAAAATATGAATAGTAGTCTTCTCGGAGTGTGTGTGATGTGAAAATGCGCCAGATATGGGAAATATGCAGCCACGATTGCAACAAATAACTTGTTGCCAGAAAATATTGTTTCTGAACCCATCATGAAGGATTTATAATATGTGTGTAGATAAAGTTATGTATGCAACTCTGCATAATTTGGCCTTAAAACACACGTGCGATCTTATTATGAAACTCGCTAAAACCTCGTTTCATAAAACCGCACTAGTGTTTTAAGGCCTATCATTATGCAACCGTTGCATAAACTACTTATTACCTATATATTAATTATTAGTTGTAGTTAAGGTATTGGAAACAATGTATTACTTATTCAGTGGGCAACGTTCGATCGAGCGCAATCGAGTGTGTCAGTTCAGTGGATATGAGTAAGAGTATTTTCATCGGCTCTAGTTAGAATGATTACCATCTTGTGTCTCGGTGCATCCCTTTCTTCGATACGAGTAAGAGAGAGACGCACTGAGAGATAATTTATCTTTGTGTAATTCATGATACGGCCGCAGTACACAAATTCGAGGAAAGCGAGTAGTCCGTTTAGAAGTGACACAGAAACGCGAAGGATGGCAAGCAAAATCAATAGTGGCTATTACCTGCTGTTATGCGATTAGGATTCATTCGAACCAGAAATCGACTTCCAATTAAATACTAATCAAATTACACAGAAAGAGAAATATCTTCTTAGGTTACACGTTCATGCTTTTAACAGTTTACTTCATTATAATAACAAAAAAATAAACTAATATAAAATAGGGCCCAATTCGAAACGGTGGCGTCTAAATTTTAAGTTCCCTAAACTTAAAATAAGAAACGTCGAACTCGATTTTGATTTCGATTGTACAGCACCAAGCTGTCAAAATAAAGTTTGACATTACTTATTTCAAGTTTAGTGTGTTTTAAATTTAGCGAACACACTTTCGAACAGCAAATTAAAAAGAAAGCTTTTTAAATATTAGCTGGGAATAATCCTTGAGTACTTAGTAAAAATATATAACTGTACTTATAGAAAGGTTCCCAACTAATTATATTTAAACTTACGCAGCGAAATTTTTATATTTTATTTATTTGATACGTTAACAATATTATCAGCAGCATGTAGGACATAGATAGTACCACAAGTTCTGAGCTAGTTTCATTACACAAAATAAGTGAACCTACGAGTAAGTTTTGGCAGCGTTAGAACTCGTGTGTCTACTCTATTCCAGACTCCGTATGAAATTTGGAGGTTCATCGGCTGTGGTTCTGTGACACACGGGTCCATTAGGGATACAAGTGCAGCAAAAAGGTTCCGTGTAATGGAATTCTCGTGTAGCCCAATTGTGCAGGTTACTGAGGAGTTCGGAAGTTCACAGCCTTGATTCAAATGAACGTGTAGTGGGGCGAAGCTACCATTTTGTAATACTTATGTGCACACCATTGTAAATTGTTGTTGATATTACATTATGTTTTTGGAAATCAAAAATTCGTTTTATTTCAGATTTCTACCAAATTTTATGGCATATCGAAAGGCATGTTTACTTGCCTTGTTACTACTAGGTCAAATAGGTAAGTTTCTGACTAAACTGATCTTATGACCCGTAAATCAGACTGATATCGTACTAAAGTTAAGTTTTAAACATCAGAAATTACTTCAGTATGTCTTAGGCGCAGGCTATTAATTAATACGGGCTGTAAAGCCTAAGCCAATGATACTCGAATCAATCCAATATCCTAGTGGAGTACACACCATCCACAACCACTTAAGCCCGCAGTGGGGGTCTAAAAGTACTGGGATGAAAAATGCTCATCCACGTAATAACTCAGGAACACCCGTGGCGTAATGTACGGGTCACGGGGAATAATTCGGGAGACTGCGGGTGACCTAGCAAATTGATATTAAAGTACCGTGTGACAAGGACCTTTGTTTACGTTCTTATGATCATCCCAGCTGGGGATCTAGAAAGTAATGAAAAAGACCCACCCATACATCATAAGCTACAACATGAGGTTCAATTAAAAATTGTACGCAAAGCAATCATGTTATACATTTTTTCGTATGGGTAGAACGCACGGGCATTGTTACATGTCTGATTCTACTACCAGCGCGCTAACCTACTACGGAGCTCTTTCAGGACTAAGAATTCGGCAAGAAATTACAGCTTTCTTTGTAAATTATCAATCAAATCATAATTTACAAAGAAACAATACTGCATAGAACTTAAGACACAACGTATTATAAATCCGAAAGTATGGTGGTATGCATGTTTGGTAAATAAATGGACAGTTGCTGATGAAATAGCGATAAACTAACCCATGCTGACGAACTTCGTGGGCGGAAGGTTGTAATCATTAAAACTAAGCATTGTAAAAAATGGAACACAAAATATACTAATTTCAACTCGTCTTTGCGCGGAGCGCTATGCATGCGTTAACTGGTATTTATATTGTATATGTATGCGGTGTTAATTTTTGTGTGAGATGCGGAGGCAGGCGTCGTCCGAGCAACAACAGCTCACTCGCATTATAGCGCCGTGCGCACAAATTAGTTGAACTTAGTAACTATAAGAGTTCTTAACTCTACGCAATACTTGCAATCTTAACACTACCGGCGGTAAGCCAATAAACAAACTGCCCGTACATAAACAAGGTGGAGCTTGTAAACAAGGCAAGACAATCTATATCTTAACGGGCGTAATAAACCCGCCGCAAATGTATCACGGCTGACCCAAACTTATTATTTGCTGATGCTTTGTTTGCCGAGATTGTAAACTGAGGTGCTCTTGAATTTGGGGCCGAGAGTAATCAAACATAAGGTTGCTATTTGTGTAAAGATGTTTTTACAGTTTTGATTTTTGGTGTGCGTAGCCAAAGAAATTTTACACTATGCGCTAGCCAAATAGGTCTGCCTATTCTTTTCTATTTTAACAAGCTTTTATTAAATTCAGTCAGTTTTGAAGTCTCTTTCCGTAATTACATTGGTAATGATAGTGGTTTATTTCATGTACAATAAATACAAACCTGTTGTGGAAAACGGGAATTCCTGAGAAAGGTATTTATTAACCAGTGAAATAAACTCGTAGCACCTTGGCTCGTAGCTACGTATGTACATATGTCATAAATAATTTATGACAAACGCAAATGGCCAGTATAAGCATCGAATAGAAAAATAAAACCTATACTTCCCATTTATAACATGTTACCATATACGCTTCAGTGATTACGTTATCGAACATTTTTCAAAGTCGCTAGAGATAATATGTCCCTAAGCTTCGTCTGAGAAGAGCTTACAGTCAGCACCAGACGAACCAAAACCATCCAACGTCGAGTAATTCTTTGTGTTAGATATTATACATAATACTAAACCAAATTAAGCCTTATGTTGGGCAACGTATACACAGGCTGTACTGCTTGTATTTAAATCCGAGCCAAATTGCGTACATAATTACTGCCGTTAAGCTGAGGTATAACCGTTAATGAAACTGAAAACGAGTTCAACTTTAAAACGTTGCCATGAAAGCAAGCTGTTTCTCAATTTCAGTAATTTGGCACAATTTTTGCGGGGTGGCTGCCGGCTTTTAAATTTATTTCGGAGCTTAGCGAATAGTTCGGGTGTAAGTGGCTGTTACAGCTATTCTTGATAACGGTACAGTTGGCATAAGGGAATATGCTGTTCGGCAAACTCCATTTCATGATTATACCAACAAAGCATAAAACACAATGTGTTTGGATTAAACTTGTAAATATGTGACAAAGTATTTAAATTGACTTATTGATCTAATTAATAATCTAACATCAATGCACTGTTGAAATAACTTTTATTACTGTTAAAATCTTTGGAAGAAATAGGTTCATACCTACTCGTATTAGTGATTCTATGAATAGTCACGCCTAAGGAGCATTCATCTTTAGCAAACAAAAGTTTACTTGTTTTCTTTGTCACGGGAAATATTTCCATAAAAAAGTGAGTAAAAGTTTTTATAAGCCAAGCCATGGACAACGCGAACGAGCACATAAAGTATGTAACAATTGAAGTGAAAGTCGTAAGCACCTCCTAAATACTTAAGTACAGTTGCACTGTGGAGACAAAGTTATAAGTATTCCTCGACAATCCTATGGGACTTATTATTTACTTTCTTCCATGTTTTTCTGGATAATTTACGTCGTCAATAATTGTAAAAATACGGTTTCGCTGGGATAAATGAAGCATTATTTTGATACCAAAACATAAAACATTTATCCATCAGAGTGGTGAGTAATTAAATAAAATCCATCCAAATATATCATAACACAACTTTACGTTACAGTTAGACGTAAACCAGTGCAGGAGGATTTTGCTTGCCGTAATAAATCATAGCTGAATAAGTTTACAATTGTTTACATTTCACCAACGGACTTTATAATTTGTACTTAGTCGCTTATTCAATGCAAATATTGTTATTATTACTTTTCCTTTCGAAGCGTCAAACAACAAAAGTGCCTCTTCAATTCTTACAACGTGCTTCAAAAGTTAAATGTCTCTTTTTGATAAGCTCGTCTACATTACGGAGGCATTGCAAACTTTTATCCAATGATCAATCATCCCTGACTGAAATTGTTTTATTTAAGCTTTCGTCTTGGGTTAAGAAAACCAAACGGTTTCAAGCTCCGGCCCAACGGCAAAGTTTCAATGAGATTGTATTGGCCACATCCCAAGTTTCCTGGACTGATTCAGGGGAGTTTCACTTAGCTACCAAATAGGGATTTGGAGTCAATAGAATCATATCCTCTTCACGCTGTTAGTGGACTCGATGTGTATGCGGTAATGACTAAACTGATCTACTAAGCAATCGGGGCTTGCTCGCAATTGTGACGGGAAAAGAAAATTGACAAGACAAGTGATGGATGATTTGCCACGTTGATCATAAGTTGTAGTACTTTCAACGTTTTGTAGACAAGAACCAAACAAGGTACAAATAATGTAAGTACCTATACTATTTTTTGTTTTATTTACCGCATATTATTTGAAGTTAATGTGCTATTTCTTGATTTTGTTGTTAGAAAGATAAAACTTGTGTTTCTTATCCGATTAAGTTATATTCAGAGAGGTTTCATTGACTTGTGATAAAATAAACGATGCAATTTCTAAAATTATTCCATTAAAAATCCATCCATCCAGCCCTCCTTCCCACCTTCCTTCCTGTGTACTATTTAAAAAAACAAACATGTAATTGAATAATTATTAATAAATGAGGTTATGAGTTTTAATAATTCACCGCTTGACCACCGAATGTAACTTTTGGAATTTAACATTGCAGCTCGACATAAAACTTTTATTCATCGTCAGTTCTGGTATAACGTACCCTTCATTCGCTGTGCGGGATAAAAAATAAATTTGCTTTGTTGATTAGCTAGTGTCAGCATTTTTAATTTGTGCAGCTACTATAGGGTAGACCGGGGACAATCGGTCCATTTTTTGTTTGACAGCTATTTGCGCCTTAACTAAAAGCGTAACGCATTAGTGTCATATACCGTTGTATAGAGAATTTAATCAGCTATGAAATGCAATGTGCAACATTCCTTATTATTAAGAAAGTAACGAGATATAGTCAATCAAACACGCCGGGGGAAAGTGGTTCAATTGACCCCGTTACGGGGTCAGTAGACTCAAATGTTTAACGTCACCTAACTAGTACTTGTAATATATTTTACAACTACATATTTACACATAAAAAAGGTTATAGTTCAGTTTACCTGCATTCATGATAAAAACTACAATATTCTTGAAACAAGTATCAAAAAGGATGGAATAAAAAGTTTGCCTTTAACTTTTTAACGCCCGGTTATATTCTTATTTTAAAACAAGCGAACTTTGTAATTTAAAATTGTACATAGAATAAAATACAATTTAAGTTATTTTTATTCGAAATTGTAACTTTATTAGCAGTAATGACTTTATATGAAAACGAGCTTGGTTCATTTGCCCCAGTGGTTCAATTGCCTCAGTCATAATTCTGAGAGGTATGTATTAAAATTATAATTATGAAAAAGAATAACTTTTATTTTTGAAAAGACTTCAATTGACAATCAGTTTTACATTGAGTTGCAGAAACATAGATTAGGGAGCTTTTGTGTCCAGTCGGTCTTGTTTTTCGATTACGAGGCATGTGCAAGAAGCGGTATTATAATTATTTACTAGAAAAACTTTTAAGTACTGTTAATAAGATTAAAAAATCCTTCAATTACATTGTACTACTAGACCAGGTACCGAACGATCATGTATCTTAACCATTTCTGAATACTCATTAAAATGTTTTCTAAATTAATATAATATTACTTTGATTAAACAATTTATCAGGAAACAGTCGCCTTGCTATGATCCTTAAAGGATGGCATGTCATTAACTCTCTATTTCAGACAGTAACTAGCAAATTACAGCAGCAGCAAATTACATTATTAGCAGTTAAAAAAATAGATATAAGTATGCATGCATACAGTTTTAAGTAATTATTTAGAAACAATAAGAGTATAAAAAACACCCTAATGCTTATTTTTCAAAATCGTTCCTTTGCTGGACTAAAGCCCCTTTCAAGTTAGCAAATTAAAGTAAATTTTTCATTACAAATAAAATAATAATAATAAGTTAAATTCTCTTCATGCGATATTTTTCACGATGCATTGCGAATTACAAAATTACGAGTAGGTATAAGGGGCAGTTGAACCACCGGGGCGATTGAACCGGTTCAATTGACCCCACGATTAGTGGACCAATCATCTCGACAGACCTTTTAGCAAAAATAATTATTTACTCGGATTTAGGTAGCGTTGCGACCATCACTTTAATAACAACGAAGGCCTAAAAGTCAAAAGAAATCAACAAAACACAAAACAATCCAAATACATTGTTATTTGGCATAAAAATGACCATATAATACGGGCGTAATATTTACCGTGAGCGTCCTAAAACTTCGTTGCCCTCTAGCAAGCAACCGCGCTGGTCTGCGCCCGCGGCTGACTGTCAGTTACTTGCCGCGTTTTATAAGAGCGTGCTGAAGGTACACGCACATTGATAACTTATTTGGTTTCTGAGAAATCGCGTGTGGAGCACTTGCCCCGCGGTTCAATTGTCCCCGGTCTCCCCTATATGCAAAACCTATCCGTTACGCGTCCATTACGGCGCGTTCGTTTAGCGTGTCACTTCTGACAGTGGGTTTTTACGATATACCATTTTGTTGTGCAAAACAGAGGACATTGACATGAGAGACTTGATAAAAAACCTGAAAAAGACTCGGTTTCCGATGGGTAGCTGAAATTTAAACAAAAGCCAGAATGAGCCATAAATGCCTTAATGACTGTAATTTATAAGCAACCAGCGCCTCTATTCGGGAACTCTAAGTGATTCTGTAGAGACTCGTGAGCGAGATTTGTCATCCCACTCTTCCGCACGACGCGTAATGCGCGTGCGACGCGTAGAGAGGGGTGAGAAATCTCGCTCACGAGTCGCTACAGAATCACTTAGCGTTCCCGAATAGAGGCGCAGATAATAATAAAATGGAGAGCTATTTTACTGAATTATTTAGTTTAATAATAAATGAAACCAAAAACCTGACTCAAGGCTGAACCATCTCAATCGTATACCTAACCACAGGTATATATAAATATATACTAGCTTCCACCCACGACTTCGTCCGTGTATCAACACGCTTTATGTTTCTTTTTTTGTATATTTAAAAAAGAAACATAATAATCATTCGAGCCGTTTCGGAGGAGCGCGACCACAAACACCGTGACACGAGAATTTCATATATATAGATATAATAGGGACCCGCCCCGCACCGT
Organism: Tortricodes alternella; assembly: GCA_947859335.1. NCBI lineage: Eukaryota > Metazoa > Arthropoda > Insecta > Lepidoptera > Tortricidae > Tortricodes > Tortricodes alternella. The sequence goes on along the minus strand of OX401973.1, from coordinate 15,066,901 downwards.
CTTCGCGCGGGTGTAACTTAGAAAAAAAAATGTTGAAAAATGTGAAGTTAATGCCTTTGATTATAGAATTTCTTTATAAACAATGTTTACAGCTGACTTTTCGTTACACAATACGAACAATTGTGTTTGGAAGTGACGCGCGAAAGGGCCATGTCCAATGGAAAAGTACTCAATGCTCAGGCGCCTCATTCGGGAACGCTAAGTGATTCTGTAGCGACTCGTAAGCCAGATCTCTCATCTCGCTCTTACGCATTTCGCGTCGTGCGGAAGAGTGGAATAAGAAATCTGGCTTACGAGTCGCTACAGAATCACTTAGCGTTCCCGAATGAGGCGCCTGGTCTAAGCCCGCAACACTGAATGTCTGACCTTGTGATTTATTAACTGTCATTGAAAAGTAAACAAACCAATCCCTTGCAAAGCGCGGGGTGCTAGAAGTGAATATAAGATTTATAATCTATAATTTATAAAATAAAAAACCGACTTCAAATGGCCGTTGAAAATAAGTTTTTGTTTTCAAAATTTATTTATTATCCTGTGGTTTAACGACACACATTTACTACATCAAGGAACAATAGCATAATGCCAAGTGCTCATCACCATTTACAAACTGTTGCTATCCACGGTGCAAGGATGTCAGTCGTTGCGGAGTTCTCCTGGTTCTTCAATTTAACTACATGAATTTTCATGGACATAAATTGCTTCAGAACTTTATACAGCAATTTAATCACCAACCGTGAAATACTCAACATTTAGGAGTTCTGGTGATCATCTATGGTCTTAATCAACAGTTCCACTTCACCAAATAATGCTTTTGGAATGTAACTGCTTGAGTTATTACAAAAATACTAAAATTGCTATATGCTTGCCTATAATATTTGAAGAGTTCCATCGATTCCTCGTAGATCCTCTCATCATAACTCAACTTTGACTACAACAGGACCAAACTGGTTGGTGGTCCCGTTGTAGTCAACCGACCGTACCGATTAAAAAATGATTTTTCAATATCGGTTTATAAATGACGGAGTTCTGAAGTAACAAACATTAAAAAAAAACAACCGAATTGAGAACCTCCTCCTTTTTTTTTTGAAGTCGGTTAAAAATAGTATAATGTACGCATGATAATCAAAATGTGGCATAAGTCATTAATTTAGGAAGAAAACGTCAACTACAGCATAATAAAGAAAGAAAATACAGAATTTTGACTGTTTATTTTAATTTTAAAAGGGATCAAAATTAATGAAAAACATATTTAGTGTCCTAGGTCTGAATTATTAGTTTTCGGCATCCTAATTAAATTTATAATAAGTTTGTTACCATGGTACTGGTATAAAAACAGTATTTTCTAAAATAAAACCAAATTTCGTTTCAACTCTATATATTTCGTACACTTGAATGAAGACAGTCTGTGTCCATTTATCTTCTGTAAATTTTTATTTACAAGGTGTATGAACTATAGCTTTTCAAAGCTTCATAGCTCAAATAATAAGCAACACAGTAACGTTTCGCGTCCGCAATTTTGCTTTAATTCATCATCCTCTTTTTTTATATAATCATCAGCTTATATAGTTACGTCCCTCTGCTTGGGACGGCCTCTTCTTATTACCTAATAAGAGGGCAGTATTCCCCACGCAGGCTCAATAGGGTTTCTATTACTCTCTTGAAATTTTTAATTAAATTGCAGCCATCTAACAATATGCGGGACCTATCATTCCTCACCACTCAACTTCACCTATCGAGTTTCAATAGAGGAATTAATGAGAACCCAAACGTATACCGCATATATTAAATTACCCCATTATTGTATTTACCTGTAATTTAGACGCCTCATTTCTAGAAAGCCTGTAAGTCTTGTCACGGTTCGCTTTAATATAATATTTGCATTGAGTATCATAACTTTCCTGTATAATGATTGAGTATTTATACAACATGACTCTATCATTGGTGTTCTCAGATATTTTGAGTACGAAATGTGTGTAATTATTATTATTGTAAATAAGACTTAATAAATCAAACTTCTTTACAGAGCAGCGACACTAGTCAAGTTACAGTGGATAATGCAACAAGAAACGAACAACCTGTAATTCCAAGAAAATCCTGTAATTCCATGCATTTTTTTTTTGTAAGCTGTTGTATTGGTAAACTAATGAGCGTCTATAACGTATTTCGATTTGATTATAGCTTATACGGTCAACAGCGCAAGAAAGTTTGTACTTATACGCATTTTATTATAATAGCCGGTTTAGGTTAAGTTTTATCATGACAACTTATGTCATCCTATCGTGACTCTGGTGATGACACAGTATCAGATTGTCTGAAATTATGTTATGTATGTATGTTCGTCTCTGTATGCGATTATCCCTTTGCGTTGCATTTATTGAATATCGGATGTCAATAGCCGTCAACTGATCCGTCCTGCCAATCGCAGTGCAATATTTAGTGCGTGATTCCCTTAAATAAAATTTCGTTCATGAACTCGTCAGCGAGCCTAACTTGACCTTTCAGTGCATATAAACTATTTATTCGTGCGTGTCTTCGACCTTGGTCATATATCGATGCAACCGGCCACGGAGTCAATATGATTGTCAGACGAAATGTCGGACGATATGAGAGACGAAATTTGTTAGAGAATAACACGGTAGAGCCTCTATTTCGGTACGGCTAAGTGATTTACTACATCGTCCCTAAAATGCAAAACACCGCGAATGTGTCGTTATTTTGTACGTCTTCGATATTCGCGGTTTCGGCATTTTAGTGATGCGAATAGAGGCCATTTTCGGGAATACTAATTGATTTACCAAATCGCCACTAAAATGACAAAACCGCAAATGTGAACGTACACGTACAGAAAAACGACACATTCGCAATTTTGGCATTTAAGTAACGATGTAGGAAATCACTTAACAGTCCGGAATAGAGGTCCTGAAAACCTTTTTACTCTCTATTGCGGAAACTTATTTTTAAGCCTCAACATGTCGGTATACCTAACCGTTGTAAAAATCTGATAGCAGCTAGCAAAAAAACAGTAACATACGTAAAATACCTACATAAACCTTTGACCGAGTTCCACAGCCTAGAAATATGCGTGTAGCTTGATATTTGTAGTATCGGCGCACGATGCCATATTTCCTAGTTTTACAGACCATAACGCGTATGTACGAGTAATATGTAAATAAATTCAATATCCTGGTTCCATGGACACGCCGTCCAACAACGTCGGTCGTGAAGGCCGATAATTCAATTTCTGAACTGGGTTGTCGCGTTTCTCTTGAGAATAGATGCACGGGATTGTATTACTGGTATTTATATTTAGTATTTTATCGTAGTTTTGTAAAAGATTCGGTATTCTTAAGGTTTGCAAGATATGAGAGCATGGAAAAACTAGCTGCCTCATTTTAATTACTTGATTACGTGAAGCTTAAGGTAGGGTGGAGAGTTTAACGGTCTATGTATGAATGTATGTATGTGACCAAAATCGGATGCCCACTTTAGCTCCCGAACTACTGGACCGATTTTAATAAATGAGGATTTATAATATTTGCGGAAAACGTGCGTCCATTACGGCGCGTTCGTTTAGCGTGTCACTTCTGACAGTGGGTTTTTACGATATGCTATTTTGTTGTGCGAAACAGGGGACATTGATATGAGAGACGATAAAAAACTGGCTACATAAGAATTCTAGATAAGAATGCGTTATAGGTACTAGGAGCAAAAATGGTTTTAGGGCGCCGGTCGATTTTTAGTTTTTAAGTTTTAATTTCATATAATTGATTTATTAACACGAGCATGCGTACATCTGCGAAGTTCAAAGAAGTGTGAAGTCCCCAATCCGCACTGGGCCCGCATGGCGGCTACTACCCAGTCACATTCACTGTGACAGGTGGCATGTGCCCAGCAGTGGGACGGACAGGCTGACGATAATAATGATGATAACGATGATGAAGGTAGTAAGTTATAGCTAGCTGTGTACAACAGATGTCCGATGTACGTATTACAGGTCGTCAGCAATTAGAACATGTACGGAGTGAATCGTGGCAGTTGCCGATGCATACCTACTACCTACTTTCATTTAGACACACCGTTTCGAGGTTCATCGTATAAAATATAAAAATACCGGTCAAGTGTGAGTCAGACTCGCGCACCGAGAGTTCCGTACCACGCCAATTTGCCATGTTCTCATCCAATCAATAATAGACTATGTTAATCGTATTTATAAGAACTTTGACAGTTGCAAATAAGTTTGCGGATTGTTAAGTTACAGCGGTAATTTTTTTTTGTTTGATTTCAATATATTTTTCGCATTCCTATAATAGAACACCATTGAATGGATATTTGTTGCTTAACTATGGAGTATAAATTAAAATCTGGTCTAATTTTATAGCCGAAACTTAAGCCGTTTTGGAATTAGAGCTGGAACAAAATTGGTCTAACATCAGCCAATTTTTAGGAATCAATTTATGGGGAGCTTCTCAGACTTATTTTTTTTGTTGATATTTTTATTATTTGTTAGTATTCTTCTAACACATATTCTGTGAAATTTTCTACCTTCTCCCTCTTACCATTGCTGAGCTCGAAGCCTCTGACAGACAGACGTTGTCCTCTAAGTATTAGGGTTCGCCGGATGCCTTCGGGTACAGAACCCTAGAAAAATATACGATAAAAGTAGGACGTTGGAGTCCTTAAATGCATTGCGATAATATCAAGCGTTATAATGCAGCTATGTGGTGGGGCCTTAAAATAAAAGTTATTTTATATATAGTCACAATAACACTAGCAATAAACAAAAGCCGAGAAATGCTCTACCCAATATAAATTACATTACGATCCAGTAGCTGAGCCACTTGGCTTCATTCGACGTCTTTCTTTCTTTTTCCTTCTCACAGATAACATCTGAACAAACTTGGAAAGTAAAACATTCCCTAAATACAAAATTTCATCCCAATTGTTACAGCCGTTTCCGAGAAACCATTTACATACGAATAACTTACGAGTATTGCTGGCTTACCTTTATTGATAAGATAAATAAAAGGTATAGAATAGGAAAATCGAGAAGAATTCAGAATATCTTGTCACGTTGGAGTGACGGGTATCGCCCGCGGCAGCTCATTCTTTATAGCAGCGCCTTCAAGGGCATTATTTACAAGGAAAACCAATTAGAGATATATTTAATCGTATGATTCCAAAAAAAAAGGGTGTTACATTATTTGAAGACAGATAATATAAATCGGTGGGCCTAATGACTGACACGAGGAAAAGCTAACCCCGGATTAATCTCACTTTGAAATTCGACTTGAAATCTCCTTAAGTGGATACTTATTACTATTTATTCACACTACTATTATAATTATAAATTCGAAAATTTGTGAGTGTGTATGTTTGGTACTTCTTAACGCTGAAACGGCTCAACGGATTTATTTGAAATTTGGTATGGACATCGCTTATACCTTAGATTAACACATAGGCTACTTTTTATTCCAGAAGACTACAAAGTTTCCGATGGAACAGCGCTAAACGTATTCCACGCGGATGAAGTCGCACGCTCATGCTGGTTACTCCTATCTACCGCCAGTATGGAAACAATATGATATACGTGCGTGTCTGCAAAATCCCCGTGGCTTCCATTGAAGGAATTCCTGTTTTTGTTTTATTTATTTATTTTAAAGACACACGCACAATACAGTTTGGCTTAAGAGGACCGTGAAGCAACGGCAAAAATCACCCTTTTCATCCAAAGGCGATAACGATTTTCACCCCTTAAATGTTAACTGATTTTGTCAAATTTTTGGTAGGTTGTCAGTCAGAACAAAATCTGGGTCTATCTATACTTTTTTGAATACTGAACTAAGTCAAATAATGGCCGAAAATAGTTTTCTATGAGAATACTAAAACAACAGTAAAACTGAAATTATTAATTACAGTGAAAAAACCAAAACGTATAAACCTAGATTTTGTTCTGACTGACAACCTATCCAAAATTGTTCGACATCGGTTAACATTTAAGGGATGGAAATCGTTATCGCCTTTTTATGAAAAGCCGTAGGTTTACATTCCTCTTAAACATTCACAATTGTAACTAGTTAGTAGAGATGCAAAAACGGCCTGTATATATATATATATATATATATATTTACTTGCTGGTGCCCGCGACTTCGTCTGCGAAGAATAATAATTTAAGTAACCTATGTACTTTTAAACCTTCCCTAGAGCTCCACGAACATTTCAAGACTAAGATAAGATAAATCCGTTCAGCCGTTCTCGAGTTGTAGTGAGGCTAACGAACAGCAATTCATTTTTATATATATAGATTTATTATCTATGACAGGTGTGCAACAGCATTCGTAAAAAGACGCGATACAATACAAATAAAAACAATTTTATTAAACTAAAACGAATATTGGCTTAACATTGAGACTTTCGCGTTTCGGTTTCGTGCTACTAGCCAACCGGATAAGAACACATGTCGCTAAAGATAACATTTTGAGAGATCGACGAGAGACGAATCCTTTCAATGATATGTGGGTCATTCTTATATTATTCCAATTCACATTCACCCTTTGAACGAGACGGCCGACTGCTTAAAAGCGTACCACGGACGCCAATGACGGCATTAGCCGGCGCAAATGGAAAACAGCATATCGTGGCGTCAGTGGTACGAAAATCCGCTGTCGTATATAGCCGACCGTGGGCACTGGTCTGCTGCGACTTTTTCATTGGACTTACACATGTCCAAGAGAAGAGAACAATTTTGTTTACTACTTTATATGTATACATACATGTTAATACAAACCCTGCTGCTTTTACTTCTTAATATAGCGATACAAAAAAACTTGTTGAGCTGCAAAGTAATCGACCGAGTGAGCGAAGCGAGCGAAGCGTCTCAGTTTCAGCTTGGGCAAAAATGCTTTCGTATGTCCAATTTCCAGCGTCCAGCGGATGTCCATTTGTTCTCGTCTACAGCTCGCAGTTCTCAACCGATTCTCGTGAAATTTTGTGAGGAGGTTCAGTAAATGTATAATTTTTTTGGCGATTCAGTTTTTCGAAATATTTGAAAATGGCAGGTTTTTGCAATTACAAACTTACATGCGGTGTTGGTAAACTCACTCGATGTATTGAGATATCAGTTTTTGAACGGCAAAGTTAAGTTTGTCGCAAGGCCAGTCATTATTTCTTACTTTTTCAAAGGGTTTTTGTTTTAGATTCAGTTTTTTGAAGTCTTTTATCGCGAGGTCTACAGCTCACGGAGCCACTAGTAATAATAATAATATACTTAATGTTAAATTCCCGTCAACGTACCACCACAATATAATACTGAACATTTTGCGTCTACGGCGTAGCTTGCCTACGGTTTCTCGGAAGCGTAGCAGTTGGTATTTGTTACTCGCCTAAATACGAAAACGCTGAAAATTAGATTATAATTGAATTGATTTTGCTGAACATTTATATAATTAATCACCTTTATAATTAAAGACGTTACTCATAGTCAGGTAATGAACGATTCATATAACATGTCCCTTTTTTTTTTTAAGGGTACATTTTAATTGCCGTACGACGATTATCATTATTAATCACTAAAAATATGAATTAAATCATACCAGGCGCCTCATTCGGGAACGCTAAGTGATTCTGTAGCGACTCGTAAGTCAGATTTCTCATTCCACTCTTCCGCACGACGCCAAATGCGTAAGAGCGAGATGAGAGATCTGGCTTACGAGTCGCTACAGAATCACTTAGCGTTCCCGAATGAGGCGCCAGGTGTTTTCTAAAACTAAATCTAATAAACTTATTAAGTAAACATAATGCTCATTCCTTATAAATACTTGTACATAGTAAAAACCGATATCAAGCAACGACAATAGACAATACAATGACTCGTAATTTGATATTTATAGGTAAATTCGAAGTCCCAAGATGGACGCAATAATGCTTGAAATTCGACCCTATTCGATACGTGACGCGATTATCGAACAGCTAATCATATTTTATCGACGATCAATACGCCCGAGGGCCATCAAACTTATCTCTGGTTGACCAACTTACTTAACTATCTAAACATGGTCAAAGTATATAAGAAATAACATGTTGGGATGTAAGAATAATAAAAGTTACTGAGCCTATTTATACTTAATATACCTTTTTACCTTTTCTAAATGGCAATTTATAATAAGAACAAACATCTGAAAATAATTTTCTACGTAAAATATTTATAAGGGATAGCCCTAGCAGTAAAAGGTGGGTGGCTAATCCTTCTTTTTTTTCTAAATCACAATCATATAAGGTGGATTCATCTATACTTGTCTTATTTAGTAAACGAGTTTTTAACCTCAAAATGCTCCTTTTATGGCTAAAGCAGCTGTTTCCTTGCGAAAAAAGTATCCGGAGACAATGTTTTAGACGTTAGTTTGCCAATTTATAGCCTAGGTTTTGCTTTATTTAGGATACAATAGCAGTTTTACCCAAAAATTGCACATTTTGAGGTTAGAAACTTATTTACCAAATAAGACAAGTATCGATGAATTTATCATACATAGTATTACTACTATAGAATTCTTCTTCCAGTTCATGGAAAAAGCACTTTATACATTTATATCGAGGTTGAGTCATTGGTTCTGTACTGATGAATAGTCTAGCCATGTAATTAAATGATAATTGACTAACATTAAAAATGTAACTTGCGTCTCATTTGGACTAGGTTTAAGTCGTCCAATATGGACTTAAATTAACGTAATTGGGCACTATTGATTGGGCACCATTGTACCGGTAGGTATTTTATATTTGATAAGTCTTATACCTATATCAACGATCGAATCATACATTGTTTGTACAACTATGAAGAAAGTTCTTGCTATGACTTTGCCAATGCCTTAGCTTACGGCGAAAGCCATTTACTTACATAACGCGTGAATCGATGCAAGATGTATGGATATAAATATAGAAACAGGCAGGTATTTAGTTCAGATAAGTTTCAATTTGACGCTGCTTCTCTCTTTCCCAAACATCCAAATATATCAACAATGAATTTGAAGTAAGCCAAATAGTGGTATAAAATCAACTATTTAATAGGTATTTTGCGCAGACCTAATGATATAACAAAGCTATATTTAGCGACGGTGGAAATGCATTACAATTGAAATTTACATGCTCTGCTTTGATTGAATAGTATTTGTTGCACTAGCAGAGCGAGTTTAAATCTAGTTTCTAGTAGGTAAGTACCTTTTATAATATGGAATGTTAAGTAAATGTAATTTAACAGTAAATAAATAAATTTGGTATCGCGAGCATTGCGGTGGAGGAAAGGTGTTCTTGAGGAAAGATGCATCTACGAAGTTATTTAAAGATGTATGAAGTCCCCAATCCGCACTGGGCCCGCGTGGGTACTCCTGCCCAGCCCCTCTCACTATGTTGGCTGTATGGCTATTAATGATGATGATGATGTATAAACTTCAAATGATTTTGTCTTAATTTTCCAAGCAACATTTCCTCTCTTTCTTCCTAGCGCTTTTTCCCGTCTCTAATCCGGGGTACGCTTTGACCATGATCCCAGATACGGCAGCTCAGATTATTACTGTGGAGCGACGATGTTTTCCCATCACCGTAAGAGCATGTTACCGCAATTCGCTGGCAGATAATGTACATACTGGTAAGTGAGAAAAACTCATTGGTACATGGCAACCGCTTGGATTCGAACCCGGACCTCACGATCACGAGTTGACATCCTTAGCCATTAGGCCACCGACGCTCTAACATTGTCATTTCCTGCGAACCTTTTACCGAATATTCCATCACATTCACAAAAAATAATCAACACAGCAGCGGCGTACGCAAATGAAACACGCGCCCGACAAAAACCTTTAATTTATACTGGTACGGCACGACAAAAAGGTAAAGTACGATTTTACAAGTAACTTTCGTAAGCTTGCAGTAAAATTCGTGTGCGCCAAATTGAAAATTTATCTCAATGAGGCAGGGTTCTTTTTACAATGACGACGGAATTAAGTACGAGCTTGCAATGTTATTTTTCGAAGTCGGTTGCAAATTTTTCGGGCAATCTATAAATAATACATGTGACCGTGGATGAAAGCTATATTAATAATAATAAGAGTGAGATTCTGAATGAATATGAATATTACCTAAATGAATGCGTAATCAGAACACGGGTAACATGTAAGGGTAAGGCAAATGTTAACATATTATAATTGTAGCAACATGAAATTAGCAATTCATTGAAATATTAATGACCTATTATTATGTTAAGTCAGATAGTAACATCAATGGATCATAAATATTACCAGTCTAGAAATTAGCAAGTCATGAATTATTGACTGTTCCTTAAAAACCTCTTAGGGACTGTTCTCTCTATTCTCTCTCTCTCTCTTCTATTCCACTCTCTGTTCTATTCTATTCCATTCTACATAGTATAAAATAAATTCGCTTTCCGTGTCCTCCGCCTAAACCACGCAACCGATTTTGATGCAGTTTTCAGCAATGGACGACGTGATTCATGAGGAAGGTTTATAATATTCATAAAAATCTAAACAAGTGTTAATATAGTAAATTTTTGGGCGCTTACATGGCTTACGCTGGTTAAATCTTAAGAGATACAATACAGTTCTTCAAAAAGCCTAGATAAAAGTCCGCGATGGTATATGTCTATCTCCTAAGGTATGACCACTGTAACCATTTTTATCTTATAAATATTAATTAAAAATATTAGGTTATTTGCGAAGCTATTTTCTCCTTTTCAGTATTAATCCTTATCTAAACAAATACGTTCTTTATCTAGGGCATTTAATATAGATTGAAATTGGTTGTTACGCTATATCATCTACTAAATAAATACTTTAGAAGATATCAAGGGTAAGGTACAGTTAAAGCATAGAGGAATAAGACCGTTAAAGCAACCGAAACAATAAACCGTGTTAAACCCCCGGATTCCATTGATACCAACGGATGTTACATTCCGATTCAAAAGACTGCAGTTTCCAATAAAATAGTCATTATTAATGATAAATAACAAATCACAAGATCAGACATCAAATGTTGCGGGCTTAGACCTGAGCATTGAGCGCTTTTCCCATGGAGGTGGCCCTTTCGCGCGTCACTTCAAACCAAAATTTGTTCGAATTGTGTAACGAAAAGTCAGCTGCAAATATTATTTGTAAAGAAATTCTATGTATAATCAAAGGCAGTAACAGTAACTTAACATTTTTCACCTTTTTTTTCTAAATTACACCCATGTGAAGCCGGGACGGGTCGCTAGTAATGTATAAAATGAAAATAGGTACTTACCTTTGTATAATGTTTCCGGATGAGACTTGTAGCTATGGAGGAACGGGGGTTCCTGAAAGAGGTTGTCTATACCTACTAGGAAGTCCAAACAGTTGGTGTCACTTAGACGTAAGTTTAAAAGGAAAACAAAATCATTTTCATTTTTCATATGGTATCGTATCGCTTCGTTCTGTCACTTCCTTTCCAAGGCAAACTTAGCAAAGTAAAATAAAACAAAACCGCGATTTGATTACCGTCCAATATCGAATCGATGCCTTGCTGCTACTAAAGGCCTTCATTTTATTAACGTTTATTTCACTGTTAATAAAATTAAATAGAAATTAAATTAAATGTTGTAAAAAAGACATTATGCATAAATTATGAACCTAAAAGCAAGGAAGTTTATCTCCCTTGTGTTCTAGGGACCTTCGCCTAAGCACAGGCTTTAAAATACCCCCTGCAACCATCCAACACGGTGTAACAATTTATTATAGGTCTACAGGTAACAGCCCACATTTGGTTTCCCGTGGTTGAGTATCAGAAGCGATTTGGATCAAATCGATACCTCTAAATACAAATGGCATACCTTAGGGTGGCTTGCACCAAAATCAATAATACGATTAAAGTCGTTAATTGTATTCAACGGCTGACAGTCCTATACATTTTGACGGACTAACGCGTTTAACGATTTAAATGTTTAAGATTTTGGAGAAACTGTGTCGTTAACGCATTCGTGAATTATTTTCTTTTTTTCTGTGGTGAGTCGTGTTCTGTGCTTTGGATCCTTTGAATTTAATTTGCAAATTCTTCGGCCGGCCAATATAATTGAATAGGTCGGTAACGAATGAAAATAAACGAACAAGAATTGTCCAGGTAAGTCAAGTAGTGGCAGGGTCAGACCCTTGTTATTGAAGCTCGCATACATTATGACAGTAATTCCGCCGGGGACCTATTTGCATAGTATTGTCCTCGGCCGCATTAACATTTAGACTACAACTGATACCCAAAAGCACAGGCCAATACCTTGCTATTTTAATAGGATTGGAAGGGCAGTATTATTGTGGCCGGCTGTCCCTTTTTATTTGAATAGGGGATGTGATTGGTTTTTATGCGGATATTCTGCGCTTACAGTTACATCCTGGCTCTTCAGGGGTGACCAATCCAAATGAGGCAGCATAGGGAAGTCTGAAACTATACGAGAGGAAAATCTGTTCTACAGAACTATTTCGTCGATTTTAGACTTAAAAATTAGCATAGACGATATAATAAATCAAACAATTGCGTAACATATATATATTTTATTACAAATATTAATTGCACATAAGATCATTTCATACAAAAATATATTCTTAATTAAAAATATTCCCATTAAAATAAAAATATAAAAATGTGATAAATACCTATTTTTTCAAGCAATTTTGACCGGTTTTGAGTGGAAATAATAATAATCTTTTTACAATATTTTTGTACGCACAATTTTTTGAAGAATGCGTCATTTACATACATCGGGTGTCAAGGTCAATTCATTTACAATTTAAGCAACTACTTAAAATATAAAATTAACTAAAGTAAACAAATTGATACAAAACTATATTTCCTGAACCAGTATGTTCCAAGTTCCTTTTTATTAGGCAAAACTGCCAACAAACAAATCTACAATTAAGTTGTTTTAAATCACCTGGAATTTATAGTTTATTTTCGTAATTAATAATAGTTAGTCACAATTTGTGTGACGTTGGGTCCAATTCCAAACGGATTCGTCTTAATTTAAGATATCCTAAACTTAAAAAAAGAAACGTTAATTTTGTAAAGCATAAAGCTATCTAAATCAAGTTTGACGTTCCTTATTTTAAGTTCAGTGACTTTTAAATTTAGCGAACACTATTTCGAATCGGCCTCATTGTCATTATTTTATTTACCTACAATTCAACAATACTTACAGTTATTTACATTTGTGATGTTGAGTGGTAACGTTTTATCTTGAATTAAATGTCCCGAAAGGCTGGATTTTCACAGAAATTGACGGTAGATGCGTAAAACATTTAAAATGTATATGAACAATAAATCCGGGATTCATAGAAAGGCATACTGCAACCATAATACGATATAAATAGCGACACGCGTATCGTACATGACCGACTCTTTGGTACAAAAGTCTTGTAATCCATTCTAATCGTTAGTATCAAAAGATTAAATCCAGCCTTACAGAACATTGTTGCATGAGTGATATACGACGCTACCGTTTAGTAACTTATTTGTGACCTTATCAAATTATGAACTAAGCATCAGTAAACAAGAAATATTTTGGTAAATATCTGAATAATTTCTGATTCTAATTTTGAGCACATTATTTTATAAAAGAAGATATATCAGTTCGTAGACACAGCTATTTGTTTTTAATGATAACATTTTACTGGGCACGGGTAGCTGTATGATGCCACGCCGCGACCGCCACCATTATGTAGAACCGAATGAACGCCGAAAGCCTAAATCGGTGCTCGATATCTTCGCTTAGCTAGCAATACGGCACAAGTCAATTTTATTAGTTTAAAACGGTATATTATGCATGCATGATTATACAGTTTCTGTCTCTCCTGGAAACTAAGCAAACCTTACTTGTTAGCTAAGCGACGAAATACGCAAAGTAGCGAGAAATAAAGAAACATAACAGAGAACGGAATGATACCTATATATTGATTCAATTTTACTAATTAAATTAAAACTAAGGCAACTTAGAAAAAAAATATGGATCTACAATTATATTTTCCTAATAAAAGTAATAAACGGTTGCGTGGATGCTTTCAGAATGAATTGTACAATTTATTAAAAATATTATCTATGGTAACTTTTTGTCCTACTTACTAAAATAAGAAAATTGCCTAGGCATTTTGAGAAGCGATGCGTGTGTGACGTCATTCATAAGAGAGCTCCTGTCACTCGACGAAAATCGAATGACGTTTCTTATCTGGCAACGACTATGGCTTGGTTAGTCAGTGACTCGTTTGCTGTTGCCGTAAAGATCACAATATATTAATTACATTTGGTAAACCAGACGGTGCAGTCGAGAATTGAAGACAAGCTGCTAAAGTAAAAGATATAACATTGATTATACATTCAAAGTGACCAACTTAACTGGGTTATCGTCCAAGAACTGAACAAACTTGCGCTATCAGTTTTAGATGTAGGTTATTCTTGACTTCAAACTCGTCGCCGCTATTTCAATACTTAGTTAGGAACTTCCATTCAGGCATGACGATGTTATACTAGTTAATTTGTAGAGTTAATATCAAGCGTTAGACCAGTGGCCTTGCAAGTGGGACTAGGCTTGTTTACACAAGGAATTGGCCGGTATAAAACATAAACAAGGCAGGCGCAAACGTGTCTACCAAGTTCGAAGCAGATTACACACCAGTCGGCACGCCCGAGTCGAGCGGAAACTTCGATTACGCAAACAAGGCAACAGCAAACATAAGGCTAATCAATATTACAGGTAGATAAGCTTCCATATCACAATACGAGCGACGTGTAACCAGAGGGCCACGGCCCGTCGTCATTCCTCTAGCGCTTTTGTTCAATTACAATTTATATCTAGCTAGCTATATTACATACATAATTACTTAGACATTTCCGGGTAGTACCGTAATCATATATCAACCGCCAAAATTGATGTGTCAAAAACATAGGAGTATTTTATCCAATTAGATACTTGCGTCAATAAACGATCAAAGTTACAAGTGGGCGATTCCTGTCATAATTATCAGTAATGATTAAACGGTGTGCGGTACGATAACAGTCAAAATCCGAATCCGCTTTAACATGAAGCGGTCCATTAAAAAACACCAACCTGATTTATAGAAATCCGCAAATTTCAACATTATAACCGTATCACTAAACTTGTAACTTACTAACGAACACGGTTTTTTCCACGCGAACGTGTACAAATCACTTACGGCTATGATCACAGCGTGCGGTGTTACGTGCAGTGTTCTAGGAGCGGCTCGTGCTCGTGTTCCTGCTCGCGCGCGCGCGCGGGGATGGCGGTGCGCGCGGCGAGCACGGTCACGTCGACGTCGTCGGCGCAGGCCAGCGGCGAGTACACAATGCCCCGCGACCGCGCCGCCGGTGCGCGTCTGCTGCGAGCCTGCATCCGACACAATATCGCGTTACATTACTGATGAAGGTACCTGCGCCATAGGCCATCAAATAAGTTCATAGCGTCAGCGTAGGTACCTACTAAGTAGCAGGTTAGTGTTTCTAGAAAAAAAAAAAAACATTTAAGTGATCGGTTGATTCCCTACCCTCGCACGCGTATTGGTGGTAATATAACTTAACCTCCTCGCACATTAAATAATTAAGTGTGTGGCAAAACTGTAAACTGTCCGGTTTAATCTTATCTTATTTAGAACAAAATAAAGTAAAACATTGCACGTGTTTAATTCAGCATTTTCGGTTTAGATAGAAGACGATACAACTCACGGGATATCGTCCCCAAAAGCGAAATAATGTCTTGAGTTAAGGAAATGAGATTCTCTTTGGGATTCGGTGTGGTTTTTCCAACTTTGTTTAAATTTAAACTTTACTTTGTATGTGCAGTGCTATTTGTCGGAAATTATTTAGGGCTCACGCTCATTAGAACGTAAAAAAATATATCATTAGTTATTATGTTATTATTACACAAAGGCAGGATTAAATTTTCATATTCCTTTCCCATAACAGTCTGATTACAAGATTACATATTAAATAGATAATTACACGCGTATTCCGAATAAAGGAGTCCTCCTTTCAAAGCATATTAACAAAGCGAATAAGTAACTATTTTATTAATTTTAAATGCTTAATAGTAGTTTATGCAACGGTTGCATAATGATAGGCCTTAAAACACTAGTGCGGTTTTCATGAAACGAGCCGATAGGCGAGTTTCATAATAAGATCGCACGTGTGTTTTAAGGCCTAATTATGCAGAGTTGCATACATAACTTTATCTACACACATATTATAAATCCTCCATGATGGGTTCAGAAACAATATTTTCTGGCAACAAGTTATTTGTTGCAATCGTGGCTGCATATTTCCGATATCCGGCGCATTTTCACATCACACACACTCCGAGAAGACTACTTACTATTCATATTTTCAACTAAAATGTAAATTACAAACAACTTTTTCTATTCAATTCAAAAACAATTCTACTTTCGTTCAGCAAAACGCCAACATGGCGATCCTCCGTCAAGACCATTTTTTTTTTAAATCATAGACAAACGGATGAAGTCTCTATTCTCACGTCACTCGAGATCAAATATTGTGCAGTTTATATTAAAAAAACATACTGAATTGACGTTTCGTATCAATAACTGTTTTAATATCTATAAATACTAGAATAGAGACCACTTGAGTTTTGACAGCTGTTCCAAATTTAATCTCTTTTCTTTACTAAAAACGATAAAGAAGTCATGTTATTTCTTTATCGCAGCACTGGTTTTTCCTAATTGGTTGTCAAAATGGTGGTCATTTCCTAAGGTTTTTGATTAACCAATGGAGGTTTTATGATATGGGTGTAGATAAAAAACATCTTTAATACCGCACTATGAACACAAGTGTCAAGAATTGACTGTCACATGAGTGCCTAAGAATACGCCTCTTCAATTGAATTTACCCCATTCATATGTGGGCACAGACTATTATAGAGCTGAACAAGCATTCTTGCGGTTATGTGGGTTTCACATTAGCGGATCCGGGAACACAGCTCTAGGTGTGATTGATTGATTGAAACAAGCAGACTTATGCTATTATAGACCATAACTGTTAGCAAATTTCGCTTATAATTCATTGTCCCGTATTAATCTTATATCTATATGTACATTTTAAACCGTAGTGTGGTATCGAACAAACACAAAGTAGGAAACATGAGCCCTGGGATAACATCGCGACGGCGGTCGCGTCTGCAATAATTGCAGTTTAAATTATATTTTATATTTGGATGCAGTGGATAATCCTGATCCGGCCGCACGATATAAATCAGTCGCATAGGAATTGAATGTGACTAATGCATTGAAATGGTTGCCATTAATCATTTTAATGGGGCATGCGGGGATTATTGAGCTGGTGTTTCAAACATTAACAGCGAGCGATCTAGAGGTTTCGGAGCAAGAGAGCTTGGCCAGTATTTTGTTAACCCTTTGAACGCCACGGCTAACGGCGAAAAAGCGTGCCACGAGCGCTCGCCGACGGCTGTAGCCGACGCAAATGTATGGAAAATGACATATCGTGGCGTCAGGGGCAAGGAAATCTGCTGTTGGCTGCAGCCGAATGGGGCGTTCAAAAGGTTAATGATTGAGGTTTTCTGTGGTTAATATGTCAGTATTGTGTGTACTTGATTAAAAACAACCACTGTGCAAATTACCACATAAAAAATGGCGGGAATACATTTTGAACCACTCTTAAGGCTAAGGTTTGGTTCGCCCGGGGCTTTACTTCCAATTAGCGAATAAAAGGAGAACAAAACAAGCGATAATGGACTATCTTGGACGCATTCTAAACTTTTCTATGATTAAGAGGACTGTGAACCAAAGGCAAAAATCACCTTCTTCATACAAAAAGCGATAACGATTATCACCCCTTCAATGTTAACCGAGTTTGACCAATTTTTGATAGGTTGTCAGTCAGAACAAAGTCTAGGTCTATACGTTTTTTTGAATTTTGATTAAATATCAAGAAAGTCAGAAAATGCCGAAATTAGTTTTGTATGAGAATACTGAAACCACAATAAAACTGAATTTATTGATTATTGTGAAAAAATCAAAACGTATAGACCTAGATTTTGTTCTTACTGACAACCTATCAACCTTTGGTGAACATCGGTTAACATTTGAGGGGTGGAAATCGTTATCGTCTTTTGTATGAGAAGCCGTAGGTTCACACTCCTCTTAACAGATTCAACACGTGGGAAAACTTTTGACGTCTATTATGACGTTTTACACTATTTGACAGCAATATTGCACAATCGCCATGGAACTCTCAATTTTATTGTTTATCAAGTCCTATAGTGTCAAAGTCAATACTTAAACTCAACAAAATACAGATTTTAAAAATATAATTAAAAAGACTAGACCTTAATATATGACGTATTCACCTGTAAGACTACAAGCACAGCTAGGAAAAGCACAGTAGCCGCCGCACACACCGCAAGCGTGTCAGCCGCCACGCTGTACGTCGCGTGCTCGCTCTCAGTGTGAAGAGCGCCCCACTCCGCGATCCGTCGCTTGCCGGCCACCGACGAGTTTATACAGTCCCCTGTAAATAGGAGCAACTAAGTAGGGATATTTCAAGGCCTTACCAGGCTGGAATACACTAATACTAATCAATAATAATAAAAAAACTAAACGAGCAAGTGCTCACATAATATAAAAGCCCGTGACAAGAGAATTTTGCCTTTTATACGTAACATTTGAGTTCAGAAGGTTAAATCATAATGCGTAGCGAAAACAACGAGTCGCTGTGCGTTTTACGTACCTACGATTGTACCTTACCTCATTTGGCTATACTGCAGACTTAAATATGTATTGAATAAATACATATTACTGTATGAATACTTAACAGACTAATTTAAAATATTTTTGGGCACGTGTACAAAACAAATGCACACCAACGCCCAGTGGGAACAAGACCCTACCTACAGAACCACTCAGTCAGTCGGTCAGCTTAACGTTTATATGGAAATATACGTAAAACGTAAACATTAAAACTGGCCGCCAGTACCTATGTGATAACTGCTACTTTCATTATTTATCATTTCTTTGTGAAAACAACAATGATAAAAAACATGTGTACATAAGAGTAGAAAAGTTATAACGTGTTTTAACTGCCAAATAAATGAATACGAACCTTTGTATTCAATGTTACGGTTTATGCTCAAATCCTATTGCAGTATATATCGACTGACATTCAATTTTGATCGAATTTCAATAATATAAGCTTATTATCGTGTAAGCAACAGAAGTACCTACATAAGCCTGTAGTTCAGCAAGGTTATGTACTTCTCTTGGTTACATGATAATTAGCCTATATTACTTGCTTGCTTATAAACCAAAACTAAGTTTTAATAACTTGGTATATCTAATTCTTACTATTTAAGTATGTAGTTATTTAGTTAGTTTTATTACTGATAACCTAATAGACTTCTAGGCCACCATAACTAGTGACATAAATTATAAAGGGCGGGTTGCATCAACCTTTTTGTCGAAGTGGATAACGTTAAATTGGTGCCAATGTATGTACACTCTTGTTTTCTATTGATAATGCTTTGAACGTGTTAATGTACGATCAGAGCAAATGATACCAGTACCATTATTATTATTATTGGAGGTTAATTGGGCCATATATGTGCCGCCTCGACCATTTCTGATCTATTGTGGCAGCCCTTCGGTTTGGCTAGTGCTGGCCTCGGCAGGGGTGGTCCGCTAGCGGCCCTTTCCATTGTGTGCTCAGATCCTTACCGTAAGAGCATCGGTTACCGCAATTCGCAGGCAGATAATGTACATAAGTTAGAAAAACTCATTGGTACATGGCAACCGCTTGGATTCGAACCCGGACCTCACGATCACGAGTCGACATCCTTAGCCATTAGGCCACCGACGCTCTTACCATGTAACCAAGTACCATTACCATGCAATCCATTATTTTAATAGAAAACTATCGCTCGGTTCCTTATACTTGTATCGGTAACAAGCAGTATTTCCGATAGATTTCAATAACTAGTACGGTTTGCGTAAACTCATGATACTGGTACTGATAATGTATAAATCTACGAACGTGAACGCAATGTGTGATTACGCAAAATCACAAAATTCAATATCCAATTCAATATGCGATATCCGTAAGGTAAACAGAGTGTACTGTACAATACACCTATCAATTATTAGTACTGTACTATTTTAGAGTTAACAAATGAAATGGTTTGAAGCAAGCCGCCCTAAATATTAAGAATATACGTCTAAATAAATAGACTTGCTGTAACAAGGAACTAACAAGGGGCTCAGATATTATATTGGTTCACTGTACGTTATTCGGTAAGCGAACACACAATTGTACACACATGTGCCGTAAACCGAATATGATTCACTGTACGTTATTCGGTGAGCGAAATCACAATTGTACACACATGTTATGCCTTAAACCTAATATTATTCACTGTACGTTGTTCGGTAAGCGAACACACAGTTGTACACACATGAGTCGTAATCTGAATATGATTCACTGTCCGTTATTCGGTAAGCGAAAACACAATTGTACAACACAATACACAATTATTTTATACGGAAATATTAATGGCAATATTTCCTATCATTCTTTCATAATAACTCCCTTTGATATTAAACTTAATTGACATGTAGTTTCCCAATAACATGAGCAACGGGTTTTGGCGGATACAATATTTATTGAAATTAAATGATGTATGATAATAATTTACAGCTTCCCTCGATGGCCATAATCAATATTGATGGCTCAATACTACGCCAGTTGGCAAAACGATGGACATCGCACAGTGACTATATTACTGATTAATTAGCGTACTTCGTCATACTTAGCCGTGCATTCGAACAATTTCGCGTACGTAATATTTTTGGTCGCGTACGACGTTACATTGATTTCCGAATTCAAAACCCATATTCATATAGTAATTTACTTTATGCAAAAATGTCCAGTTAAAAATTTGTCAATTTACAAATTAAAGAGTATTGGATAAAAATAATCAGTACATTTCTACGGACAGAGGAGTCGGTAGTATTTCTCTTCAAGCGATTCTATTTCTAGCAAGAACCTCATTAAATGGAAGCAAGCCATCTGCGCGCCGTTGAAATGGTTAACTTTAAAATATCGTTTCATTTAGATAACATTTCTAGCTGGTATGACTATATTCAACGCCTTTCGTTACTAAAAAGGTTTACAATAGACAATAATCCATCGTACCAGAGGTAAAAGAAACTGAAGTATATGAATTCGGATAGGATATCGGATAGATACTTGTATCTATATATGACTGATGGCATAGACCCACAGTACTCGAATAAGTATTCTTTATGCGCCGGCTAGGAAGCTCTTGGAAGATAAGAGATAGGGGGTCCGGAATAAGAAAAAATATATTAAAATAAGTACCTGAAGTTGGTAAAATTACTATTGGATGTAAGTCTAGGCCATACAATTTTCATTAAAAATCAAAAGGCCTATTTCTTAATACGTTTTTAGAAAGGAAATAAATACACGGTATTATAATCTAGAATGGCCTGATTTAGCACATGCCTCATAAGAACCTCGCAAGAAATGGGTGTTTTGTGATGTTTCACGGCCCAACTATGATGTCTAATAGCAATTTATGGATTTCAGGTACTGCCGTTTTTTACTTTTTTTTGTTTCTTAGGGCCCCCTATCTTCCAAAAGCGTCCTAGCCGGCGCGTAATAAATATGTATTCGATCATGTTCAGTCTTGTGCGATCCCCTTAAGTATATGAGTTTCTATCTAAATCAAATACTACCGTTTTTTTACCTGAGACGGCAGACTACAAGTGTTTTTTGAATTGTACCGACCAGTTGCCCCTCTAGTTCCACTGTTGGACTAATAAGCCAAAGGTCACGGGTTGCACGGTTTACGGGCACACTAAAATCGTAACGTACCTGTGTACCTTGGGGTCTGGTCGTTTAAATGGCTTTGGGTCTTGGGTTTGGTCGCGTCAGTAGAGTAAAATTTTATTTATTAATATCATTGAATAGCATATACGCCTTACCTGTTTCAGGGTGGCAGTGACAGCAGTCAGTTATAGTGGAGTTCGTGACAGTCCCTCTCTCGCCACAGCATATCACGCATTGGTTGTTCAGCCTAAAGCATAATGTGTATTTAGTTTCAACCGTTACATTATTCATGGCTTTTAAATAAGTTTGTAAGTAATAAAGAAAAGTAGTTTATTTAAACCAAAATGTTCAGAAAATAACTGAATCCAGAAGCGAATGAGAATTCTAGACCCGGCCAAGCAAGGACATGAATTTCAATACTCTTGGTAGTATGATTTTTACAAGGAATTGCACGTATAAAATTGAGACATAAAATGCATTCTAATATAAACTTGACATGTCTTAATTGAGTTTTAAATTTCAACTTACGTTTACCCAAAAGCGTGCAAGGCGTATTTGCAAACAACTTACCTGTCTAACCGCAGCGGCCTCGAGCAAGCGTTACAACTAAACTGTCCCGGGCCAGAGCAAGTCCTGCAAGTCGAGTCGCAAGCTTTACACGTTCCACTGCTGGAGTCGTAGTACTGGGACCCGAGACACTCCATACAGAGCCCGCCGTCCAGCATGAAGCGAGGCGGGCAGGACTTGCAGTGAAGCGGGCCAGAGCCATCACACTCGCGGCAGTAATGATGGCAATGGCGGCAGCCGTCTATTGTCTGGTAGAAACCTGGGAAGATTATTGTCTTTTGAAGGAAATGGCTAAGAATCCTACCAAATATACTCAACATGCTCCCACTTGCGACCACTAAAAGAAGAGTTATTGATTATCATCTATCCTATTTGCTTTGATGCTCGTAGGCATTTTCAAGGTGGCAGGCAGAGAATGAAGAAAAGCCAAGGGTCATGCTTAGTATCGTGCAATTGTAGAGGGTTGAGGCCGCTTTAGGCTCGACTAAATTCAGAGTCCCATTCTAACTTGATTATTATGGGGTTTAGTTAATCTTATTATCATAATACTTTGCACTAGTGCACAAAATTTTGCCAAGACTATGGGTCACTCTATGTCTAGTGGTGGACGGCTGCTATTAGCCAGTTTTTGGTCGTCAGCCAGTGATCTGCGCAGGAGGAATTGATACCTTGTGGGCACTCGGGGTGGCACTCGCCGGCCGCGAGCCGCCAGCCGGAGGGGCACGAGGCACACTGGTCGCGCCGCGGCCCGATGCACGTGCGGCAGGACAAGTAACACTTGGTACACGTGCCACGATCCGCATAGTAACTGGGGATCAAAGAACAGAGGTGTTTTTGTAAATATCGTAATTTTTCTTTCTTAGCTCAGTTTGTCGAATACCGACGAAGTCAAGGAATGAAACTGAAAAGGCTCATAAGTAGGTTTTCAGGTAAGCCTGATTGGACATCGAAACCAATAATATTAGATACTTACATATGAAAGCCTAACTTTTCTACAATATTTAACAAAAATCAGATATACAAAATTCGCTCATTTATAGCTTTGGTATTCAAAAAACTGTGAACTACGGGCGAAAAATTACGACTTTTACAAAAATGCCAATACTTCTAAAACTATGGCATTTCATAATAAACCTAAAATTTGTTATTCTGTTTGGTATTTCGCAGCTCTTTTTGGGACCTCCTGTAAAAGGGCATCCTCCTAAGTGGTGAGTGCAGTCAATCAGTTTCAAGTAGAATAGACACAGAAGGCCATATTTAGGCCATGGCCCCTTTTTTGGGAGACTCAGGGACTCACCCGTCAGCGCAGGCAGTCCTGCAGGCGCCAGACTGCAGACGCAGGGATCCAGCGCACGCGGTGCAGTTGAGCCGCGACGCGCAAACCGCACAACCGTGCACGCAGCGCGCACAACGTCCAGCTTCAGAGTAGAAGCCGCGCGCGCAATCTCTTACGCATCTGCTAGAAAAGGTCTCGTTATTAGAATCGATACTCTGTTGTCAGGCAGACATGAAGTAAATTTAAAAGCAGTTTTCAGTTCTCATTTATTAATAAATAATCCCATTTAATTTGATAGCAAATATAGTACATTTGTAGACGAGCCGAATCGATTGGTGTTGTGTCAAGAAAAATCCGTACAACGCAATTTATAGCATAGTGTGGTCTAGTGTTTTCTAAGGAACGTACTTGTTGTCCTGCAAGAGATTGGGTGACGGGCAAGTGAGACAGTGCTCTTCATCACCCCCGTAGCACGAGTCACAAGCCTCGTGGCAGCGATGACACCGCCCGCCGTCGATGAACTCTGTCGCCGTGCAGTGACCGCCTCCCACCGGTACACATTTCCCCTTCTTATTCAACTCCCAACTGGATTCGCAAGCAAGGCAAAATGCGCTAGTGCACGCCGAACAACCAACAGGACATCTGTGACATAAATAGTTAATATAGTTAACGTTAAAGCATATTAACGACTGACTTTTAACAAGTTTTTGAAGACCTGTACTTACTTTACGCATTCCTTTCTCTTCTTATCAGCATAGAATCCAGAAGGACATGAAGTAACGCAACGTCCATCTAAAGAGTAACTCGAGGGATGACACGTAACGCATTGCACCTCTCCTGACCCTTCGCAAGTGTCGCACGACGTATGGCATTTAGCACAGCCGTAGTCTTCGGTCTCATAATATGAGGGCGGGCACGAAGCCATGCAGGTACCACTGTGCAGTAATAGATGGTGGTCACAGGAATTGCAGGCATCAGCTCGTTCAGAGCATGTCGCGCAGTGAGCGGCGCAAGGCCGGCAAACTGAGGATTCGCTATCCTCCCAATAGCCATCTGGACACTGCTGTAAGCACACAGCTAGATCTGCCACTAACAAGTGAGCAGGGGCGCATGTTAAGCAAGAATCTAATCCGGGCCCAATACATGTTTCACACGACTCGTGACATGGCTTGCATACTCCACTCTGGTTTGCATAGCTTCTAGGAGGACAACGAGACACACACGCGTCTTCCAATCTATAGTGTTTGCAAGTAATGCATTGTGAAGGTCCTTTACCATAGCATCCTTGAGAATCGCATTCGGGATCACAATCGTGCATGACGCGCCTGTCATTGCTATCAGCCAGGACATTCTCTCCCTGCGGCGAAGGGACGTTATGTCCGTCAAGCCGAGCTACCGCCTTCTCTGGGTTGGACCCGGCCGCGAATAGCGTCGGAAAATTTTGATAGTTGGCAAACGCGTCAGTATTGTAAAAAGAATCACCGATCGCGTCGTAACTGTCTGCAGCAGTTGGGAAGGCGAATGCAGGAGCTCCGGGCGGCGGTCTCTTTGAACGTAGTCTTACAGGATCAACATTTGTTCCGTAAAATATAAGTTGCCATTTCTTCAGAAATCCGGGTTGATTCACATGCCTATTTCCACCGTTGATAATCTGTAAGGTCCATCTTCCTTCTGCTTGTTCGCCCCAGAAATGCACACTGAGGAACGGCCAATCGTCGAAATTGGAACTTACTACATCACGTGGTCTTTCAAAAAGCAGAGTTGATACCGTACCCATAGGAGATTTTAACACTATACGCAAATTACCACGAGGGAAGAATCTTAATGTTACTTTACATTGAACATGTTCAAGATATCGCACTTCGTTAACTGTCCCACTGCATCCGTTAACATCCATGTGCGCTGATAACGTATATCCAAAAGTGGATTCGACTGGTTTATCTTCGTTAATTTCTTGGGATTTGCATATGTGTTGAGGAGGAACTGATACCCATTGTTCAGCTAAATTAACCATCTCTGATGCATCCATCAAACCATATCCAAATTTGTGACTGACTTTCTTCTTAACGCCATTGGTTATCCATCCCGTTTCCCTTTCTAACGGTTGAGGACGGGATGTTAAGACTACTAAATATTGCATATCTCTCCATGACAAGTCTGGGTTAGCTTCAAGAGCTAACGCACATATGCCGGCAGCAAGCGGGGCAGACGCCGAAGTCCCCGTATGTTCCACGGTACAAATGTGATCCGGTCTTAATCTAGCGTCCATGTCTGCAGTAGCTACACTTTTGTCGTGGCCCGGAGTTCCTGAGCTGTAAGTTGTGGCCAAAGTGGAAGAGCATTCTTCTAAATACCACGGTTTATAACCACCTTGTGTGGCACTGGATATCGATAATGTAAATATACTATTTGTATAACCGTCGCAGTTACAAGAATCCGTATGTCTTCCACCATTTCCTGATGCCCATACGAAGATCGACCCTTTGCCTTTACGACCGCTCGTGACTCCATAAATGAATGCTCTGAAAATTGTTAAATCAATATTATTTTTAAATTAAGCGACTGCTTGTTATATATTTATTTCTCATTATTACTATGAATTAAAATGTAAATTTGTTGTTACCTCCGTGCCAACGGACCAGGCCCATCAACCGTCTTGCCATCGTCTTCAGGTCCCCATGAGGCGCTATAAATGTCAATGTGATCAGGGTTCAGCCCGAGGGCCCTAGCCTCTACAGCATCATTGACCACTCCGTCCAACATCCTAACTCCACCTATACTAGCATTGTAGGCTATTCCTACACCGCAATACTGATTGAACGCAACTGCAGCTACTTCTCCGGCGCACCTCGTGCCGTGTTTATTGTCACCGTTGTCTTGTGGCATCGGATCGTCATCATTGCCGTTAATATCAGTCGATGCAATCGGGTCCTAAAAGGAAAATCATAAATTAATGTGGATATCAAAATGTATTGGGACACACAAAAAAATATATAAATAACGTTATTTTCTTACGTAGTTTTGAGCTAGGTCAGGATGATTTGTCTGTATACCATCATCTAAGATGGACACGACAACACCCTTTCCGGTGTAGCCTTTTTGCCAGACCGGAGAAACATTCATGTCTAGGCCGTCTTTTGCTCCACCGTTCTGTTGATAAAAAAGAGCGTTATAATGTTTTATTCCAAAAATCATAATTAATCTTGAATATAAATAATACTCACCAAATACCACTGCTCTTTGAAGAGAGGGTCAGGATAAAAGGCAGCCGAAGTGAGCGCGCGGTGATGCGGACGGTGCGAGGGTAGTCGTCGCGGCCAGCCACCCTCATACTGGGAGTAGTCACGCTTTATTCTCCGCCGTTCGCGCTGTTGTTGGACCCATTGAACCTATCAAACAACCATAACATATTTGTTATTCACTTTTATAACGTCCAACTGATGGCTCCATTTTGGCAGCACACTTCGAAAAAACTTTATCATCATCATCGGCCTAAACACCTCTTACTGTCATCTCATTATGAGATAAAAGATAAGAAGAAAAAATAAAATCCTTGTACTGGAAAGTGTGAACAAACAAGTACATGTTTTAAATTTAAAACCCGTAAGTATAACGTTAAGGAGGTGCAATTTCACAGTTGTCGGAACGCAACAGACAGCCTCTCTAGAGTAAAATAGCACTAGCGTGGTGTATAAGCATTGAGAAAAAAAGCCCGAGCGCATCGCCCTGTAGGGTTTCATTGTTTTCCACAAGTGTCGAGGTTGGCCTGACAAAACGACGTAATTTCTCCTCGGCGGAGCAAAACGCAAAATCGCTAGAGGGGAACGTAATTTAAAAAATTCGCGACATTAAATTGCGTTAGGTCTTAGCACTGGGGTACTCTAATTTCATTAACAACAGCGGCAAGTAAAAATGGTGGTTTGGTAAGACCCCGGTGCTTTCGCTACATTGAGGTTGGGAAGCGAAATATAAGAACGACAAAGGGGCCAGCGTCCACAGTTTGTCTCTCTTCCCGCTAATTTAATGAAAAAATCCACACATTCCCTGTTTTCCTCCCCAGGAGACATCATTTATACGGAGGACATACGACGCTAACGTTAAAGGGATGCCGGCAGAATATATTCATATTCATTCATTTAGTAATCATTGTCAACATTACAAAAAAAAAATACAAGTATTAATAATCAATCAATATTCGTCATTTAAATATTCGTTAACAATAGTAAGCATTGATTTCACTTCAATGTCAATAGGTAAGCAAGTTAAGCAGTAATACCTTTTTGAAATGCGTGATATAACCTAGCAGGCTTGCACTACTTCAAGTTCAGAATAGATAAACTCTTTTGTCAGTCCCTCGATAAAAGTCAGCAGCCCCGGTGCGGGCGCATCTGGTCACAAACAGACGTCACACAAACCAAACATTGTTACCCGTCCCATTGTGAAGGCAAAAAATACGTGAAAAATGGTATCGAGAGTTGACAAAGTTTCGAGCTTACTGCACCTTCACACTAGCGTAATTGAGTCCTAAACTAATAAGGTTTGTGGAGAAGGCCGCAGCCCTAACAAACCTTGGAGTTAAACAGATTTGAGCAAAAAAGTCATACGCTCTACTCCGCCTAGTTGACCCGTGTCTTTTGTTACGCGACCTAATTTAGGCGCCGGCGCCCGTATTTGTTTTTAGGTCTAATTAAAATTCCTGCTTACATTGTTCATAATACGGTTATAAACAGGCCATTAAAAAGGGTATTTATAATAAAATAGTAGGCGTGTGGCGGTGGGCACCGGCGGGCTCATCAACATGAGAAAGGCCGTCCGGAAGGCGGGGTGGGAGCACGCCCCGGAGTTTTATTATCCTTATGTCCAGTGGCCCAAGTTGGCCGAACCCGCTTGTTACCGCACAAAGAGAAGAAACTGTCACGGTACGTTAGCATCCGCAACAAGCTCGCTACAAATCTAACCATGGTTAGAAATACGCCGCCGTGACGCGACGCCGAGCTGACCCTTCTACTTGCTTAGGGGATGTTTTGCTTGAATCAGTGTAAAAGCAGGAAACTTTGCTAAAACTACCGAGATACTAAAATCATCAAGGAACTACTTCGACGTGACGTTAGCACGTCTATTTTAGCAACGTATTCTAAACTCTACTCCATTACTTACTGCGTCTAAAATTTCCATGTCATAACGTAGATATAGACTTTCATTTGATATATTACATTCCACCGCATTGAAGATGTCACACCGTAGACATCGTACCTTGTTATTACTTTATATATTTCGACGTAGCTTTCGCTCATCAAAAGTAAAGTGAATGTGCGACTGGGAAAAACATGTTTCTTCTGGTTGGATTGTCGACAAAGGAGAGAAATAACGAACGGCAGGCGAATGGCAAGCGCTGCGCTTGTGAACGAGTGCTCGAGCTTAGCTGACGCCGAGTGCCCTGGAGGCGTGACATCCTATCGGTATGTATAGTACGCCACACTTCTAATTGTAGCTCGATCATCACCTTATTATTTTCTGGAGTTACTAAAATCAAGTCGGAAAATATAAATTACTATATTTATATATGTATACTATATTTTCAATACCACCTGTAGTGACATTCGTATAATTAACAATGACGATTAAATTACGCAAAAAGGTAATGTGTATTTACAAGTGGATACGTATCTCTATTATGTTAAAATGTTTATAACTCTATTATTTTGGATACCCTCATTATCGTTTACGGAAAATGCTTTAACCGTTAAACAAGTAATAGTATACATTTCAATTTACTCGTTACTACATCAAAGCGGAAATCATACACCGTCATGATTTGAAAGGAAATATTTTATTTGTCACGAGCGTCACCATGACGCCCAATTTTCCGTCGCACACTCAAGCCCGTCGGAGCAGCCCCTAATCCGCGCCCTCACTTAATCTTTTCGTCGTACGATGTATGGTCCGTGTGTACGGACCTTACTTTATCTTTATTTTTTGCCCACGATGTATGGACGCCTGTGTCGAGCGAAATTCATCCTAACTTTTATGTGACACTTGAAATCTAATTTTGTTTACTCGCGGAACGGCTGTTTAGGACGGGTATGTATGAGACACATAAAATATTCAGATTCTAAATGCGATTTCTGATAGGCAATTTTTTAGAGCCTGCAAGAGCCAAGGGGATAATCTTGGATGTAATTTATGCGTAATTAAATATTTCGACTCAGGATGAATATAAAATGGTAACTGAAGACCAGAATGAAGAGCTTTAATAAACAAAAGTTGTTCAGTTAAATTTATATGTATGTCTTCTATTTAAATGAAAATATGCAACATTTCTATTAATGGAAATGTCACTATCATGTAAACAAAATGTGCATACCTGTGGTTCGTCACTCAGTTTTCGATGATGCTCATCGCTGGGTTCCGTAGAACGCTTGTGAACTTCATGATGTGACAGCAAATAATACCCTTTGAGGGAGCCGATCTGTAATAAAAGAAAACATATTTAAATTATTTAACACCGTGACTTCTAGAAGGTGGTGGAGCCAATGATTAAGACTAGCATTGAGAAAAAAAATGCGGTCAAAAGGTTTATCGTTAGTTTTCATAATCAAATAAAACCATTCACGAACGGCTACGTTTAAAAGCCAATTTGCTTATGTTGAGCTCAGAGTACTAGCACTAATGTCGTGAACACGTGGCACAAATAATAGGAAACTACAAGAGGACTTGCGGAAATTATATTTGTATCGTCACTTTGTAACAGACTAAACGATTATTATTCTTTAGTCGATAATTATTGCCGATCATGTAAACTTTGATAAAAACAAAAAGTTCACGATGGCATGCACGGAAGTAAGTACTGGCTAAACACGCCAAACTCTAATAAATAACAACATGACAGAAACAGAATTGCACCAATTTTGATATGGACGGTACAAAAAACGGCATAATTTATCGCGGTCACCAATGGCGGTGGAAACACTGCGGTCGGATTAAATTATTTGGCTGCTCACGTGCCCGGTGGTTTACGAGGGGCTCGAGGGCCCGAGGCGCTGCGTTTAACGTCCATGCTATTAACTAACACTCCCTTCTCCCCCACTTCCCCTTTATTAAAGTACGCTATACAAGATGAGACCGATTGTCGCAAATGCAGACGTTACATCTCTCGCCTTCGCTTAAGTTACAGTAATTATGCAAAAAACTAAAAATTCACGTAACAAGGCACGTTTCTTCTGGACTTTTCAAACTCCCTGAATGAGTGAAATGCCATATTAAGGTGGATTAATCCATACTTGTCTTCGGTAAACAAGTTTCTCTTTCTGCGTGAAATTCCTGTGTTATCCTAAATAAAGCAAACCTAGGCCAAGCATTGGCAGTGACGTCTAAAATATTGTCTCCGGTTCTTTTATTTGCGAGGCAGCTGTTTTAGCCAAAAAAGGAGCATTTTGAGGTTAGAAACTTGTTTACCAAATAAGACAAGTATGGATGAATCCACAGCGATTGAGTTCAAAAAAAATCTACACCTGGCCACCGGCTGGTAACTTAAGAGAGTACCGTTATTGAGTAACCAAGTAACAGTATTGGACTTTAATTGCTCGGCTTATAAGCTGTTTAGATCCTTCGAACTCGCTAGTACTGAAGACTTCAAATATCTAGAAATTACGTGCTAGACCCGT
This sequence comes from Tortricodes alternella, assembly GCA_947859335.1. Classification (NCBI taxonomy): domain Eukaryota; kingdom Metazoa; phylum Arthropoda; class Insecta; order Lepidoptera; family Tortricidae; genus Tortricodes; species Tortricodes alternella. The sequence goes on along the minus strand of OX401973.1, from coordinate 15,035,509 downwards.
TCCAGTATCGAGATGACATTTTTCGCGGGGAACGAGCACTCGCACGCCGAGTCCCGCCTACCATACATGTCGGCCTTTATGTGTACTTAGGGAGCGCGATGAATAGCATTAACCTCGCCCGGCCTAGTGTTCGCACTGGGATTTCTCGCGTGAGAGAAACTACCGGCTCTATTACCTTTATTGGCGTTATAAACTTGCCGTCGCGAACTTCGGCGCGTCAGTTCATTTTTGGTGAGTTGATTTTGTGGAAACTACGCCCTTCTGGGTATAAGATGAGTTGTGAGGTGGTTTCGTATACCTTCCTAGAGGTATTGTATTCCAAGAATGGCAACCGCTACAGTGAATCTCAATAGATTTGTCATGATTGTAATCTTAATACCAATAAGGTTGATACATAAAAAAAGAACGATCATCATACGAATTGTTCGTATATTTGCTGACGATATGATGTTTTTTGTGCAGCCAAAACCGGCTATTAGGTAGCTAAATTCAGTGTAATTTTCTGTTTGTCCTTCTGGTTGACTGGTAAAAACTGTTCTCAGTAGAGATTTTTTCTGAACCGAGTAGATTCACTCCTTAACCTTCACAGGAGCTTATATAAGCCTAATTTGAATTAGGATCGATGACTTTAAGCATTAAGTCCGACATTTGTCCTCATGTGTACTTTGAGCAATAATGTTTAAAAAAATAAATAAAAGGACATGCAAAATAGGAATTGCAAAGTATGAACCCAAAAATAAAGCCCTAATACAGAAAGGCGAAGAAGAATACGTAAATATAATGAAGCCTTATTTACTAACTTATTATTCTAAAACTTGATGCAAAACAATTTGCTTTACAAAAAAGACAAGATTTATTTTCTATCCGTTTTTGTTAATTCAAAAGAAAGACGCATTATAAAGCTCAATTTTTACAGGAATAAAGTAAAGAATTTTAATAAATTCTACCTCAAGTGAATGTAGAAATTTATTCACTTGGCTGCATTTTCAGATGAACTACACAGAATTTAGAAGCGCGTGAAAGCAAAACGAAGCGTGAATAAAGCTATCCAATTGAAAGAGAACCACCACGGAATTATGCCCGTTTCATAGTTCGTCTCATAAGATTAAAAGTAACCTTTGCAAACAACCCCGTCCCCCAAAAATTTTATAAAATATATAAATATTTACACCATGTAGATTTACTTTTTTTCTATAAACACCTCCTTAAATAAAGAATTTATTATTATTTTGTTATTTATTACTATTATTATTAACCCAACAGTGAAAAGACATAATAGAAGTAGCAGATAAAATGATTAACAAGTTAACCTAAATTATAATGAGCATTCATTTTCAATCAACCTTTTTGGCGTAGTCTTTTTTCGCCAAAGAACACAGCATTTTAGATAATGGCAATTATTTTATGTTAATCTCATAAAGGGTTTCGGAGATATGGCATACTGCTGTTTTTTCAATAATCATCCTAATACGCGAACTAAGTCGCTGGCACACCAAGTCTTGCCTAAGCTTTAAGTTTTTTTGCTTTTTACTGCAACCGTAAGGGTTCAGCCCCCATCTATCGATACTTGTACTTCGAGTATGCAGAGTAAAGGGACGTGATATATTTATCAGGCAGGTGTAAGTATCTAAGGGGAGGATATCAGCGATTGTGCTGGGTTGGAATGGAACGTGGATAGACGTTATTGATGATACAAAATATGGCAGTATAAATCCGTATTCGAACGGTAAGGTGATACACAGATGAGCTCAGCTTGAGTACTATGTAAAAACGCCGTACAAAAAGAGAAATTTAATAATTTTAGACACACAGGTGAGGTTACGAAGTTTAACTTGAATAAAAAATGCCTGCTTATATGAAACAGAATCTTTTGGGCTAATGGGAAATAATGTTTGGATTTTTTATTTGATCTAGACAGGAACGAAATTAACATTTTCTGAGCGTTGTTTTTATGCTTAATTTGGTACCGTTTTCAACCCTCGAGATATCAAATGATTTGAGAAAATTGGAGATCTAAGTAATACTGAGCAACAAGTCGTTAATCGAGCCGACATGGCGGAAGCTTGATATTTTCACAACGAAATGAAAATTCACTGCGGCTTTATAATTCACGAAAAATATCAACTAAAGATGAAAGCGTTTTGTAAGCTCTGGAGCGTTCGCTGAGTAATTTTAACGCTAACTCAAGGACGCATTGGGCCAACTGAAGGATAAAACTATGCGTTGGATTTATGCGAAGCTCCCTTCGAATGCTATACGGTTATATTTATATAGCAGTTAAGAAGGTTCTCGAATGATATGGTTATATAGCTGTGGAAATCCGGCCCTGGAATATATTGCTCGCAGATACTTTTCCCTTTTGTTATTTCGGTTGCGTCTTTAAATAGCTTTACCGTATCAGTTTTGTTATTTTGTGGGCGGTCTGTTTTGCCATAAAAAGGGGTTTTGTCTCCAACGTTTAATTTAGTACGCGAATATTTTTTAAGTATTCAAAGGTTATTTTAAACCATCCACCTACTACCAAGCACAATAAGATAAAAAACACCGCATTTGTAACCACAGCTTAATGATGAACATTATGTAAATGATAGCAAAAAATACCTAGAAAATTCATGACAGGAAAATCTGTGTAGACATTAACTAATAATGGTAATCATGTGTTTTTCTGTATTCCTCGTGACCATTAAAAACAAAAGAAGGTTGGTAGCAATGTAGGTACAGTTGAATAACTGCCAAGCTCGATTGGCCAGGCCCGATATGGATTTATTTATTCCGTGATTTCCACAACACATAATAATACTCGGGGGACAATCTTTACGCAAATCGATCTAGTCCCAAAGTAAGCTCTAAACGATTGTGTTATGGGTACTAGACGACGATATACATACCTACTTAAAACATGCTTTTAAACTTATTCTTTTCAAACGCTATGATCTTACATGATAAACAAATGAAGATCCGGCCTATACGTAAATGCTATTCCGTAACCATTTCATGTTCCTCACTGGCTTGCAACACATAACTCCAATTTGATCTCGGAATCGCAGATACATCCTAATATTTGCCTCTGATCCATATATTACTTCCTGGGCGAGCGTAATCTCCCTCGATCACTCCCATGTGACCATGCCGTCAATAAGAGCATACTTGCTTTTATACCGACTGCGATAGTGTTGAACGATAAATCAAACTTAAAAATGTCAAGTTCACTTTACCGTTAACGTAACGTACCTTTGAACGTTAATTTTCAAGGTAAATTTTGTGCAATAAAAACAATCACTTACACAATGGTCTTTTCTACATGTTAATTTCGTCTAAAAGTCTAAATAGAAAGCCGATAATCATTTCTTATCAGGTACCAAAAGGAAATAAAAACTCGAAAAGGAAGAAAACATTAATTGCTACACAAAACAAAATACTTAGACGGAATCGGAGCCTACCTTCATGCTTCTAATTAAATACGGATAAGTTATATTTAAACCATTTATAAACAATAATTAAACAAATTGATTCAAAATCATATTTAAAACCAACTTACTAAATAAACCAATCACAACTACACAATTAAATAAATAACAAAATTTAATTAGCTAAACATACATACATATACATACACATCACGCCCGAAATCCCTAATGGGGTGGGCAGAGCCACAGACTACTTGTGGCCACGTTCGATTAATTAGTCTTAAGATGGTATGATGAACCGTATGGTGACAGGTGATCAGCCCATCGCCCATACAGATAGTCCACCATGTTGGAGAGGACGGGCCCTTAGTCGACTTTTACGACATGCCAGGATGATAAGCATCTGCACGCATTCTATGCTATTTCTTCACTCCCAGTGCAGTAGAGGAGTGTTATGTTAGTGTAATTAGCTAAACAAAAAGTTGAAAATCGAATTAATGTATATTCTTAAAAAGGTATCGTGGCATAGGTAATTCTTAAAAAGCTGGCAGCATTTCTACGCTGTATCGTAATGCTGATACGTTACGTGAGAAAATAGCCAGCCCTATGCAGCTTTAGTCACCCGTGGAGTCAACCAGTCGCTCCATTATCACATATTAGAGATTGCGTATATGGAATGGGTATGATACATTTATTTTTGGCTATATACAGTAAATTCTATAACTAGGTTTTAACTTTAACATTGTATTATCGCAAAATAAACAGTCACGCCTTTCGACCATATTCGCAATTCAACAAGTTATTTTTATATACTTACGGTTAAAAACCAGAACATTCCACTTGACTGTATGGTAGCACGTGCCGACGGTATCGTTGCATTAGTTCAACGTACTTACTTTTAAGCTCATGTACATGTTCAATGACTTTAAGAGGATCCGATTTAAAGGCACCAGGTGGCATAGGTCCACTTAACGTAGGTATACATGGATAATATTACATTGGCCGTCTTACCTAAACACGTAACCATGAAACTGCTTTCCTTGCTGAAAAATAACCAGATGCATTGAAACCAATGATTATCTTAGATAGAACCTAGACTGGGAATAACGTGCTCAAAGCAAACGCTTTCTGGAATCTCTTATCTAAGAAGTAGAGAAGACCGGGTGTCGCAAGCATACAAAATGCTTCGTTAAAAATACCACGTTTTAGCTATTTCGTTGCCGATATATCCAGCGCGAAGCGATGCCACCCTGGCTACAGTTGCCAGCGGTGGCATTTTTCACATGGACCGCAATTTATGTGCTTGCCTAAAAACGTTGCAAGATATAAACGATAGATTAAGTTTATGTCCATTTTAAAAGAGGAATGTTTTATGCCGGATATCTTAACTTAGCCAATCTCCGTGCCTTAAAAAGGCGTGTAAAATCCTTAGTCATGCTGTTCAAACAGCGTGCAACAAAACGAAAGGGTTGCGATGGTTATAAAGCGGTTTGTAGAGTTTTCTATCCATTGAAATTCAGAGGTACGTAATTGAATCAATACAAATTAATGCCTATCAACAGTTCCCAGACAACCTTCAGAATTAATATTATAATTTCAATTATTATATTCACTAAATTGACTCCTTGGAATCTGCAGCCCTCGAAATTCTCCCCAAGTGCTGTTTATTAGTAGCCATAATTAGTGTTGCCCAAGCGTATCTAACGCCGAAACCTCATTGGTCACAAGGACCAGACAACTTCCACAACTGTGGAGTGTTTCTTACAACTTTTAATTAATTGTCGAAGTTCAGGCAAAACCACACAGCAACCAAACCAGGGGCTATTCGCATTATACTCTCGCGCAGAGTATTCATTGAAAACAGTTTCACGAATACATAGGTACACGTGAAAAATCAAGATTAAACTTACAACTTACATTATTTTTAATGTAAGTGGTATATATTTATTACTTGATCTAAGTTTTAGTTTTAATGATAATTTTAGATTTATTTTTAGTTTAAGGTTTATGTTTTGTAATACTAGTTGTTATGTTGATTTAAGAAACTATCTGTTTATTATCAAAAAAAGATCAAATTAAATTAGATTTTCCGAAACCGTTAAAAAGCATGTGAACATGCTGTGACATTAACTAGAAGGATATTCTGATTATCATAATGATCATGCCCGCTTACATGTTTTGAATCTGCCGCCGATTGTTCTCAAACCGTTCAGAAAAATTATTCAAGTAACAATATTAATCATATAAAATAGTAGTTTATGCAACGGTTGCATAATGATAGGCCTTAAAACACTAGTGCGGTTTTCATGAAACGAGCTTTAGCGAGTTTCATAATAAGATCGCACGTGTGTTTTAAGGCCAAATTATGCAGAGTTGCATAATAACTTTATCTACACACATATTATAAATCCTCCATGATATGTTCAGAAACAATATTTTCTGGCAACAAGTTATTTGTTACAATCGTGGCTGCATATTTCCGATATCCGGCGCATTTTCACATGACACAGTCACTCCGAGAAGACTACTATTCATATTTTCAACTAAAATGTAAATTACAAACAAGTTTTTCTATTCAATTCAACAACAATTCTACTTTCGTTCAGCAAAAAACCAACATAATGGCGGCAATTCGATCCTCCGTCAACACCATTTTTTTTTTAAACCATAGATAGACAAACGAATGAAGTCTCTATTCTCACGTCACTCGAGATCAAATGTCGTTCGGTTTATATTAAAAAACATACTGAATTGATGTTTCATATCGATAACTGTTTAATATCTATGGATACTAGAATAGAGACCCACTTGAATTTTGACAGCTGTTCCAAATTTAATCTCATTTCGATACTAAGATCGATACTGTAATAACATTGCAGCACTGGTTTTACCTAATTGGTTGTCACAATGGTGGTCATTTCCTACGGTTTTTGATTACACTATGGAGGTTTTATGATATGGGTGTAACATATTTCCGATATTATTCAAGGTTTCACTGGTAAATATCGACCAAATGATACATCAAGTAACCTGCTGGCTTCTTCGTTTAAAAATGTATGCGTGCTCATTTTCCATCGAGCTTCAATTACTGTCGGTTACAAATAAACTGTGAATCAATTCATATTGGGTTCTTACAAATCAATGAGAGTCTTTACAGAACTTGGAATGCTTTGAAGTTTCCTATTATTATATTCTGTTTCAAATGAATGCGATTTAACGTAAATGCAAATTATTCGCCCGTGTAGTCAACAAAAAGACATGCAAAATAATACGAAAATTATGCACTAATACAAGGGTATTTGAATTGCGTGGATTGATTGATTCAATAATAAATAAGTTATCACTGACTTTATAGATTATTTCTTAGTAAATCCTATTTATATTCAATTAGGCCAGATTAAACAGTAATATCGTGTGTGAGCACACAGGAAGCGCCCACAAATCACTCAATACCTGAAACTGTCATACTGATAACCACGACGTACCGTACATATGCCTTCAATAAATGTCAATTTGATACACACACATGATAGCATTATGTCCGATTGCAAAATTATCTTTTTTTTTGTTCTTTGTTATTTATCAGTAGGTACTTATAGTTAGAAATCAATACTTAGATAAAAGGCCATAGAGTGTAATAAAATCCTTGACAAAGGCTTGTCTCTTGATCAATCCCTCGGCTATAAAGAAAATGTCATTAAATTAATTGGATCGGTAAAGAAGGTCGAATTACACACTTAATTGTGAAAATATATTGTTGTATATTTAACGACACATTTTGCTGCGTCGTTTTTAATAAAATTCACAAAATAATTATTTCAGCAGCAACAGAGGTTTGGCTTATTTTAAGGGAAGTAAAATAAAGACAAAGGGCTCTGCCGCAGTTAACGAAATATGGATTTAAGAATAGAAGTAATGTGTAATTGTAAGGTATACATTATTTTGTAATATTGCATTAATGGAGTGACATTGAGAGTGTTCTTTTTTTATGTCAATTGACTGACAAACGACTGACGACCCACCTGATGGAAAGTGGTCACCGCCGCCCATGGATATCTGCAACACCAGAGGTGCTGCCAATCCGTTACCAGTCTAGGGAGGATGGGGAATGGGGATGGGATGGGAATGAGGGAATAGGCCTCCGGAATCGGTCACTCACCGTACGAAACGCAATAGCAAGCTATTACTTTACGCCGATATTCTGTGAGAGTGTGGTACTACCCCGGTCGGCCCATTCAAACAATAATCATCTAGTGAGGATTACTGTTTGGCTCTACCACTACAGCACGTAACTGTTCTAAACGTATTCTAAACGTACTGTTATATCGACAAACCTCTTTAAATAAAGAAAAAAAAGACAAAGGAGGAAGCACATTTTGCTTGCTTTTTTAACCGTAAATAAAATGTAAGTCAGCGCTTTTTTTGAAAAATATCACAGATTCTCTCAGATCAACGGAACTACCGAGAAGCTAGCGCGTTATACTTATTATTACGAATAGGTACTTTAAGGGCTCAGCGGGTTTGGCCTAATCCGACCCGGCGAGGACACACATGTAAAGGGACAACAGTCGGAAATTATTACTCGCTTGTCTAACAAATTATCCGGCCCTCCGTGGACTGGTTCGGATAACTCGGTTACACGAACGGTTAATTTACAGCGCACCCTACAAATTAATATCTCTGATTTGGACCCTTGTCAGCGTGGGGCCGCGGCGGAAGATACAGGAGCGAGTAAAAAGGCCGCGAGATATGTGACGCGACCCGTGATACACGTCACGTTTGGTTTCGTGACATCAGTGAGATCAAATATATGACAGTGTATAAGTTGCCTTAAGGCTGCTATTCCACTAGAGCTGTGCGAGGAAACTAAGCGGTGAGTGGGGAAAAAATTCACCAAAAGGATTGCGGCCGGGTTAGAAGTGCTAATTATCTTAATAATGATTATATAATTATCTTGATAATTATACGTTGATCTTGATAACAATAAAATGAGAAGATTTGCAAACTGCTTCACAAACCGACCAAAAGCAATTTTTTTATTTGTTTTCTCACTGATTGCTGTTGTTTTTCTTTGATATTTGACTTGTAGTTATTAAAGCGTAATGCGAAAATAAAATTCCGACTAAAGACGCTAATCTAGTTATTGATTTTAGCAAACAGCTTTGCAATCTCTGTCCAAAATAAGTTGCTTGGTTGATGCATATTAGCTATAATTTGTTTATTTCTAGCCTTTCCATTTTTTCAGTGAATAATTATGAGATAATTTCGAATGCTGGATTATGGACATTTTGTGGATTTCTTCTTCGCGCAACGCTTAGCTGCCTCGCACAGCGCTGGCGGAATAGCAGCCTCTGTATCTTAACACGACAGCTTATAGTTGACACTTGATGGCTAGATATCTCATGATGATTACGATATCAAATCGCATTGTTACTCCTTAATCTTAATAATGTAACTAATAGCTTGTCACTTTTTGCCTTATAACATGTAACATTCGGTCGTGTGATAATAGAAAAAGAAGAGAAAGAAGAGAGAAGTTAGCAAAATAGTTTGTATGCATAGGTATGTATTTGTAAATAAATTAAATGAAAGTTTTATTACATTCCGATTCATATCGCGGAGACAATATTATTATTGCGTACAAAGATAAATGTTATTGTGTTGATTTCTCATTATCGGCATCGTTCTAAAAAAGATAACAGGGGAAAAGTCGAATAAAAAGTATAAATAGATCCATACAAAAGTGTTAAAAAACTTGCTCCTAAATGCAGGAACTAATTTGGAAAAATAAGAGAACGCGCTGAAGTTACCGCATAAAGGGCCGGGCACACCAAACGCGGTTGCGGCGCGTTTGCGGCGCGAACGCGGGTCCGCGCCGTTGTCGAACGGTTCGCGCCGCAACCGCGCCGCAACCGCGTTTGGTTTGCCCCGGCCTTTAGAGTTCATTTCTTGGTTAACTGACACGCCGAAAGTAAAAAACACGGCCACAGGGTTACCACGATCTCTAAATGCGATTATTTTTAGGCCCTAAGCTGAACTGTGTCGCTATTTCATATGTCACTTGTCACTTTACATAAATGTAAATACAATGTCGTTCTACGAAATAGCGATCGCATTAAGAGATCGTAGCAACGATCTCAAAAGAAGAATATGGCGTTCAATACAACTGCGTTGAACAAATGACTACACACAACACACATGACAAGTTTATAAACTACGAAGCTCTATTGCCGACGTCTTAGTTCTTATGACATTTACACAGTTTTATTTTGCCTGATTCATCACTGTCTTTCAGTGCCCGCTAGGAGCTACGCACCACAAAAACCAAACGCATGAATCAGCCAATAATGGACCTTTCTGCAATGAAATAAGAACGCCGATGTCGGTAATATTCACCGAGTGTGTGATGGTGTCATTGGACACCAAAAAAGTGAGCATCGCGTAAATCGCGTTGGGCAGTTCCTTACTATATATTTCTATGGATCTTCGTAACCACCAGGTTGTAATTTTCAACTAAACAAAAAGACCCAACAGAGGACGCAAAATGTTTATCATGATCGCTGCAAACAACTAACTTGCGCCGCCACGTGCCACGAGCCCAAAAGCACGAGTGACGACGTATTAATCTCTCGCGACGTCCCAGCTTTAATATCGAGCGCTTGTTTCTTCCAGCAAACATCAGATGGTAATATTGCTTGTTATTAACCCCAGCTTATTGCCGTTACAATACTTGGAAAGTAAACTGGAGAACGGTTATACGAGTAAGGTAAGTTATTAAAATAATCTAGTAGGTAATAGTTACTAAAAAAACATTATAATGCATTTTTGCACATACCTACATCTCCGAATAAAATTAACACTTCTTAGTTAAAAGAGTTAATACGTTTTAACAGAAACCGCATTGTTGGACGTCCACTGGGCACCGCGCTCCGACAAAGAAAAAGTTTCTTTTGTTATTACAATACCGCTATTTGCAGACAGACAGCTTTATTACGCTGTTGCTATTGTTATTGTAAATTACATTAGAATAATTGCACATGTAAGCTACGCTTTATGTTAATTTACATGTGTCTGCGGTATTCGTACCGAATTATTATTTGAACAGAAGCTGCTTATGATAAGGTGCGTTATTGTTGCTACGTGCGATGTATTCGACTTAATGGCGATAACGAACACAAAATTCAAAAGTTGGCTATGAGCATCGGTGGTTCAGTGGTAGAATGCTCGCCTGCCACGCGGGCGGCCCGGGTTCGATTCCCGGCCGATGCATACTATTTTTGTATTCTTTTTATTCGCACTCTTTTTGATGTCTTGAATGACATGACACAAGCAAAATAAAATTGAAAATGTTATATTTTATTGCACAACACAAAGTTTAGTAGAGGTAAAACGAGAAAAAACACCACATGGAGACTCCGAATTCATATTCACTGTGCACATTCACTTTACTCGGAATCAGGCGCGGGCGGAATTATGGCGTAAAAATATATCGCCGCAGAAACATCAGATATGTATGCAGTTTTCTAGTTTGCGCCAACGAAACGCGACACGATTGCACTACGAATCTGAAGTTACAACAGAGGGATTACCTCAGTTGGACCTTTCCAACTGAGAATTATAACACACTGTTTAGTAGGGTTTTCTTACACAGAACACCTGTGTTCATACACGAATCAGACTGTGAAAATTAGCGTAAGGCAAGCATAACTAATGACGAAAAAATGTGTTATACGTATAAAATGTAAAGAAAAAATACGGATTTTATTTATTGCCGCTAGTTACCATTTATGAATTATGACAGAGTAAAAAATGATTTTACTCCTATTCGACAAAAGAAAAATATTTCTACCCTGCTGTTTTCATAGTCTTGTTTATTTATATATGGAAGTACTAAAACAAATATTCATAGGTTGTAATTGGGAGTGTTTCACTTTTATTTCGCTACGCTCGTGATTCTATTTCATATTCCTTCGATGTGCCTGAATACAACATTTTGCCCCCTCCATACATATACCACCTTGCTCCAGTGTGACACAATCTAATATTACTTTTAGTCTGACATTCTCTTTTCCGTTTTCGGCATACTTTGGCCAATCGGTCATGAAGGATCTGCGCCTGACCAGCTACCCATAAAATTATCCCGCCGGCTGCAAGCAACGGACGAAACGAGAACAGCTCTACTAAAACTGAGCAGTCCTCTTACACCGCATCAGCAACTTTGTGGCGCAAAGTATTTAAGACGTGGTTTATAATAGACAGCTCAAAATAACCTATGTATAAAATGTAATGTAATGTAGAAAATAAGCAGCATTAGACACATGGTCTGAAATATCAGATGACAGCAGTAAAGACAACGTCTGGTATGAATCGAAAAGCCATAGCATAGCTCATTTAAGCCAATAGAGTGAATAAATTGCATAGAAATGTGTGTTTACTGGTTGGTGCTTGTGCCGAAGACCGCTTCGTATTCCGACAACGCTTTAAGTATATCCGATATCGTGTGATCGCTCAATGCATGCACACTTGAGACACACAACCTTTCGATACGTTACAACACACTGAGAGTATGTCGATGTGCAGAGAGCGGATCCCTCATCGAATAGGTTTTTGTGCCGATTCAATGCTTAAGATCTTTAATGCCGTTATCAAAATTAATAAAAAACCAAAACCGACTCCAAATAATGACTGGCCGTTAGCTAGTTACCTAGACACATTAGATATATTTTTTAATCCTTACATATTATAAAACAAAGTTGCCCGCCGCGTCTGTCTGTCTGTCTGCCTGTTACCGCTAATCTCAAAAACCACTGCACGGATTTTCATGCGGTTTTCACCAATAGATAAAGTGATTCATCAGGAAGGTTTATGTATATAATTTGTCAAGGTTTTGTGTAAATTGGTTGAAATAAAACGAGAATTGTTGGAAGCGTCGGAAAAATTCAACTTTCATCGAAAACGCTGCCTAATCCTTTTGAGATATAACAAAAAAATGCATGGTGGGATATTTCTCTTTTATAGATCTACAAAAAAGTCCGCGATGACATATATCTATATTTTAAGGATAACGTACTATACCCATTCTATCTTCTAAAAAAATGATCACGTACAATGCGGTAATTGGAAAGCTATTTAGACAGACACAGTATTAATCCTTATCAACCTAAATACGTTAGTTACGTTAAGCATTTCATGCACTTTATTATAATCTTTTACACCATATCATTTACAGGAATATCTTAGGAGTTATCGCAAAAACTTAACGCGCACAAAAATAAGGTTGTTCGCGTAAAAATATTTTTGACTTATACCGTGCGAAGCCGGGGCGGGTCGCTAGTTCAATATAAATTAAATACATCGAAATCGGTGTCAAGTAAATGAGCAAAGTATTTTGAGTCGGTTAAAAATACCGTGAATGGTTGTTGTATGTGATGTAGATTCGGTTATAGGAATTTCGTTTGTGTTTATAATATTTTTAGCCAAACCAACATCCCAGCTATAGGTACATAATATTTGTCAATCACTCGACAAGCACCAGTAAAAACACAGCAGTTGATTTTGCTTGTTTTAGTACAATCGAGAAATAGTTTTATTTTATTTTGTGGTTTACATTGTGGCAAATATTAACCATTACAAAATGCACTACAATAAACATATTTTTGTATCAAAGTGACACTTTATTATAAAGTCTTTCATAATCATTTCTTTAAACAATGATAAACCGTAGATTCGAAATCACGATCGTCCTAAATCAAATATTATGTCTTTTTACCGGCTGCTTCAAGTAATTAAGTACTTGAAAGACTGCAAATACCGTAGCTCGCTCCGTTGCGCTCACAAATGCGCTATACAAATCAGCTGCACAATATCATTTACTTTTTAACGGCAAGAGGGCATGAGACGCTATCAAAGGCGGTCCTCGTAAGGAGGGCTCTCAGCATTAGCCGTCGGGGGCTGAATAACTGAAGCCATGGCAAAAACTCCAGTTTCCACTTCAGAGCCCAGCGACTGCGAATGCGACATTCAGCTGGAAAATCCGAGGAATAGTGAAAGCTGGTTGTGACGGTGCCCTGAAATCCGATCGCAGGTACGATATCGGACTCCGGGCAGAAATAAAAGAGCTATTGCGAATTCTGCTCGTACGAGTACATGGAAATGCTTCAGCCTCCGACCAGATTTAAATGGATCGCTTCCAGCTGGCATTGGCTTAAGTAAGTGCATTGTTTTACAGATAATTATTCGTGTGATTTTGTATCAGGAATCGTAATAAGTAGAGTTCTTAGTACTTGATGAGCACTAATTGACAACGAAATCTTAGTATGAATACTCCTTTATTTATTATTCAATGCCGGTGTCTCATTTTACTATCGGATACATTTAATAGCTATTAATTTCACGTCTTTGTTGTTAGAAACTGAAGTATTATTTATATGATCATATTTTCGAATTTACACGGTTTAAATCGGAGAACATTAATTTAATATTTATTAATCCTGCATACCTAGGTCTTACAATCTTCGTAAACTTAAATAGATCCCAGAATTCAGAAATCGAAAGGTTTTTTTTTACAGTAACACGACGTACTCTTAATTAATTCTTAAAAATTCTATTCGGATGCCAGATGATTATTCTGCAATTAGGTGTCTAAACAGTTAGCAAATGGGTTTTTAAAGAAGAGTAAATCTTGTTAGAGTCCTCTTGTAAATTCACTTACTGCGATTTATTAAATTTTCGTTCAAAGCTTTTAAGACCTGTTTTTAAGAATACAATGGTAAAGCGTATTGTGAGCTTTCGTTTTTCATATTTTAGCTTACTACAAAAGCTGTCACCTCCCTGGAGTGTGTATTACCTGCAACAAATAATATTTCAAATTAATAAGACTTATTCAAAGACGCTAATAACAAAACCGCTGTGAATGGAGGCGTGAATCAAAGGAACTTCACAGGCTCCTACTGAGAAATCTAGTAATACACCTCGCCCTTAAAGCTGCTTTGTTGAGACTCAATTAATTTTAGGATTACGGACTTGTCCCAGCAGTCAATAGGACTTTGGATAGACCATAACATTTTGGAATTTCATAGCTTGTAATGTTCGATTCGTCCGTTCGATGACTCTCGCTTGATTTTAATATTAGTTTCCAGTGCAAGTTTGAACCTGATGAATTTAATAATGAAGTTTCAAGCTTAACTTTGCGAGTGAATGCTCTCGTTTTATTAAATTGTGCGCTAAGCAATAAGATGAAAGGAAGTCGCAGCCTACAAGATGGGGATCGTCCACTTCTACTGATTATCCGGTAATCCCCACACCTGGTCACGGCACTGTCGAACAGGCGGACTTTAGGGCTTTGCAGATAATCTCGAGGCTTAATGTTAGAGGGCATTAGCGAACATTCCCGAACATTCTGAGCCTCGCGCGACGGTCACGGGGATTGCTCGATTTGCGATAAACTATTCGCAAGAAAATAAAGAACGAATAGATACAATGTTTTCTTAACAGTAAGATTAAAACTAGCAACAAGAGATGTTGTGTTGCATAAATTAAAAAGGATCTAAACTTAAAATAAGAAACGTCAAATTCGTTTTTATATAGCACCAAGCTGTCAAAATTGAGTTTGAAATTTCTTATTGTATGTTTAGCATCTAATAAAATATCGAACAAACTTTCAAATTGGCCCCTATGACATGCTTGCCTATCAACTTTGTTAGAAACGATACGAAACGCTCGACCAATATTCATAATACTGTTTTGTAAGCATCAGTTTTTGATAAAAAAATAATTTATGTTTGGAAATAAATATGAAGGTTCACAGAAGTGACTCGTAATATTACTTTCAATCGCCTCCTTGCTAAAATCAGCATGTTTTATTTTAAATATTAAAAGGACGTAACAGTTAAGTAATCCAACGTTAAAAATAACGATTACTACATAATCTCCGCCATAATACCGAAAGACAAACAGTTGATAATGTTTATGTTTAATTTGAAACGGCATCGTTCGGTAGTGGCTACCCGAGCTATAGAAGACAAAGTAGAGCAATTTTTCAAGTATATGTACTATTTTGACTACATAGTTAATCAACGATCTGGTAGTACGAAAACACAATTAGATCAACTTCACTCCATACTTTTCGTTTTTCAATAGGTATCTTCTCTAACTTTTAACATTTTATTTTGGCGTCGCACCATCTTTCAAACTGATTTTATTTTTTCAAAATGGTAATTATTGTTTAAATTTGCTGGTTTACTATAACTAGAACTTAACTTTTAGAATTCCTTACTGGTTACTTTCTCACAGTCTTTCATGCGCGGGAGCAATATTAATCTATCACCATCCACCGCAACTCCGCTCAGGAATTAGGGCGCGGCTTGCGAATCGCGATGCAGGGCCTTAATGAAACTGATCGCAGTTGTATTAATGCAGTTGGCGCCGGCACTAACTAAAGGCACACCGGTTAGCCGGCGCAATAATACGAAAACCATAACGAACGCACCCACAACCACAATTTACTTTAACTACCAAAAACCCCAGCCGAATAAAATAGAAAACACCGGCCGGTAAACTGCATATTATACGCTGTTCATTATGCAAATACCAAATGAATAAGGTTTTATTTCATTCTACCACTAAAGGCAGGTATAACAAATTTCTAACATCGTATCCTCTCATTACGTAGGTATACATGTATGTATAAATCTCAGGAACTTTAAAACCTACAAACTTGAAATTTGGCAGGCAGGCTCCTTTTAGTGTGTAGACATCCGTTAAGAAAACATTTTACGAAAATCCACCCTTAAAAGAGACAAAGGGAGTTCCAAGTTTATATGGGACATATAGCGGGCGAATCCGTGGCGGAGCTGCTAATGTACCTATATGATATAATTTAGATGCTTTATATATTATTTATTCGTGTATGGTGAACAAAGCTGTTCATTTAGCCGACTGTACACTTCAATCGTGAAAATTAACGACATGAGCATGTGTGGCGTGAAAAACGGAGCAAAAACATACTAGTGTAAGGAGACATCGCGGATGTAGCGAAGCGACTTGCAAATTCTGCTTGATTTTTTTATTTATAAGGATCATCACTACAATACTTCCTTCATCGAAACCGGTTACGAAACTAGAATTTCGTGGTCGGCCGAAGGGTATTTATCTAATATGTATAACCTTTTGTTGATAATTATTTCAACACGTCGTTTTGGGAACTTCTTTACTTCATTCTCTAGTCCCGTTGACTCGTTGGCTTACGTTCGGATTTAACACGTTCCCAGTATTCAATCCGTGGGCAGAGTTGGTTACTAATAAATGTTTCACTCATAATTTGTCACTTTATAACTGGTAGTAAGCAAATCTATCCACGGATTGAATATTGGGAACGGGCGTTACAGTTTTACCGGATGAGTAGGTACTGTCGAGCTGTGTAGCTCGACGGTAAGCAGAGAAGACGGGGATTACTGATGATCTTCAGAATTAAAACACTCTCGTGGCAAACTTATTATATTTGCTATCACAAATACAAGGGAGTAGCCACTTCGACGGCACGAATTGGAATGAGCATCTGGACAATCGCATCCGATGTTCTAATAATATTTGAATTTAAAAATATGAATAACAAGTACATCGGTGCTGCGCCTGTCCAGTTACAAGAAAATACTAGAGCAAAAAGAGGTTGCTTCTATTGTCGACGGTGCGATAACTTTATTCATCTTTACACGTTCATTTACTGACTAATCACAACGCACATCGGCAACGAGAGTGTCACAACGCAATAAATGTAGTTTTTGGGAAATCACTATTATAGTGGTAAAATAAAATAGTCATTTCCCAAAAACTACATTTATTGTGTTGTGACACTCTCGTTGCCGATGTGCGACAAAATCTTACTCTAAAAAGGGATTTTACAAATCCACCCTTAAGGGGGTAAAATGGGATTTCAAAGTCTGTATGGGAAATACTATGAGCGAAGCTGAGGCGAGGCCGCTAGTTAAACAATAACAAATCAGTCCTCAATCTCTAGCAATTATTATGAATCACAATTCACCTCAGTAATTTTTCAGAAAAAGATAAAACACAAGAAACATAGAATTCATAAACGAGGCTGCTTCAGTTTGACGAATTTAAACGTCTAACTAAAGCATAATAATAATTGATTTGTTTCTAGTTCAAAACTTACTTCGGTACAATACTTACGAATTTGTTTTGTTTCAAAATGAAATCAACTAATTAGAACTTATTCTCTAAGCCCATGGTGCAGCGTGGCCTAACTAGGTACACAGTTAACCGTACAAACAACTGCCATTCGGAATATGACGTCAGTTAAAGCGATTACAGTAGCATTTCCGATTCAGTAAGCCCGTGCATAGTTTGCTCGGCTCGTACATTTTCTATTGGACGCCGGGAAAATGATCCGGTAAAAATTATACGAGCAACGTTCACAATTTGAGTTGAATTAATTGATTGCTTGTACTGAATCGACGTTAATCAAAAAGAGGTAATACCATCAATTTAGACTTCAAAGAGCACTGCAATTCAATTCATCATACGTAAAGGTCCAAATGATAACGCATTGTATAAACCTCAAAGTAACTACAAAGGGGTTCTAGTTATAACGGTATTCCCCAATAAAGCACCGTCAATGTACTCAACAAATAACACAAGCATTCAAACGTAAACGACTGACGTATATCTCGGGCACACATTTCCTCCGCATCCGTAAATATTTCCCAGACCGGCTGACATGTCTTTATAATAAAAACATCATCCCTACGCAGGCCCCGTCGGGGAGAAAAATCACGCAGCATTAGGCGCGATAAGTTCCCAACTGCGTACTATTCGCTCACAATATACATAAAATGAGTACAATAAATATAACGCCGCTCGGAGAATGGAGGAGCAGGTGTGTCGAACTGGCGTCCGCGGCCGACGCCAACGTGAAAAACTCATTCGTAAACAACAAAAGGAGAACCGAAGTTATAACTCACGCCCGGGGCGGCCAGGTGCTGAGTTAAGATAAAGTACTGACGTTACGCTCTATCCTGTGATTTAGATATGACCTTCAGAACGCAATCTGCATTATTAGCAACCGCACCTGCGGGACTATAAGTACGATCTGAAAAACACTCTTTGTTTCGTTTACTCGGGAAGAAAGTGTGCATTTACTAAGTAAGCAATATACTTCACAGCGGTGGCGGAGGGTAAACTTTTAGAAGCGATTTTCAAGCTTTCGGACGGCCGCGAGCGAAGTAAGCGATTACTCTCGCTTCGGCAACGCCCGCACCGACTGGACATTGTCGCGACGAAATAAGTTTTAATGGTTGCCGGCACTTACCGGGCCGCAAAGTTACGTGGGTTTAAAGTCCCGCATACGGGCCAACATTTCCAACCAACCCCAAGTTTTATTGCTTCAAAGTGAAACGCAAAACGTAATAGCATTTAAATGCCTCGCTAAAAATGTAGCTTCAGGCAATTTAGTAACATCGCCGTTCTATGTGCGGTGATGTTTCACTTCTTAATATAGTAGGATAGGAAGTAATATCGAGTAATAAAGGGAGGCATGGCGGAGCATCACATGGGTGATCATAATAAAGGCAAGGACACGGGCTGTCAGCAATCAATGAAAGGGCCCACATAATATGGCAGACACGCCGTGCGGGAGATTATCTTAATAGCGACGGCATCGGCGAACACGATTATGTATTCGACAGGCACAATCGCGCCAAATGAGAGGCCAATCAGCCGCCATCCGTGCCCATGTAAACGGCACATTGACAGACGTGCCGCCAAACCAAATCGATAATTTGCACCCAATACCCCTGACGAGTATCGTACGGTAAGTCGTATTCATCAAAATTAAAATTAAACTGAAGTTTATTTCAATATCTAAATCGAAAAGTTACCACGAAACAAATATTAATCATTTAATATTATTTACGATTGCCAATTCGGTAATTCTGTTATTAAGTTGTAGAACTAATTTTCGCAGAGTTCGAACAGATTGGCGAGGGAACACCAGTGTCAAGTCAATTCAAACTTCTATCGCGTCTCGCCGGAAATTGCCCTTCTCGAAATTAGGCTGCAACATTATGACATTTGCGATTCATTTGCGCATCTCATTAATATTCCGAAGAAGTGTTGTAATTATTCACGGGAAGACCGGAGCACATTATGTAAGTTTTAATGAAAGAAAGTGGGTACAGGTCCATTAGGGGTGGAATATTCATTGGAGTGCAGCCCCGGCGAATGATAATCATTCCCGGTTATTGTTATGGCTTCGGTGTAAGCTGAATTAATTATATGAGCTCAAGCTGCTCCAGGCCATCAGTAATTTGCGGTGCTAAGGGTCCGGGCTTCTTTTACTTTGCCTTTCCACTCTGTAAGCATACGAATTAATATTATGCCAACCATCTAATTAATTTCAGAGTTCTCTTCCGATTTTTATAATAAAAAAACCGAATGAATGAATGAATGAATAGTTTATTTGCCGAGCTAAACTCGCGTGGAGAAGGTTCCGTGATTATATGAAATTTCCTATGTTATTTTGAATACCATAGACTTCTTATAGGTTTTCCTGTAATTTAAAGGTAAAGAACTAATTTCTGTATTATTATTTTTTTCAAAATTTTAGGGCTAGTAGTTTCGGCGATAAGGGGGGGGGAATGGTATGGTTTCGCCTATTTTCCTAAATAACTTCAAAACCATTTATCCTAAAATTGTAAAAAAATCAGATCATTCAGATCCTCATGATGAGCTCTTTCAATTGATATGTCACGGAACCCTAAAAAGATAATGGGCACTCCTTTATTATTTAAAATTACATGACTTATTTCAAGTACTTATTCATAAGCAAGTTCTCTCTACCAAATAATTAATTGACGACGTCGTTAGCCTAGTTGGTAGTGACCCTGCCTGCAAAGCTAGCGTCCCGAGTTCGATCCCCAGTAAGGGCAAATATTTGTGTGATAAGCACGAATGTTTGTTCCTGAGTCTTCTATATTTCCAATGTATTTAAGTATTTATTTCTCTATATAAGTAATGTTTATCGTCGTCTTACCCATATAGTAATTAAGTAATTAACAACAAATTGATGGTTAAATAATTTTTGAGTTACTTTTTTAACATAAATGTAATCCATTTAATTGTTCAAACAGAATCTTGCGTAAATCAATTCGTTCGGTGCGAAAGAGACTAACAAATAACGAAAAATAAAAACATCAACAAATAATCGGGCAAAACTCAATTCAAAGCAATCATTACTTCGCGTCGGAACAAACATTCGCGAAACAAAAGAGAGAGAGCAACAGTTGACAAAGTCAAAAGTGGACCCGACCTTCCAATTTGACGGTGTCGTGTGTCAACAAATTTCTCGTAGTGGAGTTATAAAACGGTTTATTGGGAAGGGGCGATTCGTAACCGTGCTATGGGACGGCTGCGGTCTCAAATGGATGACGCTTCAAGGCGACTGTAAGAGGACAAGAACGGAGCATGCCCGTAATTTTATTGACAGTTCATGTCGGACTATGGTACGACAGTTGTACAAGCTTAATATTAAATTTTTGGTCACATATGTATTGGGAATCTAAAATAAAATCAACAACAGCGTCAAATGTTGGATATGATAGATAACTTAAAAACACCTGAAGAGAGCGATATCCATTCATAATTATCATACTAACGGTTGATGAAATCGTAAGAAAATGTTTTCTGCGATCTAATAGTTTTCTAGCACTCTACTTTAAGTAATAACACGCTAACCAAAAATTATAAAAAACCACGGAGCGACGGAAAATAATTCGTGACGATCATTAAGTACTTATTATGAGTTGAATAGTAATTTCAACCGCAGCGAACATGACGAGGTGGCCGAGAGGTTAAGGCGTTGGACTGCTAATCCAATGTGCTCTGCACGCGTGGGTTCGAATCCCATCCTCGTCGAGACACCTTTTGAGTTTTATTTTTGTAGTTTTTTATTATAATTTAGCAGTAGTATATATTTAGCTGTCATCGATATAAAAATATCCGTTAAGTTTGTATTAAATTCGAAAAAAGACTGTAAACGTAATTCAAAGTAGCCATGTCTCATGTCAATGTTTTTTGATATTTCATCAAAGTATGTGAATGTCTACCGGTGTCCAAAAACGAGTAAATGACTCGAAACTTCGTCAACTCCTTGAAGTACTAGTTAAAATTTCACTCGTAAGTAATATTTTATTTATAGTAATTACTTGTTTACGTTTTATTCTTGCCAGTCCATGGGTAAATCTTGTTTGTACCCAAAATATCGTATGAATGTCACATTCTTTAAAAAAGAAAGGTACATATCCAAATTAAGGTTATATATTTATTTACGCAAATACAAAGGCTAATAACGTTACAGAAAAATTCAAAAACAAAGGGAACCGAAACATTACTAAGGAACGTCTACATTTTAAGGGCGAACGTAAGCGTATTATTTCGAGTGATATGCCTTCGAATATTTCGCTTTGTTCCAAATTAGATAAATTATATCCACACAAAGATTCTTACAAAAGAGGACAGAGAATGGGAAGCAATAAACATTGCGCCTGTCAAATTCACTCCGAATGCTAAATCGACGCGTCTGAGACGCCGCGTCCCTACGCGCATAGGCAGAGCAGACCGGCGCGGCGGTCAAAATAAACTCAAACGCATTTGTATCAAGAAAAAGGTGATGATGGACACACTAGCTGAATTGGGAAGAAACCCCAAACTCAAACACATAATTAATCTTGTGCGGGCTTGCCCAGAGCCCAAAGAAGAACGGTTTTATGATTTTCAATTATTCTGTCGTCATGTGATCTTGCAGGCACATATAAGGATTTCAATGTTTTTTGTCTAAATCCTGGTTTAGTGGGTAGTTCTTAGCCAAGTTTGACGATTTCGATATCGATAGCTATTAACACAGTTTGTGTAAAAATCTACTGGTAAGGTAAAGGTTATAGCAGACAAGAGACTATACGGTGCGCGATCAATGCTGTTATTATGTCAATTTAAAAACCGGTTAAGCCTTGTTACATAATGTTCTATAAGAACCGTTTACTCAATAAATCTTTGACCTTATCATTTATCGCAAACGAGTTATTCACTTTAATACACGTGCGCAGATTTTTTCCACGTTGTTCAAGTTAATACTTACAAGATCACATATTCTTATATTTATTAAGTACGAAATAAACGAAACGCGACTTTATGAGGACGTTTTAGAAATTCAAGCTTTACCTTTCTAAGTACTAACAAATCGGTGGTTAAATCAAAACTGCAGTGACATGAAAAGTAAATAGAAAATATAGCATGTAGAATGTCACAGGCACTGTCACCCACGCTATACCATGTACCTGAATAGTTAATCCGAGTGATTAGCATGAATAGTAAATAAAATTATTTTTAAACCACTTTAATCAACTAAAGTGCCTATAGTTTGAACTGTTCGAACTGGTGAATAATTAAAGCTGTAATTAAATTACAATACTTTTTTAAGCTTGACATGTAAGTTGGTGGGAATAAATTACACTGTAATTTGAAGTGAAATTGACAGAGCCATACTCGTTGGCAATTATGCTTCACATGTATTTACACTTGCATACATGGTTATTATTGTAGTGTTTTATTTTTGTTAGCAATAAGGAAGTTTTCAGAAAAAATATAATTAGTCCATCAGTTAGATTATCAAAAAATATTAAAGACGTATTTTTTGCTTTATCAAAACAATTAAAATTGACAAAGACAACGCGCATCAAAGTTTGGGTGTGGGGACTTATGACGTCATAAGTCTCCACTAATTGGTACAAAGTGTGAAAAGTCGTGAGGTCACGCGAAACTTCAACGCACTATATCTTCGTCATTTTTTGTTTAAAAGAGAAAAGAAAAAATATGTGTTCAATATTTTTTATAATGTAAATGACGGACTAATTCGTTTTTTTCAGAAAACTTCCTTATTGCGTGAATATAATAACAATGCGATTATTCAAAGTAATAATAAAGATGTCTCCTAATAAATTCGGCCTTCCCAATAGCATTTGGATTCAATGTAAACTTATGGATTTCCTAAATACGAAGAGGTCCATGATTTTGGTTCAAGTAACCGACCACAGATTTTACAGACTAGACATCGCACTGTTCAGTCATCTGCAACAGACGTGAATGCTGCTGATGACAGCATAATTATATACAATACAAATAAGAGCGTTGTTTTTGTTCGGAACAAATTGAGTCGCTTTTAAAATAATGAGAATTGAGATATAAAGCAAAATTACAACTGTTAAGCTGATATTTACACAATTGTCGGCGTCGTCACGCAGGCATAAATATTACGTTTCGGTGCATACTGGCTTCTGTTACTTTACCACCATAATTAATTAATTAATACAGAAGTAATGAAAAATTTACATTGAATTGACCGAAGTATTTTCTTTATGTTTTAACAGTTTAAGTATTTATTATGTAAGCGACAGATTTTAACATCACATAATAGCTGAAATTTGATTTGCGGATCGCGGTGACGAATGAGTTGTATTTTTGAGACAAAATGAACAAAATTAAACAGTTCCTGATACTTCTACTACGACAACTATAACCGAATTTTACACGTACGAAGTTGCGGACAAAAAGTAGCATAACTATCACGTGCATATCTTTTTGTTTTCATTTTCGAAAAACTGTATCGACAAAAAAACACCATATTATTATCGTATCTGTTCACAAAATTTCACGAGAATGGATTTAGAAATGCGACCTGTATAGGAGAACACACATCCGGACATCCGAAAGCATTTTTGCGCCAGCTGAAACGGATCGGTCAATTACTATTTAATATTTACATACATTTTTATAAAATATTTTACAAGTAAAGTAATATTTTATTTATAAGTAGGTTAGGGTATCAAAGTGTAATGGAGTCGAAGCAAAATCTCCAAATGGTGTAACCTATCCTACTGAAGCATTTTAGCCACAAGTTTTATATTTAATTAGGTAATAAGCATACAAAGCGAGCAAGGATGATCCGTATAAAGATCGCCCGTCTGCATCGGCCCGCTTGGATCCCGCTCACGGAAATGGCTTTGTTTCCTCCAGCGAGCTACAGACGCGCGCCCATCCGGTAGAAAATAAAATAAATGAATATCACATTATTTGGGGGCAAAGTAAAAAATAACCTCCACAGATGTTACACAAAAAACTGCACGAAACGGCCCCGTGTACCAAAATTAAACTGTGCGAAATTGCGCCCTATCTTCCGCCTGCTTTAATAACCCGTGTTTTCTGAGCTTTGTCGGATGTAAGATTAAACCTAAATCAAACACAATAAATGCACTTAGGTGACCCAATTTATGAACTGACATTTACGGTACCCTACCGATTATCTATTCTAAAAGTCGGATCCAAAATCTGCAGTTATAGCGTTCTTTTGTCCGTCGTAAGCGGTCGTAAGTCACTTAAATTAATGGCTCGTTACGTGTACAAGTCAATTCCAATATCAACAACAACTAGAGATGATTTACAATCATCGTAAACTACGTCTACTGTCATTTTTGATGACTTATTGCAGCGCCCCAATCCGAAATAAATCCTTCCGCTTAAACATACCAATACTACGATATTCATCGGAACGTTGCACGTTTCACCAATCCCGATTGTGTGCAATGTAAACGGTAAACAGGAATAAAAAAACTCCGAAAACAATACAAAACGGGGAATGAATGCTGGTTCTCAATCCTCTGATTACGAAAACGATACATCGGTTTGCTGCAATTTGGATGCACTCGTGCTTTACGTATCGCTCGCTTCAGAAGATTCTGTTCTCGGCTCAGCAGTCGCGCTTCGGAGCTTATTCGGTCTGTTATCAATGGACTTGGAGGTACTAAAGTTCGTTGTTAGGGTTCCGAACCTCAAAAGGTAAAAGCGAAACCCTTATAGGATCACTAGTGTGTCTGTCTGTCTGTCTATCTGTCTGTCTGTCCGTCTGTCACAGCCAATTTGCTCTGGAACTACAGGTCCGATTGAGTTGAAATTTGGTACACATATGTAAATTGGTCACCGCAACACGGACGCGTAATGCAAATAAATGAATTTTAAACATGGGGGCTACTTTTGGGGGGTAAAGAAGAAAATTTAAAACAAAAGTTATACAAACTATATCTTGTAACATATCAAATGAAAGGACTTATTGTGAGGATTTTAAAACTATTTTTTTTTTTTAATTTTTAGATAAAGAGTTTGAAAGTTTTAAAATAACATAGGAAATTTCAGATAATCATGTATGGAACGGAACCCTCTCCACGCGAGTTCAACTCACACTTGTCCGGTATTTTATGATTTGGAATTGAATCTTACAAAGAGTTTATTGGTCCAATGTGTTTCATATACGGTTTTTAAGGACAGACATCTAATCCGCAACACCCGTTTTATTTAATTAAGTGGTTTCCTAGGACTAACCTAGGATAACAGTAATTTGCTTATAATCTATCATCAGCTATGCAATAAAGAAATATTTGGACAACTGTCCACCAGACGCAGGCTTGTTTTTTTAGCATTTCGCTGCCGCAGCCTTAATTTCTAAAGTAATAAAATATTTTATTGTTAAAGAAAAGATGAAATTGAGCGCGCAATGAAGAGAAAAGTTTTGAAAGATGACCCATTTCCACTTGAAAGTAGACAGACAGCCGGAATATTTTAATTAAATCTTTAATAGGCTATCACAAACGCGAACTGTGAAAACAAAAGAATTTGCTTAGCTTTTAAACATAAATTATTTATGGAGTTTCTTATGAAAAGCCGACGCCGTTTTATGTTTTACTGAAAATTTTGACTAGACAAAAAGGAAAAAAAGTATTATAAATCAGTATTTTTTTAAACTATGTTTTTTGTAAAAGCGTCTTTTCAAACTGTCATCATGAAGAGAAACATACTCGCATACTCGCTCACGTAGCGTACGCGTATGAATAGTAAAACTCTATGAAACTTACTTATCAATCATTTTCGTGACATAGATTAGGTTTTAACAAACCATTATAGGGAGGTATTCTTTACCCCGTACTCTACTACATAAAGTGCCGACAAAGATGATAAGATAACGCCATGTCAGGGGTCCTATTATGGTGGTTTTACATAGCAACCTGAAGCAAGCTTGCGTGTTTTCGTTTTAACAACTCCGTATACCCATCCGATATCGCAGCTGGATGTTCACACGATTCTATGTGCCACATATCGCTTTGAATAAATAATACTCGATACTTTCGCATGGTTACACGCATGAATAATGTGATAAGGGACTCTGTTGAGTGAATTACGACCGATGTAAATTAGATAGGTTGACGTTAAATAGCCCAATACGAATGAAATCATGAATGTTTACCTAACAAGGACTGTTACCGTCATACGTAACTTTTGATGTGTTAACAATTAAACATAGTCATGAAGACATTTAATGTATGTACTTTTAATTTGGGATTCACAATCACCCTTCACTTCTTCTACTGATCTGACTAACTGATCTCGAATCAAGGTGATTCTGTGGCAATCATGAATTCAGCCATGTATTTTTTATTTAGATTCGATTAACTTAACTCTAGGTTGACCGCTTAAATGAGTCGTCGCCCGCGCGGCACAGGGGCGCGGGGCATGACGAAAAGAGGGCCGGAGAGAGGTGCGGGCGGCGTGAAATGAATGAAAACAAGAAGGCGCCTGCCACCCGCACCTCTCTCGGTCCCCTTTGTCGCCATGCCCCCGCGCCTCTGTGCCGCGCGGGCGACGACTCATTTAAGTGGTCACCCTATAATTATTAACTCTTTTGAATCAAATGTTTGCGAATGCGCTAATATAACAAACGCTCGAAAAACTACCTTACGAGCCTGTTGTGCATTCAACCTCCTCAATTGTGCCCACAGGCAGTTAAAATGATCAGCGGCATCGTCGGAGGTGAAAAAAAAAACGTTTTTTTCTTCTTTTTAGATATTGACCGACGGAGCCATCCAGCCCGAACTGCAAACGGAGCGTATTCAGTTAGAGCAAAGTTTTGTTTATTCACCGTAACCAATTCATCACAAGGCTTTCAGATAGTTTTGATGTATAATAGCATGAATGAATTGGGCACAAAATTGCGCACAGGCTCTTATAGCAGATGATCCGATTAATTAGGCCACCGTCAAACCCTTCGCATTAGTTTTGTTCAAGCACGCGATAACATTTTGAGAATATTGCGTAAAAGGTGAAATTGACTTCAAAGTCTCCGGAATGGTATAAAAATATATTTATGACTGACTTAGGAAATAAGTTCGAATTAAAATTAATATAGCAATATAAATCGTAGACTCTAGTGATTTCAATTAAGTACTTAACAATACCTGACAAAAGAGGTTTAACAACATTTGTTCAATACGACGCGGAGACAGTAATATATCACAAGCAGTATGCACGAGCATTACCGTGTCCGGGCACTCCTTGGCTCCCGCGGGCCCAGGAAAGGTCGAAGTTTCCGTCCCGGCCCGCCTTAGGACTCCCTTTATTATGACTTTATTACATACAATGAAAATCATATTTACGGAGATAGAAGAAGACATAATAAACACATGCGCGGCGCGTGAAGTATGGCGGGCACGCCCCTGTAATATGAAATTTCAGGGCTATCCGTGCGAGCATCTGGCATTCTCGCTGCTTATTACAAACACAAAGAATCTGAAAACTGTATTCGTGTCGTCGCGTCTATTGCTACGCAGTGACACATTCCGGCATTAGGTATGTAATTCTGAAGAGGCTGGCGCATTTTTCAGAGCGAGATTTCTGGAGAGCGCACCTGTCGTCTGCTCTCTGAGAGGAATATTACATTATGTCTGTGAAAAGAGCCGCCTTCAGAGCGCCTCGCAAACGACGCTGTCACGCGGCGCCGTCGCCGTCCTGCCAATCTCACCTCTCTATTAAGTACCTGTTTGTGCAAACACTCAACTAATGGTGTTCGTATAAAGTGCTCTTAAATAAAAGCTTCATTTGAATCAAACAAATTAATCATAACACAATGTAAACAATCATATTAATCGATTTATAATCGATACTGCTTAGGGGTTTCTATGGAGAAAAAAACATATTATCGCGCGAATCTGTAATACCATTATGTATCTAAAATCAGAAGTGTGGCCATAGTATAAAGAGAAGGAAGTAGGGTATCTTCATACAAGCGCACCGCGCGCGGCGCACGCACACTTAAACACGACCACGACCCGTTTCCCCTTACTACGCTCATTTAAGCGGGTCGAGATTTGTTTAAGTGTGCGTGCGGCCACGTGCGGCGACTCATAGATACTTTGGCGCACACATACAAGCCGCGCGCGGTGCGCTTGTATGAAGATACCCTACATCCTTCTCTTTATACAATGGTGTGGCTCTGTGAGCTGTAGACCTCGCGAGTTTACGCGAGTTTGCGTCTTAATAAGGGTAACAAAAAAGTTGTGTGACTGAAAGCTGAAATATGATTTTTTTCTACGTTCTCAAACACCCACATCTCCGCCATTTAGCAAATTTTCGTAAAACTGAATCGACATTTTTTTTTATCGAGCCTTTTTCCAAAATATCACGAGAATCGGTTGAGAAATGCGACCTTTAGACGAGAACAGGGCGTCTATTCGGGAACGTCTAAGTGATATTGCAGCGACCCGCGAGCGAGGCTCGCATCTCGCTCTTACGCATTGCGGAATCGCTCGCGAGTCGCTACAACATCACTTAGCGTTCCTGAATAGAGGCGCTGACTGGATGGACATACTTAGGCATTTTTGCCCAAGCTGCGGAGGCTTGATCGAAAAAGACAGAAGATTGTCTGTTTGTTTAATTTTATTTGCTTACTGAAGTTTTACGTTATAATAAAACGAGAGAGAATTTTGAGACGCTCCAAGGCTTAAAATAGTTTTATTTTTATTATTAACTAGTTTTCCCGCGAATTCGTCTGCCTGGAATTTGGTTATCGCTATTCCCTCTTTTTGACTCGCATTTATAAATAGTATTATTAACGAATGGATATAGTGAGATACTATCAAATTTATCACAAAAAGTTAAACTATTTAATTGAATTTAATTTAATGGAACTTTTTTCTATTCTAAAGCTGCGCTTGAATACTGTATTTCATTAAACTATCGACATATTAGTTATTAAAAAAATATATCAATTTAACTAGGCAACCGATAAATTGTGCATTAAGACCTTTTCGGTTAAACTCTACTTAAATAAGCCATCAGTATTTCGTTATTTATAAGAAGCCTTTTAAGGCGAGGCCAATAAAAAAGACTTTTACGTAAATACAATAACAAATGTAACTGGGTCAAAATATTAAGAAGCGTAAATTACTAACCAGGTAGGTGTAATGATCTTACACCTACCTTCCTTAAAGCATTCCTTGTACTGTACGGCGCAGCGCACGGCACTCTGTTATTATGGGGTTATTGGGAGGGGAATACTACAGTAATTTTACGTTTTGGCGACGCCCCCCCTGCGTCGCTAAACATAAAATTACTGTACTATTACTATTGAAGCTAATACTGTTTTTTATGTTTTTCTAATAAATGGTTTCACATTCGGTTTCAGCCAAAGATCATTCAAGGTACCATCAAAGGTGAGTGAACGATCAACATAGGATTCGAAGAAACAATCATGCAAATGTCCCGCTAAAATTATAACCCACAATTTTTGCCCTAGTCGCGTAAAAACAAGACTCCATTACCACAGAGAATGCATCAATCAGCGCCACATGCCACACAACAAAAGTACACATACGAATCGTTCAACAACGGTTTCACAATAAAATTGTAACAAAATACGGCGGCACATACATTGGTAACGACTTTAGAGGGTCGTAACTAGTGCTTGGTGCATCCAAATGAAATAAAAAAGGCACTGAGCGGAATTTTGAAAGCCTCCATTGAACGCGCGCCAAATCGGTGGCATGCCTGCCTTTATCCTCCGAGTGCTGGAATTGAAAAGTATATGTTAATGTAAAATCCTTCGACAGAGCGTGTCACTTTAGAAATATTTTATGATTAAAATGTGAACATATATTTTTGGTAAAATATTAGTATGATAAATGATTTCATAGACAAACATACATACATATACTGTTGAACCCAATACCCGCCGTTTGGCTTTGCGTAGTCAGGTATAAATAAGAAAATGTTACTCTGTTTGGAAACCCAAAACTACTAAATCAACTGACACGCAAAGTAATTCTTTGGTAAACTTTCATTGACTTTTATTTAAACTGAACGTATAAAGTGGTTAAGTAAACGACCGACGGCGCCACAGTACGCACCCTTCCAATTCGCGCGAACACTTGCGAACACTATTGAATACTTACCGAAACGAATAGGAAATATGGGCCTCGGAGAGCCATCGACGAGAGTACGTGACAGGGAAACGTAACGTTTTGCGTGAGTTTTTAAGACATATTTGGATCTAGACTGCCCAGTACTGGAAAAATAAGATTGACACAAAAAGATTGAAGATTTTATTTGAAATACTAAATAAAGGCCCGTTTCACCGCCTGTTACATGTGTTATCGTAAGAATTAAATGTCAATTAACCACAATGTACTCTTATTTAAACTGAATGTTTACTACTGAACTTTGAGTTTTCGTCACTGATGGTTCTGTTGACATTTGTGGCCACCTTTGCCTTGTGGCATATCGAAGCTCGAGCAAAAACCTTACGTGACCTCACCTTTGTGAGAACAACAACAATTCCGACAATAGGCATGACAGTAATTTGCCATTTCGCGTTTCTCTGCATTTTTGAACATAATTTTGTCGGACTTTCATAAAAAGCTCATATTCTGGGCGATCGTATTTTACCTCCGGACGCGCCATCACTTTCCATCAGGCGACGATGGTCAAGAGAAAGCCCACCATGAATAAAAATAAAGATAATACCTAACTATAGTTTTAGATTTTTTATATTCATATAGACTAGTGGACCCGCCACAGCTTCGCCCGCGGTATTTTCCATACAAACTTTATCATCACCCCTTTTCACCTTTAGGGTTGGAATTACAAAAAAACGATTTTTGGACAAACGTTACAAACGATATGTACAAATGTTTATAAATACATGACTGTTAAATACTATACCCTCTTTTTGCCTTCGTATAGTCGCGTAAAATATGTCGCGGTTTCTGGGGTAACAAACATAAAAAATATGCGACTAATTGAGAACGAAGTGAGGTTAATGACGGCTTTTACTACCTTGATAAATTCTAGATTTGTTAACCGAAATATAAGTTTTTACAGTGAATTATGAATGGGCTGTATTGAAAATCGTACTGTATGATTTATTTAATTATTTACTCTATTAAAATAATATTGATAAGTTTCGGTTATTTCCTTAACTCTGTAAGAAGGGCGATTACCACTGTTCGTCATTCACCCTCAACGAAGGGTGGGCTTTATCAATCTTTATAATGGACCGGCTTACGGCACAACTGGCGGCGCCATGTTTAAATAACTGTTAAAAGATACATACCTATTACCTATATTGACGCACATAAGTTATTTTTAACAGATTGTTTTGTTACAATCCACCCTACATGTTGTACATTCTCATTCCCACCATTCCCCAGTGCCAAGTGCTTCCCCAATGTGCACAAAGCACGCGTGTACTCAAACTCGAATGCTCTTTCAATACAACCACAAACGATGAGTGTACTCCGTGAGCGATTTCGAAGCACGTCAAATACAGTGTTCACGAAGGAACCAAGTGTTTGGACAACCTCTCCCGAGAATGGCGGCCCGTGCGGTGCGGCTGTTTGTGTAACCAACCAAGGAGATACTAGTTTGCTTACCTACTCACGCGTCTGAAGATTTATTCACATCACACTCAACCGTCGCGGTGCGAACCTGGCCTTTAGTGGAACTCAGGAACTCGATCAATTTGTCTCTTCAAACATTAGGAAATGCCGCCGCTGTTTGCGCTCACGAGTGCTAAAGGTGACGAGATGTGGCATTTCGGAATAACGTTCAGGAAAATCGAGGCCTCCGATGAATTGAATAATCGTCGGGCTCCCACCCAAGCTCCAAAATCTCAAATTGATCCTGCATTATTCACTTTCTCAGTACTTTAAGAATCGTTTTTGAATTCATAGCATTCACATAACCATGGAACAGTAGTTCCTTTTGATGGAAAAACTGCGGTTTTAATGACAAATTTATGATTCTTAATTATCAAATGCTTGGCTGGGTTCTAATTAGTGAGTTTATCATGAATGGGGAAGTTTCCTGGGCAAAAAAAGAATAATTCTAATTAGTCCACAGTTAGGTTATCAAAAAATATTAAACACGTATTTTTTGCATTATCAAATCAATCAAAATTTACAAAGATAACGCGCATCAAAGTTCGGGAGTGGAGACTTATGACGTCACTTATTGGTACAAAGTGAGAGAAGTCGTGACGTCAGGCGAAACTTCAACGCCTTTTCAACGCACTATATCTTCGTTATTTTTTGTTTAATTAACAAAAGAAAAAATAAATATGTTTTCATTTTTTTTTTATAATGTTAATCACGGACTAATTATATTTTTTCAGGAAACTTCCCTATTGTGTACATCCTTTGCTTCGTTAAAAAACGTAAGTCAAGTATTTTGTCTTGAAAGTGGTCGTTCTTACTTCTCTCCTATTCTCACTTAAGTGAAGGATACTTTACAAGAAATGAAATGAAAAATCCGAACTGTTGTTCAGGTTATTGAACCAAATGCCAATTCTTTTGCTTCATATTTAGGAACCTTTTTTATGTCTATATCTTTTTCTCTTATACAGTCGCAAAGTGCTTTGGAATTATTGTTAAAAGAAAATAAGCAGCATAAATAATAATTATGTTTGTTCATTATTTATGACCCTTGGTAACGATTTACCTCACCACTATAATGATTAATTTTTCCTTTTATTACTCTACATTTTTAATTATCAATTAACTTATTGCATGTTACAATAAATAAACGTTTCATTTTCGAGTTCTAGTTTGCATAACTGTCAAAATATTTTTACTCAATAGAAACAAGCTGTCGTACTGTTTTTCCGTTCCTCGTTTCATTATGCATTTTTACTTTATCACCACATAATAAGTTTATGCCTATTCCGTCTAGTTATTTTTTTATATTTAAATACAAACATCGACACAACGCCCTGTGTTGGAATGTATCATTTACATCCTATGAAAATTTAGTAAATAATTCCTCATCTTATTTTCTAGAGGTCGAACGATATCTACGTATCACACATATGGCCGACTGCACTTGAGGGCTCCGTGTCGAAGTCTTTCATACATAATGAAAATCAAGTATTTTCACTAAACAAGAACACATAAACCCCGGTTTTGCGGTTGCACTTAAAGAAAGTGGATAGTGATTAATTTAATATGTCAATATTAAATTAATCACTTGAGTCATCAAGGGTATTTCTTCGATATAATCATTATTTCATTCATAAATGGTTATCTAGGGATATATTTTTATTAAATAAGAGGTTGAAATGTACACCGACTTCCTTTGTTTATTCTTATCGCTACTATAAATAACCGACACTGACATTGACTCGAGTTATGTATTCTGACTTAATCTTCGAAATTGCATTCAGAAAGATAACAGTGCATCAATGTTTCTCGGACGTTATTTATTGATTTCTACTCGAAATTGCTGGAAAAAAACTCATTATATGACGGTACTTACTTATCATTGTTTCACCGATATATAAAATAAATGATAATGTAGTGGTAGAGCCAAACAGTAATCCTCACTTGATGATTACTGTCCGGCTCGACTGGGGTAGTACCACACTCTCACAGAATATCGGCGTAAAGTAATAGCTTGCTATTGCGTTTCGTACGGTGAGTGCCGAGATCCGGAGGCCTATTCCCTCATCTCTATCCCATTCCCATTCCCCATCCTCCCTAGACTGGTAACGCATTGGCAGCACCTCTGGTGTTGCAGATGTCCATGGACGGCGGTGACCACTTTCCCTATGTATTTAATACATAGGAAACATCCATAACTCAGGAAAAAGCATTCGTGTAAATATTTGCCCTTACCGGGGATCGAGCCCGGGACGGCTAGCTTTGGAGGCAGGGTCACTTCACTACCAATAAGGCTAACCGCGTCGTCGCGTCGTTTTAAATAAACCCATTAAAAATTGGACGTTTCTATTCGATTTACGTACTATCTTTTTGTATCAAATAGTTTACGCAATTCAGAAATTAAAAGAATACAGTAAACAACTTTAATCGATCCAACCATGAACTCGATAAATTGTTGCAATGATGTGGTATAGTTTAGTCAAAATGCTTGATTTTTAGTATGTATGCAACTGCTTCGACATGGAGCTCTCTTGACCCTTAACTTCTTTTCTACAGAAATGGATTTAAAAAAATTCTAATCCACATTTCGTATCGTGCAAGCTGTATGCATTTAAGAATATATTTTGATAGTTATGCGCTAGCGCGCACAACAGCAGAACCTTATTCGACATGGAACGTTTTCAACATATGCTCACAGCTTTCATGTCTGTGCGATTTCTATAAAATATCTGCTTTTATTTTAAAGCATATGAAACACATGCACTTCGACAAATGGAAGGAATATTTGAAATTTTATTTGTTTTTATATGAGGTGCTAAGTTTAAATTTTATTTGAATCACACTAATATTATAAATGCGAAAGGTCATGTCTGTGTGCGTGTGCGTATGTGCATGCGTGTCTGTGTGTGTGTTATTTAGTATGTTTGTTACTCGTTAACGGTTCAACAGCTGGATGAATATGGTCAAAATTTGGAATGATGATAGCTTTTACCCTAAATTAACACATAGGCTACCTTTCCATCGGGAACTTTACAATTTTCCGGCATAAAAATAGCCGATTTGTTAATTAGGGGTATAAGCTATCTCCATTCCAAATTTCATCCAAATTTGTCCAGCGGTTGATTCGTGAAGCAGTAACAAACATACTAACTCACACACACAAGGACATACTCACAAACTTTCAAATTTATAATATTAGTGTGATTGTTGTTCATATGAAAAATCATCCCAATCCTACGCGAACCAATTCGCGGGCACAGCTAGTTGTTTATAACTGTATAGGTAAGTATTTAAGTTTCAGATGGTTGGTATCATAATTAATGAGTCATTAATCATGACACAAACCAAATTTATTTTAAATTTGAACCAAATAGCGTATTACCTCACGATATTTCCATTTTCGTGTTATGAATCCAATTAAGTAAGCCCTTGTCAGAAATATTAATTTTATTGAAGGAAACTTTACATTTATCCATACATACCTAAACTATTTTAATTAATTACGTAAGTAAGTCTTCCTGTTCATTTGTTTTGTTTTTACGGATAAACCAGTAGACTGATTTTGAGACAAATTGGCAGACTTATAGCTTGCCGCGATCGATGATAAACATTGTTATCATAGAATAATTTTGATTGCAGCTATACAACCCTTATAACCCTTACAGGTAATTAGCAGTAGCCTATGACTCGGCATCATCATTTCAGCCGACAGAAGTCCATGGTTGGACATAGGCCTCCAATGATCGGCACAACGACCGATCCTGTGCTGCTCGCATTCAACGGAGTCCCGCAATCTTCACCTGATCGACAGTTCACCATGTGGGTGATCTGCCCACACCGCGTCTTCCAAAGCCTAGCCTATGACTACAAAGTTTTTACCTTTGAAGCCAGCGTTTCGAATAACGCATTTATTTCGGTCAGTTAAACACCTACCAGTCTACAGAACTTCAATTTAGGACTTAAGCCTCGCATATATAAAACGCGGCAGAAAAACTCCAACTTCCGTTGCCTACAAATAATTAAACATGACGAAGTAAATAAACACGTTCGTAGCGAATGTTAGAGAGTTCATGAAGTAAAGCTCTGCGGAGATAGTTAGGTATTTGGGCCATTAATCACGGAGAAAACTTAATTGGACGGCCGGAGGCTGACAGACAGTCACGCGAGGAACTCCGGCTCAGCGCAGACTCCGGAGGGTGATATTTTCTGAAGCGGTTCTTTGAATTCTATTGGATTTTTAACTTTAATAGAAAATCTAAATAAATACGGTTAAATTATAATACTAAGTGAAACGTCCAAGCAGGGATATATTATCATGGCATGATATACAAATATCATATTTTTTATTATTGTGGATATATGAGTATTTCTCAAAAAGTTAAATCAATCTTTGACGTTTAACGTGGTTACGTCAGCAACGTTTAATTTTACCATTTCGTTAAGATTTAGATGGTCAAGAATCATGAGATTTTGTACAGGAGTTCTTTGTAATAAAGAAGGCGAGAACCAAAGAAAGGTTTCCAGAAAAGTCATCTCCTAAGGGGTTTAAATACGAGATGGAAGTATGTATGGAAGTCGGGTGGTTCACAGGATGTTTCTGATGGGAAATCCCATCGGGCACACGGCTCGTAAGTTATAAATAGTTATTATTCCTGTACCTAATAGGTAATAATAATGATGGTTATACTTATTTTTATTACAAGCCCTTATTTTAAAAGCAGGAGTAGTTTGCGTCAATTGTTCAAAATATGATTCAGTGTTTACTTGGTAATTATTTTTATTCCAATAGGAATCAATTCAGTGTGTTATGATTTCAATGCGATTATTTCTGCGTAATTTAAGTAATGAAGTAATAATTTTGTAGACGGCACAAGCTTCTAGAACAATCTGTATAGCATATTATTATGACAAAACTATTTCATAGTTATTCACATTTGATTACCGACTTTGTGATTTTATGTTAAAAAGTCTTATTGGACTCCCTGGACGTAACAATATTAATTAAATTGATGAATTGACAATTTATATCCTTGCTAATCCATTGCCTTTCCTATAAACGGGCAATTTTTCAATGGCACCGCATCGCTCGGCTCGACCGCTCAACCAGGCAACTTCAAATATGCTACGTTAAGTGTTTGCTGCTTATACCGTTATAAGCAGCAAAGAGCCTTAATGAGAAATCAGCTTGAAACACTAGGTCTAACGATAAAGGGCCCTTAACAAGTACATACTTGTTTTATGTTTGATCCTTACACAAAACAATGTACTGTAAGTTAATTGATACAACAGTTTTTTTTTTTTTTCATTCTTAAATCACAAGCAAAGCAATCCACTTAAATGAAAAAAGCTAATCCTTATTTCCAAAGTTATAAAAAAGTTTATATGGTCTTCATTTGGGTGAAAAGTTATAAATGTTACCTGTCCATGGTTGACGAAGCCATGCCTTTTAGCGATGGCGTGCACATGGTGGTCACCGTCGGGCACGTGTATCGCGAACTGGTTGTGGTACATCGTGCTCGGCACCGCTTTGCACCAGCCGAGCGCCGCCAGCAGCGCCAGCGCGCGCCATGCTGCCACCATGACAGAGCCTCAACAACACAACCACATCAACCCACCCACACTAACACTTAACACTCAATTTGCATTTGCACTTTCACGAGCACCTACTGCCGCTTGTCATCCCACCTGAAAATAAATGTCTCAAATTAATAAATACCAGCATCAACCAGATAATCGAAAGGCTTAATTAAAATGCTCCCTAATTGTTACTCGTACCGCTCTCGAACACAAAAGGCGAGAAAGATATTAAAATTTTAAAAAGTGTAATTCCCACCGCGTACTTCTCTTTATTTAGCCTTATTTCTAACGTTCGAGCGAGCTCCATAAATATAAAGGAAAATTTAGGGCACGATAAACATATTTGCAGGAGCGGGCGGCGCAGCAAATCACGCGCCAGATAAACGCAATAAGCGGACGCACAAACGCGAACAAGTTAAAAGAATCCGAGGGAAATCCCGAGATAATCCAGATAAGCCACGCGGGCAAAGTATGAAAAGCCTGACCGTGAATATATCAAAAATATTTATGAAATTTTATTTGGAAATTTATCCAACGTCCGCGTCGGGCGAAAGCAAACCCTTTGAAGAAATTTCTTTGTGTCTTCGATCAGATTCCCTTTGAGATAATGTTTTTTTATGCGTATATTATGATGGGAATTCTTAGTATACCACTCAAGTCGGGATAAAAGTCGAAAACACCATACTAAAATCAATTAAATTAAGTCCCTTTGCATCGGAATATTCGGAATGTAGCAGCGACACTGTACAGCAACGCTGAACGAAGTCATACAGCCGTAAAACACGTGGAGATATTGCGGAACGCACCGCAATGCAGATTCTCGAGCAGCACTTTACGGTTATGCCGCCGAGCGCTCGCGAGGTGTCCTCGCAAGCGCAAGATATCATTCGCGAACTCATTCTGATCTACGCAAGCTGTTCATCATTGGGGACGAAAATTACAGACGCAGCCTTAAGCTAAGCCATAATAATGTAAGATGTCTAGTTAATGAAATTGATGAATATATAAAAGTATTTCTATAAGCAAAATTCATATCGAATCCGCGCTAAAGTACAAATGTATTTCAAACTTAAACCGACCCAGAAGTATGTAGATCAAATATGCGAAAGAATCGTGCAAATCGGAGTCGTAATTTTTGAGATAATCGGGAGATCGATAAATAAAGATAGACTATTTGCCTAAATAGACTTGATTTTTACAAAGAGAAATGCTTAAATCACTTTTATAAAGCTAAAAGTAACATTTATATAACTTCATAGACGCTTAATTTAATTTGTTAAAGTTATATTTATCCACTCCGGTAGCATTAAGGTTACAAGCGCCTAAAAATACACGAACAAATATTTGTGTTTAGAGCGCGGCACGCACGGGCGGCCCGCCGGGACGACAGAATTTAAAAGGTTCTCCGTCGGAATTAATTCGAAGCTATCACTGGGATAATTCCATTAAGCAGAATCGGGACAAGGGAACCGCAATATTTATGGCCTTATAACAAGGGTCTACATATTTAAAAATAACGTCAATAGCAATTAAGGTATTAATGAACGTGCTAACAATCTGTTTGAAGAAGCCGTTTGATTCGAATCCGGCATCAATTCGACTTTTAAGAAAATAAACAGTTCTACAGACATGTTACTATACTAATTTCTTTTTTAACGGGTGCATAAATAAAATGTATTGAAACGAACGCCACAGTGATCTCAAGTTAAAGCCTAACGTAACTCCCGACACTCCCGAGTAATACTGCACGGTTTACTGGCGCCTGCACGGCTAACCGCGTTATAATACATTAGATACACACCGCGTTCCTCTACACTCACTAAGGGCGGGTTCACATTAACCGTTGAAATATATGCGCTTGCACATTTTTTTAAAACGAATACACGCGCTACGTTTATAGTCTGCGCTTGTATTACGCTGACTACAAGAAACAATGTAATTCCTTAACGCAGTATGTGTCAAAACCATAACAAAACGGTAGCTAAAAATAGAACAAGAGTGCAGCTGCTGAATTCTCTCATTCGATTACGAGTTACGGTCGATGTGATCAATCAGTTTCTCATTCACCGATAACCCCGTTTGCTCCAACAGCCCCCGTTTCGACGGCACTTGAAATATTATTAGGATAACAAGTAAAGTGGCACATCCGCAATAAGCAATGTCGATGGATCGCCGCAGACGCCTAAATCTCGCCACCTAACACCTACAATTAGGCGGTTATTCGCAGCATTCGAGCATCGTGGCATGAATAAAACATGCTTTTCGACTCGCAAGTACACTTGGAACAACCACTCTAACGTGGCCTCGCATGCTTCCTCGGCTTCAACAATAATTAGGCGACAGTGCTTTAGCAAATGGGTCAAGATATTTGGGTGTCTATACATCGCTTTCAGATACATATACTACGTAAACGGGGCAAGTCAAATAGGCTTTACGCAAATAGGCGATGCGGGCAAACACAGATTACCAGTAATTTAAATAACTATAAATAACTATTACTAATACTCTGAAAAGATTTTACACGTCGCTCTACGCTTTGCAGAACAGCGCAGCACGTAAGTCGTTATTGTTATTTTTAAAAGGGGGATGCATAGAAGGGCGCTTACCTTCAGGCGAGATCCCGCACTTAAAATGCAATGCATAATAATGTTATACACGGCGGCACACATTACAGGGATTTCGGGTTGCGACAAACATGAGCCACTAACGAGCGGTAGCGAGATTTACTAGCAGTAACTACGTAAACTTTCACTACGGAACGTAAAAATACACTGGCCAATAAAATAAAATAAAAAAACAACTTACAAGTATTTAGGTATTTGATAAATGTGCATGATACTATTCAACAATACTGCATCACGTCTATCTACTCTAGCCTTTTGAAAATAATTGTACTTAAGAGGACTGAAGCAACGGCAACGGCAAAAATCACCCTTTTCATACAAAAGGCGATAACGATTTCCACCCCTTAAATGTTAACCGATTTTGACCAATTTTTGATAGGTTGTCAGTCAAACAAAGTCTAGGTTTATACGTTTTTTGAATATTGATTAAAGATCAACAAAGTCAAATAATCGCCGAAATTCGAATGAGAATACTAAAACAACAATACAACAACTGATTTTATTGATTATAGTGAAAAAACCAAAACGTACACACCTAGATTTTGTTCTGACTGACAACCTATCAAAAATTGGTCAACATCGGTTAACATTTAACGGGTGGAAATCGTTATCGCCTTTTGTATGAAAAGCCGTAGGTTCACACTTCTCTTAACAAAATATTATTTCATCTTAGATTTTGTTCTGAGAAAAAACGTTTTACGATCGCAACTTCGTCGAAACTATTTGGCTAGGACTCCACCGGAAGCCACAAGTTCCTGCCGAACTTTGAAATCCGATGTCGATCAACAACATAGGTTTAAGTAGTTATCAGGTCGGACTTGTGTTCTTTGACGTAGTGTAGACGAGACGAGTGACGTTTGTGACGTAGTGTAGGACGCCCTCAGACTAGGTGGAGCGACGATCTCCGCAAGGTGGCTGGCAAGAGCTGGATGAGAGTAGCCGCAAATCGTGCTCAGTGGCGTGCAGTTGGAGAGGCCTATGTCCAGCAGTGGACTAGTATAGGCTGTTGATGATGATGATGATGACTTGTGTTCTTTGTGCTGATTGATTCGAGGTCACCGCCCATTGTAGGAATGCTAAAAGTAGAGGCTACGATTTATACCGAGCGATTTATATAACGGCTTTACGACAAGCAAAAGAAAAACCCTATAACCTTTATACAGCGAGACCTCGATGTAAGTTGCGCAGTACGGAAAAGCTAAGGTTTATATATTTTTAGTGTGAACATTAGTCAGCATGTGTCGCACATCGCTCGTTTCTCAGGTAAAACAAACGAGCTTACTCTGCTATCTGCTATCTCTTTACTGTTTACCGATTAACTTAAAATTGGTAAGCATTCACAATTTAATTTTAAGTAACGTCAACTCAACATTAACTGACAGAGAGCATGTCGCAACTTTAACATGTTCTTCAGTGACCAGGGCGTCTATTCGAGAACGTCTAAGTGATACTGCAGCGACCCGCGAGCGAGACCCGCATCTCGCTCTTACGCATGACGCGTCGTGCAGAAGAGTGGACTGAGAAATCTCGCACGCGAATCTCTACAACATCACTTAGCGTTCCCGAATAGAGGCGCA
The DNA here is from genome assembly GCA_947859335.1 of Tortricodes alternella. Taxonomy (NCBI): domain Eukaryota; kingdom Metazoa; phylum Arthropoda; class Insecta; order Lepidoptera; family Tortricidae; genus Tortricodes; species Tortricodes alternella. Next base: position 14,993,504 of record OX401973.1, on the reverse strand, counting down.
GAATAAGTACTAAAAAGACCACGTAAGACCAAATTACGGATTTTAATTTCAGTGCATTCAACATCGAACTTGCGCTAGTGAAACCTTTAACGACAAAACCGGAAATTATGAGCACAAAGAGGCATTGTTTTGGCCCACATTGTTGCAGACCTGTTTGTTCTAAAAGTAATTAGGAAAATAAAGGACCAGTTAGGAGTTGCTTCGGATGACACCACTGTGCTCGGCTTGTTACGTATTTCCTATTGAGTTAGTTGAATGGAGAAACTAGATTATTTAACGTTAAAATAATAATAATAAAAATAATAAATCATTCATTTTCAGGCATCTAGTATATGTAAGGTATTTATGTATGGGCATACATAAATACCTTACAGACTAACATACATATTAAAATACAAACAAAATAACCTAAAACTAACACACTATTTCTGATGTGTGTGACGCAATTTCATGGTGTCATATTCAATCAGCCGGCCGCGGAATCGCCGAAATATGACACCCTTCGGCCAAAACTCTTGTATCATGAAGGCCGATAGATCTTTTATCGGTACGCTCACCACGAAGGAGTTGAAATTCACCTTGTGGCGGGATTCCAACCACTCGACCCTCAGGTTTAGCTTGGTCTTGATCCGCACATACTTTACAATGTCTTCCGCCTTTGTAGAGTGGTGTAGTCGGGACACTTACAGCAGCGTCGTCGGTGTAGCTGGACGCAACAGATGTTTCGGTCCAGTCGGTGCAGATCCGCACTGGTTTCTTGGGGTGGGTTTCTTCTTCCTCTCCACCCTAGTGAAACCATCGCTGTCCACCTTCAAACCAGTCTTCGGCAGGTCAATTGGTTGACAACGGCGTGTAGCGGCAGGTCTGCTTGTAGCTGATGCGCAGTTACGCCGAGGTGTCGACGCACTCACGCAGTTCGTCACCTCTACCGAGGCAGAGGGAGGGGCGGTGGGGCGCGGCGCAACGGGTGTTGTCACAACAGCAGTCGACGCATCGAAAATCGCCGACTCAACTCTGCTGTTCGATGCACTTTGCGCTCCACGACACGAGTTCATGTTAGAGGCCTCGCGTGACCTACATGATAGTTGGTTGTATCATAGGTAACTGTTACATCGGATTTCTAATAAGTAATGTCGCAAAAGTTATGTTTTATCGCACGGGGCGTCTATTCGGGACTGCTAAGTGATTAACTAAATCGCCACTAAATTGACAAAACCGCGAATGTAGAATGTATTGCTGAGGTGAAAAGTTGTATGTGCTACACGAGAGCAAAGTTATTGCATCTCGTGTCTTTGAATCCCTCGCTACGCTCAGGATTCTACACTAGAATCACTCCCTACGCTCGTGATTCAATTATAGAATCCTTCGCTTACAAGGGATTCAAAATCAACATTCGAAGCAAAAACCAACTTTGCTCTCTTGTTGCACAAATAACTAACTAAGTATATTCATATCACTGTTTTATTTAAACGCAATAGAAGTGAAAAGCAGTGTTTAACTTGGCTATAAAATCAATTTGGGATAAGGATCGGCCGGCTAAATATCTCGGTGCAAATAACATTTTTTTTTTTTCCCAATTGCATAACACGCGACTATTTTTAGATCATCCAGATTTACACAGTTTCCGAGGCAAAAGTAACAAATAAGTTCTACGCGAGTTAGACTGAAATAAATGTTACACAACAAAACTACAGAAGCCTTTGTGCCGCATAAACTATAATTTAACCCTCGCTTCAAATACATCATTCCAGTTTTTCTCGCTATTAACAAAATTAAACAACTGACTACGCGCTACGACATTCTTTTGCACGGAAAACAAGGAATTTTTAAGGCTTATTATGCCGAAGCACGTGCACAAAATGTAGTCTAAATTCAAACGAGAGCTCCAGTTGAACTTCAACAGAAGTAGGACACCATGCCACCCATAACCTGAGTAATGACAGCTTCTTAAAGGAACGGTTATCATATAACTTATCAAAGATGCGATTATTGTTCCCATGTGGTTTCATATTTTTGGAAACGAAAAGGCGATGGAAGTTAAAAGGTCGCTCAGCGCGTTTGTCTCAACAAGTATTTAATACGTCTTGACAGCCAATTTCGTGCGCTTACGTCAGCTCAAGTATTGTATTATTACAACTTCAACGAACACACAACACAACGAACCGTAGTCACCTTGTCTACGACCCTATAAGGTGAATCTATTATGAAATTTCCAACGACGATGCGGTCCGCCTATTCAACTAATATTTCAGTCGTAGCTCAAAGATAATACCTTCTTCACGCTTCGATTACCCGTTCTTAAAACCTGGGAGTGGGAGGGTTCTACATCTAGGTTACAAAGTGCTACGCTGACCGTGCTACGCGCCTACACAGATTAATCAATTAGGGTGACCAATAATTCGGAAATCGGATAGTTTTTAGCTTGATCAGATGGCAATTTCCATGGTTTTGTAAAGTGGAGAATTAACAATTGTTTTTTTTTTATGTAGGTACATATGTTCAGTAAATCGCTTGTTAGTTCTGTAGTTATATAAAATCGCTAGGCGATGAAAATATAACTGGTCGAGCTGCAAGTCAATGTCAACTGAAAATTGATAAATTAGAAAAAAAATACATCGACTTTGAAAAATCATGACAACACGGCTCGATAAAAAGAAGACGATATGGAAATACTGTCATTGGTGCAGTTAAGAAACCTTGTAATATCGTTACAACGTTATTTTTGAATAGTTACATCCTTGATCTCAACAAATGATAATTAGCCCTTAATGTGTAAAAATGTCCGCAATCCAATGGCTTATCGCGCAGCGATACTGCTAGTAGTATACACACCTATTAATAAGTGATCCACGTAAATCCAACTTTAGTCAGCATGAACTTCGAACAGTAAGTGATGGTCAATTTACTAAAGTCCTTACGAACTACTAGAAACTACTCATTAAGGATATAGAGGTACATTTTAATTTATTCACATAGACCTCGCAGGCTTGTATATCCCCATTGGCCTTTATCTATCGTCTGAATAGGCGAGCCCTAGAAAGGGTTAGTGGATAAAACAGTCCTTCGAGGACCCCAGCGACCCTATCACGTGTACTTCAACCCGTCGGTTGAATTGTGTTTAGCATTATATTACAAGACATTATTGAACTTTTCTCCAAGACTAAAACATACTTACATCATAACAAGTTTAATGCGGAATTGTTAAGGCAAGACCGTAATTTGTTTTTACATAACTTTTAGCATTGAATTGAGAAGGTAAGGCATTGTTTAAATTGGAATAGTAATTTTAAATACCAATATGTTTTTCTTAACGTTACTAGTACTTATGCGGTGAACCATGTATAGTATACTATGAATTTTACTCAGGTTATACACTGGACTTTTCCGAAATCCGTTCTTGTGCTGAGCTCTACTTTCTGCGGTATTAAGATTTAAATAAAACAACAATACGTCACTGAATACTCATCAAATCACAAATTTCAGACCTACGAAAACCATTGTACACTAAACCCATACTACTCTCTTAGAAAGAGATTAAGCACGTTTGCTCATTCTTAAAAAAAATTGGCCGTTTCAAATTATTCACACATCGATCCACAGCACCTGTATGCAGGTGACTGTACTTCGAAGCCTCTACATCGTAGATCTCGAGGTTCATGCCCAAATCAAGTGGGCTCAGCGGATACAATGGGCCCTCCAGCGACGTCACCCGGCTCCGTGGTCGCCCTTGACTATGTTCAGATATAACGGTAGTGGCCCTGAGTACCTAGGAGATCAGTTTACAGTTCAATTTTGAATTTGCTGGTGATGATTATGTAAAAGATTCTATCAGCGGCAGTTTTAATAAAATAAAGTTTCATAAAAAGACAAAATACAAACAAACACAGAAAAGAATAGAAATATTACACAATTTGACCAACGAACTGTCCAAAACTAGCCGGTACGATTAACACAATAGAAATAAGACCCCATAATTTTATGTTAGGTCTGACTTAATTCTAACAACGCGTTAATGTTGAATTTTCTTTTATACGGTAACGAAAGCAATTACACGCCTCAACACTTACACTAAAAATGCCCCACCAAATTAACGTTATACATTTTGTAATGATACCGAAGCATTTGGAGATATCTCTTTAGTAAGCGGGGCACGATTTACTCCCACTTGATGGAAAGCGGTTAGTCTAAGGACCGCTAATAATTCAGCTGATGCGATGGGCTAGTCGTCTTAACATGAGGTGCTATCTGGTTTGAATATTTTTAGGGTTCCGTACCTCAAAAGGAAAAAATGGAATCCTTATAGGACTACTCGTGTGTCTGTCTGACTGTCTCTTGGGGGGTGAATAAGAAAATTAAAAAAGAAAGTTTTGCAAGTTTGGCGTGAGATATATCAAATGAAAAGGCTCGTTGTGAGGATCTTAATAATATATATTTTTTATAATTTTAAGATAAATAAAATAATATAAAATATAAAATAATAACAAAATATTAAATAATTAAATAAAAATAAAACAATATATAAAATAAATTTAAGATAGATAAAATGGTTTTGAAATTATTTAGAAAATAGGCGAAAATTGACCATTCCCCCTTGTCTCCGAAAGTACTGGAGCTAACATTTCGAAAAAAATACAGAAAATAGTTCTTTACCTATACATTACAGGAAAACCTATAAGAAGTCTATGGTGTTTAAAGTAACATAGGAAATTTCATATAATCACTGAACCCTCTCCACGTGAGTTTAACTCGCACTTGTCCGGTTTTATTTTTTATAAAACTATACCCACTAGCAATCCCTTTTGCATGTTTGATGGGGTCCTAATAAAAATTTAAAACTTACTTTTCACCCTTTTTTACGGCTTCAGTTTAGTGGCAGATAAAAAGCACCTGCTTGCCAAAATCAAAAGTTTATTGTAGCTTTTCCAGATTTTTGACATTGATTTCGCGTATATATTTTACATATAGATTGCATAGTTATATGGATGATCACCTCTACTTTTTTATAACATTCTCAATTAGGTACAGAACGTATTAGTATGGTGTTTCCATGAAAAGCGGAGTGACAGTGTATTCCAATCCATCTCGTTGTACAATCAATCCATTTGAATTGTGACCCACCACAGAAGTTAGTAGTAACAAACTGGTGTGCTCTCTCACACAAAACATTAAATTCGGTTTAATATAACAAGGTTCTATGGGGGGTCACAATTTAAATGAACCTAACATGCTCGTCTGGGTATACCTCTAACATTCTTATTAATATTATTCACCGCAGATATATCCCTTAGGGGTAATTCACTCTACATGATCATCAAAGGGTTACGAATCGGCATTTGCATATATAATTTGCAAATAGTGTTTCGAAATGGTTTAGAAGTATTCGAAAGTGACAGCACATGCAAGCAACGTCTTTAATATATATATATATATATATGTATCCCTAAACATCTCGCATTTGAAACTTTCGAATGCAGTTAGCGTAAGCTAAATGAGATACTTTTAAGGATAGTTATCTAAATTATTCTATAAATAAAGTTTTAGTACTTATTGCATAACATTTCAATAATCATACAGAAATGATAAGAAATGTATTTATAGAATTGAAAAGAATAAAAAACCAACACAACAACTTAATGAATGATATTTGGTACAAAATCCCGAAATTTGACGGACATTTCAAGCGTTACCAGTTCATGCTGTCATGTGTTGGCCGTACAATAAGGTGTTTAAATATTATGTAAAATGCATTATACGCATAGTATTGTTTTTTTATATCATGTATTAAGAAAAGGCTCATGTGTGACTGCACCTAGTCCCTATCCTTTTACAAAGGCTTTGCCATCCTAACTTAACATGGAACTATACATTTAGTCGGTGTAACTTGCAGGCGACATTTACATACATCTAAATGTCCTTTCTTTACATGATCATTGTAGCGGTCGACATGCTCTCAGCAGGAGAGTGGCTCAAACTGAATGCACTCGATATACTAGGTTAATCAGATCAAACGGCGCGGCTGACGGCACTCGCCCCTATTAAACGCGAGTACATTACCTAATATTAAGACTAGATCAGGGATTACCTCGATATCGTAATACGATTTTAAGTCAGGTCGTATAAAGAACTACAGTGGATTCATCCATACTTGTCTTATTTGGTAAACAAGTTTCTAACCTCAAAATGAGAGTGTGATAAACACTAATGTGTGCAGATAAAACATTAGCCCGTTATCACTGACTACATCAAAAAGTGAAAGGTTCCATATACTATACATACACGATAAACAATAGTGTGCTTAGGCACTCTGCAAAACAAGAATTATGTTATAAGATCCCGGTAAGTTAACCCAACCCCTCTTTTAGTTGGAAGAATTGCATAAAGCTGCCTTTTCTTGCACATAAATAATGAAATATATAAATATGTAATGTACGTATAGCCGTATGCATTTCTCAAATTATATGCTCTTTCTTGATTTATTTACTCGTATATGCGGCGCTCAAATTAAACACATATTTATGTACAGTGGTCAAATCTATTAATGGGGTTAAATTGACTTTGCTTTATTATATCTATATTCTTGTAGTAACTATGTATTTAGGCTTATCGGCGTTTCCATATAGTTAATATCGCGCTCGAATAGAAACGTAGGTAGGTAAACAATATGTGCCTTTGGCATCCAATATTAATTTGCTTCAGACGGCAACCTGCCAAATCTCATAGTATTAAATTTACGACTGATACACAAACTTCTTCTGTTTGTTGACCCTTGAATGTCTGTTACAAATCTTGATCACATTTAAACTATAGAACATGTAACTAGTGAAAGGGAGGGGAGTCGTGAGCAAAAGCTAGTTTAAAATAAAAGTATGTGTTTTCCCGGCTTCCGTTTCCCGGTTACCGAGACTTAAAATTGGCAGTTGCCCGGTTTGCACTTCCTAGCTAGATGGGATATAATGCGTTTTAAAAAGCAGCTTTTCTTTTGTAAGACAAAACTTTAACGTGTTTTTTTTTGTAGTCCTTTATAAGTTGAAAAAAATCTTTCAAGAAATTTAATCCGGACTATAAATTAAATAGTTAGCCAGACAAAGGAGAATGAGCATGGGTGCCACTCAACGCAAGATTATTTTAAAAACATGCTGAAAACCTTCGAAAAAATTGCGAAGCAGCTAAGATCATAAAAATCATTGAACTAAGCCTCGCAAAGAGCGTCACTTAAAATCCAGTTTAATGTAAAAGAAATGAGTAGATCAATGTAAATCGTATTTCTCTTTACTGCGGTTAAGAAATGGAGAAGAATTTATTTGCAAATTGGACAGTGGAAAAGTTGTTACCCTTACACTCAGTCGGACTACACTACTGGGAAGCCAATTTCTTTCCAGCGTTAAACTTGGAATGAATTTTCAAATCAAGTTGCGCTGGCGAGCATTTTATTCGCGAAACAGCTTTATTTATTCGTACAAAAACGTCAGAATTAATACGTTTAATTCTTGTAAAGTGATGCACGCCCGTCGACTATCGGGGCACGTGTAATGTATGCAACGCAAAGCGGGCTAATAAAAGCGAGTAGTTGGCAGCGCCGTAAATTCGAGAACAGTTGACATTTATCCAAAGTTACATCCGTTACAATAACAGTCACAGTTACGATATCCGCGCCGGTGCTGCCGCCCATTCGTTCTAGTTCCGAGGAGCTGCAGGCAGCTCCCTAATGTAATGGAAAACTTTACACAAACACGTTCCGAGCTCTCCCGGATTAGATGTTGGGCCGCGCTGCGTCTCCTACCCGCGCCCTGCCACAATATCCAGCTTAGCGGAAATTAACATTCATAATCATTTATCTTTTATATTTTTCTAAGTTGGATATTTCTTTACATTTTTAAAATACACTTTCTTATGTGAATAAACGACACAGGATGTCTATCACATTGCTAATATGTTTCTTTAAATGCACGCATATCCATTTTTTATGAGCATTGTAACAAAATCAGAAACCATAAGGCTCTAAGATCACGTTGTAGAATAAAAGTTACATCAATGCTCTCATTTCTGAAAAGCGCACCCCACCCACCCGCCCCCGCCGAGTTCACTACATTTTGATATTCACATCGCATCCACAACTTGTATCTCAGTGGAAGTTGAAAAATATTTACCATTAAAATACCCACCCTGAAAACTTAACTAGGCATGCTCGGAGGGAGGCAACCACGGACCAAATTATTTTAATCAACTCTTTTCTCTGCCGATTCTATTTATTACCAATTCTGCATGGTACCCGTTTGTGGATCCAGCACTACGCGAATCAACATCGCATTTATTATTCGCAACGTTCGTGATTTTCAAACGCGACACTACAGCACAATTCAAAACCTATCGGGAATACCCTGCAAAGCATACAACGGAATACGCTGCGGATATTACTCCGCCATATTAATATTGGTTTTACGGAACGAAGTTTTTAAGTGCTCCAGAAATATAGGCCGATAAACACGTAACCGGCATGTCAGGTGAAAGATTGATGGCTCCATTCAAAGTCGCACTTTCAACGGGTATACCGGCCTTTTTGTCACAAGGGACCGAGTTTTATATGCGTCTGACTAACGCGTGCCGCTGCCCGAAGGAAATGAGAAAGTTATCGGTATCTAAATCCTCGCCCTGGGGACCGTTCAACGTTTCCCTAATAGATATAAAATCCGGGCTGGGTATAATTCAATTTTGGTCGCCGAAGTGGTGGCGTGGCCGCTGACCGGCTTTATGTGCGAGCACGTCGGCCGGCCCGTCACGGCCGCGGCAGCCGCGCAGGGGCGTCACATACCGAACGATATGCCACTGTTTATTGTACTTATTATGAGCTCATATGTAGTTTTAAGACCAAAGCCAAACCGTTAATATAACTTAACTGTAAAATATGATCGTTAGCTTTACAATGTACGGAACTTTTGATTGTTGTCCATACATGGGCCCCATTTTTTGACATTAATCGGTCAATCAAAATAGATTGACGCAACCATGGGATAGTGTGAGGCGTGATTGTAATAATGGTCATTAATGCTAATCATCTTCATCAGCCTATATACGTCCCACGGCTAGGCACAGGCCTAAAATATAATACAGCGCTCTTTATCGAACACCACAAAAATAATCGACAATTACAAATCACAGGGAACAATAGGCCACAAGAATAGTTTAACTTTGACGGGTGGTGCAAAACTTACGAAGTAAGTTTAGGAAGTTACAACATTTACTAAAATTTATAAGCACTCACAAATAAAAAATCAATACATGTCTATGTATACATAAAGATACGTAAATTTCCATTATGTAAAGATAAATGCTAATAGTTCAACCAAAGAATAAAGAGAATGAGACGGAAATTATCAGGAAAAATCAAAGTATATATTAAATGTTACAGCGGAAAAGACAAATAATGCTCCTTAAATTTATTTTTAAACTTAAGTGAGATTTTGCTCGTTATACATCTAAAGGCAGCTTCCCATCATAGTGAGAGGAAATAGGCATTAGGCAGTAGTCTCCAATAAAAACCGAGACAACATTGCATAGTTGAGCCATCGCAATAACATAACCGCGATCATTTCCAAAAGTGACACGAACACTGACCGTTTGAGCTCGAGGTTTTAGAGGCAGGAGTGTGACAGCCTGCCCCCGGTGACGTCGGCTGCGGGCAGCATTCGCCAAATATTTACCATCAGCGCTTAGAGCCGGCTACGTAAATCATTCGCAAGCGTGTCTGGGCCACATTTCAGCCGATTGCGAATTAGACATGGGTATGTTTATTTCACGCTGAGCTAACGTGGTGCGGGCGTGGCGGTTGAAGTTTATAGGATACTAGTGGCCACGCAGCAGCTTCGCTCGCATTATTTCTCAAACGAAAAAAATTGTGTAATAAGACCACACGATAGAATTTACAAAAACAAAGCACGCGCACGCACACGCGCACGCACACACACACGCACACACACACGCACACACTCACTCACTCACTCACTCGCTCAGACTCATACTCATACTCATAGCCATAGCCTTCAGAAAAAGCACAATGACGACTAGAGCCGAGTATACGCGATTCTACACCACCGATTCGAGCGCGGTTCATGGCGAATAGAGCTGAGTATACCCGATTCAGCGTAACCGATTTGAGCGTGACGGTTCAATTTCGTTTATTACCCTTCAGAAAGGGCCCAAACGCGCTTAAATAAGTTTTCACTTCAAAAAACTTACAAACAAACAATACATACAACTTTGGGTTGGATTTTCGTAAAATCATTTCTTAGCGGATGTATGAGCGAGTGATTAAGTAAGTGGCTATTTCGCTTTTATATTTATAATAGACTAGTTTTTGCCAGCGACTTCGCTGTACCTTAGGAAACCGTGTATTTTTCCGGGATAAAAAGTAGCTAATGTCACTCACCGGCCCATAAACTATCTTTATGCAAACGAATCACGTCGATCTGTTGCTCTGTTGCTGCGTGAAAGAAAGGCACGCCAACAAACCAACAAACACACTTTCGCATTTATAATATTACTAGCAGCGAAACCCGGCCTTGCTCGGGTTAAAATACACCGCACACTTAATGGTTATAAAATCAGTTTTCCTATCTTTTGTGGAATTTCGAGAACAATGTAGAACATTCTGCATCAACAACAATCACTCATTTTCATAGTTCTTTTTAAAATTGTAAAATATCCTAGCTTACCTACTCTACAATATTCTGAAAAAATCTGAAATATTCTGGAAAGTCAGAAAACTATTCTGGAAGAATCTGAAATATTGGAGAAAGGTTCTCGATATTATCACGTACTAATGTAATTTACGCCATTCAGCACTGTCCGGAGCTTATATGAGTGGGTGAGTATATTTATTGTAATGGTTTACGCTGCGCGCGAGCAGTTCGCGATCGGCGCGCGAGCGGCGCGTTCGTCAGATGTGGACGCACCATAAAAAGAATGCATATGGTAGGTAGTTCGATAGGAAAACATTGTTCTTATAAACGTAAACAGGTACAAGTGTCCATTAGAATATTTTTAAAATGCTTAGAAGGTTTCGCTTGGCAGCTTTATTAATATGACTGAACGTGCCTTTTTATTTATTTGGCATCCGACATTCATTCCATTAGTTCACGACAACGAAATAAAAATGAGAAAATAAGGAAATCACTAATAAATTCGTGACGATAATCGGTCGGCATGAATCTAGATAGGTAATAATGTGAATCGATAAGCGACCTAGCTAACGTGATAAATTGGGGATCAATGGGGCAGCCATGCAGCATCTTACCATTGACAAACAGATTAAACATACGCGTGAACCTTAAGGCATTGTCTTATGGTCTGTTTCGGGAGTTAAACGGTATTATATTCATCTCAAACGGCATAAACTGCCTTACGGAGGGCGGTCATAGGTCATATCCTTACATTAATGTTATCTGCAGCCATAAACCATCCGGAGCGGTTGACATTTGTCTATATTCGCTGCCGCATGGTATATTCGTCCGTGATAATCGTCTTTTGATGTATCCTAAATAAAACAATAAACATATATGCGTACAGTTTAATTGGAGCAAGATTGTTTCCGATTTTCCAGCAACTAACTTACTTCTGAATACAGTGGAGTTAAAAGAGGTACTGTAACGCAAGTAGGTTGCTTTATAGGTTAATGTAACTGGTCAAGTGTGGATGCCAGTTTGAATGTCATGTATTGTTTTAATTTAAAATTTAAAATTAATTAGAATGCCGGCCACAATCAGATCGACACTTCTTGAAGCGCCTTCGTGAGGGCAACATCTGTATCTCAACACGTGTAATAAGTGAATAAATAAAAGAACAGTCTAGAAGCTATTGGTTTTACTTAGCCTTCAAGAGGCAGAAGCCTTTCCCTGCTCTACCTCTGAGTTACAAGTATTACAGTACCCCCTCATTTAAAATCCTCCAATCTATAGGTAGGGTCGATTGACATGGGAGCCTCCAAGATCATTTGAAGATTACATGAGTCAAAGTATGTGTTTTCCTGGTTAGCTGTGGCGTAGTTGGCAGCAGCGTACATACATACAGGAAGCCAAACAATCCTTTCGGAAGTCACTTTAAGATTAATTCAATAAAGTTGACAAAAAGAAATGAAAAGCATTTTACAAAAAAGTAATGCCACTATACATTTACAAAATATACATCCAATCTTGTTAGGAATGAATTTTCCAAGCTAATATTGAGCTTAACGCCCAGCCAAGCCGTGTTAGTTTAAGATAGGAGCTCACATTATACTAGTTTATAACGGGGACTAGTAAATTTGTGTTACTTACTGTATACACGACACTTATATATCATATGTAGTCTGAGTAGTAGCAGTACTCTGAAAGGACAAAAGGACGGTTCATGGTGATAAAGTAGTTGTATTTATGCATTTCATGAATAACTCCAGACCAAAAAAAAAAACCTAAATGCAGGGTTTCTTAAGCTAGGGTCCATGGACCGTAAGCGTAAGCGTTGAGCGAAATACTATCCACGTTAGAAATTCACATAGCCTAAATCGAAACCTAAAATTGATACGGATCTCTTGGTAGGTGAGTCCAAGTTGCACCACTTTGTTATTCGGTCGGTGCTTAGCAAGCGCGGGCGGACAGTGGGCGGCGTATGTCACAAAGAGGAAAGTATTTCTCATTTGTTGGAGAGGGAAAAACAGCAAAAATACCGCACGTACCGCCCTCAATCTTCTTTAGCTCCGGGACAAAGGAATATTATTTCAATTAAGATCTCGAAAATAAATGAGCGAATTTTGGTAATTCACAGCTTTTACCGAGTTGTTATGAATTATTTACACTTTTGGAACGAAAAATCAACTAAGATTTCAGCGTCAATATAAAAAAAAAATAACAATATACTTAGATATACTCGTAAAAGTATGGACAAGATGGAGTGGCTGTATAGAGTGCAACTATCTAAGTAAATGGATCCTATTCAAAATATGCGCACACATACTACAACATCGTAACGTCAGGCAAAATAATAACAAGGTATTTTACCTGCCTTTTGTTAGTTTCTATCGCGTTAAGATCCTAACCAAATTTATATATTTATTCCTCATATACTTCATCATGGAGCAACCATCCCGCACCGATGAATGTCCTATGCAATAAGTATGTCGTGACTAAATACTAAGCTACTTCACTGAGGGGGAAATGTAATAAAACTTGCGGAACCGTCTCATAAACGACACTAAACAATTTGGGGGCTGTCACAAGTCATAATGCGGGGGTTTACAAACATTGTCCTGTTTTGTTCTGTACGAATTATTGATAGGCAAGAAACATGCAATGTAATCATATAATGTTAAACGAATCTCAAAAATTGGTATTTTGGGGCAAAAAGAGCACGAAACAACCATACCAAAATCCTTAGGTTAAACTTAAGACATTAGCTATTTAAAAACACTAAAAAACTGATTATCTAATTTTAATGAATTGAACGCATTATGGTAAAGGTATTTCGTGCTTGAATCCTTTTCTCTTTTGTTAGGTTTCCGTATTAATTTTTCAAACGGGCCCTTATTATTTTATTTTTTTTAATTTTCATAAACGTACATTTATACACAAATAATTTCCGCGCCAAACTTACAGAACAGTTTGTTGGCGACATTGCGCTCAAAGTTCTAACTAACATTTTCTGCCATGTAAACAATTACTTTGTTGTCTTTAACCATATTGAATTATCTAATGTATAAAAAATAATGATTTTTTTGTGTATTCGGTTGTCTCCTTTGTATTTCTGTACTATAGCTGAGTTGTTGTGGACAGAAGGTTCACGACAAAAAAAAATTACCAAAAATACTAAAAAGCATGGTAACTTATTAGAATCATTAAATAAAAACCAAGTTGCAAACTTCTCTTTAATAAATTAACAAGAAACATCTAATATCCATATTAGGCATTGATTATTTCTTACTTTACGAGAGGTTTTTCGGAGCCGGTTTGTTGTTTTGGTATAAATTTCATTTTGATCTTTTTAGTGAATACCTACCTGTAATGTAAGTAATATCATTATATGCACTAGAATCAGATGATAGCATTTTGTCGAATATTGCTATCAGATTGCAAGAACAGTTTCAGTTGAGGATTTATTTTACAAACCCCACTATCAGTTCCGATTTACCAGATGCGTTCTAACGATAAAGGTTGTTTAGCAAGATTGACAAGGACTAATCGTCCAAATCGGTTGACAAATGTACAAAATTCAGACGTCTGAAAACCTCTTTCTTTTTCTGAACTCGGATAAAAATGAGAGAGTAAGTGTTCATTAGAATAATATCAAATCTAAATCATAAACTCGAACGCGTAACGTCTGGCTGGCAGACTTGCGCAGGCAGCTACCTCCCCAATTCCATTTACCGTATTAATTAATAAGAACCGCCTGCTTTTTGTAGTCCGTCAAAAATAACCACTAGTTAGTTTCAGTTCATACTAATGGAACGGAAGTTGTCTAGTGTAACTTTGTGCAAAATATAATCATTGCCGAACAATTATTTATAAATGTTAAAACGAATATTAGAAGCGATACCTAATTAAGTTTTAGTTCATGCACAGAGGAAGGCACAATACCAAAAAATCCTGTGCCCAAATAATAATCTGACCACAACACTTTCCGAACTTGGCTTACACGACTGTTTTAACATTTATTTATTAAAAAAGCGATATAACAATTACTATAAAGTAGAAAATAAAAATCTACACGATTTCAATTTACACATAGCAAACAAGGTAGATATCTATCGAATGTGAACCAAAAATTATCACGACTTGTGCACTAAATTTGTAGATTTTATATTAAAGTTGAAGCATTTATAAATCGGTTCTATCAGTTTCCCAGTCACATTCATATCATCACAATGCACATTTCAAAATGCTATAAAATATTTTTACGCGACAAGTGTTGAACGACGCGCATTAAAGTTGGCCACTCACAGACGACTAGACGCCAGCTTATATGAGTGCTTTTCATGTAAAAACTGGTACGGGTGGCGGGCAACCTCGAACTTTAAATCAAAATGTTGGCGTATATTCTCCGAGAAAAGTTTTAATTGCGGTTCCAGTTATACAGTCAAATTTGTGTTAGAGTTTAATGAATTTCGTACCACAATTACTGTAGTAGGCAACTCGAGGAAAATGTTATGTGATAGTCTTTCGACGACTGGAAACGCGAATAAACTCCAACGTTGGCAGGAATTATTACGCTTAGCTCGGTAGCATACACGCTGCTATAAATTCGAATTACGTTATAATAACTAAGCTACATTAATTAACTTGATTGCAGAATATAACAATCTAGCAACGGGAATAATGAACGATTAAGATAGAATACTAGGAGTGTAGACCGTTCAATGAAAATCTCTCATTAAATACATGATTCGTACGGAGCAAATAAGTTATATGTGATTATATGAAAATTATTTTAAAAACTATACACTTCTTATAGGTTTTCCTGTAATTTGTAGGTAAAGAACTATTTTCTGTATTTTTTAAAAATGTTTGGCCCAGTAGCTTCGGAGATAAAGGGGGCGCCTATTTTTCTAAATAACTTCAAAACCATTTATCTTCAAACAATAATAAAAAAAAATAAGATCCTCACAACGAGCGCTTTCGTTTGATATGTCACACGTCAAGGTTTGGAAAACTTTTATTTTTTATTTACCCCCCAAAAGTGGCTCCCATGTTTAAAAATCATTTATTTACGTAACACGTCCGTGTTGCGGTCACTGACTTACATATGTGTACTAAATTTTAACTCAATCGGTCAAGTACTTTCAGAGCAAATTGGCTGTGACAGATGGACAGACAGATAGACACACGAGTAATCTTATAAGGATTCCGTTTTTTTCCTTTTGAGGCTTACCTCAAAAGGAAAAAATACGGAACTCTAAAAAAGTAAATCAGTATCATTGAACAATGCAGAACCAGTTTTACCACTACACAACATCACATACGCAGTGATGAGCAATGAGCACTTGCAACCAACCAATAGTGCGTTTGGATCAATGATTGGCGCTCATTTCGACGCACCCCCACACATTCGAGCTTCGCACTATTTGGTTCAAACTACTGAAACGCTGCGTTTTACACGTCAATGCTCGCAGTGAGTCCTGGACCTTTGAGATAATAATTACAATTATTGAAAACATACCACAATGAGAGTCAATTATACAGGAATAATTGACGTTTGTGCAATTCGTTTCAGAAGAGTTGAAACAATTAACAAGCCAGCTGAACGCCGACGTTATTCAACGAGGATAACGTCAGTTTTATTTACGACTAAAATCCTAGGGAAATATTTCCCAAGCAATATAACAGCCATTGATAATAATCTACGATATTGGTTGCGAGTTGCAATACAGGGCTCGTGCATCAGAGCAATCGGCAACTGGTAACACTTGAAATATTAAACGTTCGCCTGACTGATGTTTTGTGCTTAACGCGAACAATTCAAAGCGACCAATCAAACCTGGCCCCTCGATTATGAAAGGGATTTGCCGCAGCTAGTTCGTAGATCATGCTGGGAGAGGAGGCAGGGGGTATCACCA
The DNA here is from genome assembly GCA_947859335.1 of Tortricodes alternella. Lineage (NCBI taxonomy): Eukaryota > Metazoa > Arthropoda > Insecta > Lepidoptera > Tortricidae > Tortricodes > Tortricodes alternella. Next base: position 14,976,928 of record OX401973.1, on the reverse strand, counting down.
TGGAATGGACGAGATGCAGAGAGCGATGCATTCGGCATCAATAGAGTCGCTGCAGAGTAAAGGTCGGTGACATATGAGTATTGCAATTTCCGAATGCCGCGTCGTTTAAGTTGGAGTAGAGCGAGATGTCGAGCGACGAACCGAGTATTGGCGCGGGGGCAATGATTCACACACCATTTGCGCTTCCGACGCCTGTACAGGGAAAAACGGTCGTTCAATTGAACGGTACTTCTCGGTTAATGATACCAGCACAGCATTCACAGCACATGGGATTTACAGTACTTTTTCTCACGATTAGTTTTTAACCAATTATGCATGACAATATTATATTATAAGTTCCTTTGTGTAATATTGTATAGTTATGCAACGGCGCCAAATAAATAAATAAATAAATAAATAAACCAGGGGACAATCTTTACACAAATCGATCTAGTCCCAAAGTAAGCTCTAGGCTTGTGTTATGGGTACTAGACGACGATATACATACTTATAAAGAGAAATAAATACTTAAATACATAGGAAACATCCAAGACTCAGGAACAAACATTCGTGCTCATCACACAAATATTTGCCCTTACCGGGGATCGAACCCGGGACGCTAGCTCCGGAGGCAGGGTCACTACCAACTAGGCTAACCGCGTCGTCGAAATGAAAAGGCAGTGAAATGTCAAGGTTGGTAAGGTTTGTGTAACTTGTAATCAATTTTTATCCATTTAAAAAAGACCTACCTTCTAGTAGGTAGTGTTATATATTTAGTAAAGCGCATGAAAAAGTCCGCCCATGCTTACGACACGGTCCAACTAATCTCTGTAGCCCATAAGTTTCGAATAATAGCAACACTAATAAACGAAACTATAAGAAAACTCTGAACAAAACTAACGCACGGCGTCTGTCGGCCAACATTAATTACTAGGTGCCTCACAAAAGGACGGAACTTGGCTTGTCAAAGAACTTGTGCGAGTTCGAGCACCGCTGGGACAGACTTTTCTTTCCCACTTTTTTTATTAACGAACACTGAAATACCTGCGTCATAATTCCTTTTATACAAAAAGCACTTCATAAAAACATCTAACGCAAGCTCATTTAGCTGTTTTTGCGAAATATTAGCGGTTGCGCGCTCAGCTACAGTTCCCATTTTTGCCCGATGCAAGTTTCTTGCAAAGTTAAGACTAAAACAAGATGAATATTAAAATTCTCACATCATAAAATGCAATTTATATTTTTGGTTGATGTAGCACATTACCAACAATGCCGACAAAAAGTTGACGCAAGCAGACCGGCAGAGAAAATCGCTCGTTTATGCGAATGGTTTTTAATTAATAAGGCTAAAATGAAGTGAAAGAGAGGTCAAACGATACTATCTCCGTTGATCCAATAACGCCAGCATTTCCCTCTGAGCTCGTTATCTTAGAGACATAGGCCGGTATCAGCTTTTCATTAATTGCAGTAGTGCCTTATCGCGCGGAGTCCGTCAGCGACCCTCTAATGTTGCATTGACGTTGATCCGACATCAGATTAATTTATTAGCCGGCTGAAGCGGCATCCGCAGTATAAATTGAGTTAGTTATTAGTGTCTTTATTTTCCTTGTAAGCTGTCTGTTATGTACGGAGAGTTGGCCGCTCGCTGTGTGTTATTGGATTTAAAACAGTAGCTACCTATCGATAGAAATATTGAAGATGGCATGGCGTTTGTATAATAAGTTAGTCAATAGGGGTTTATTTTGTATGGAGACACTGACTGGTGGATTATTTGAAAACGATCATCTATGCACTCTACTTAATCATACGGCATTTCACGAACGGAAGAGTTAGTGTCATAAAAAGCAAAGGTCAAAATGAACTGTACCTTAACAATTAAGGTACCATTTATTATTAATACAATCAACGTCTCCTATTTTAATAAAAGAGAATCACGTAACGGGCGGGAATGGTACATCGCCCGATTACATTCGATCACGTCCCAAACTAAACTGTTTAGCGCTGATTTTTTCCTCTCGTTCAGACGATTGTGCTCTCTGGAATGCTGCAAACGTGATTTTAACGTTCTCGTTATTTAATTGTTGTGTTTGCGTACAAGTTTGAGATTTTATAACACGTAACTTAACCAAGTGTTAGTCATTGCTTTATAAAGTAATTTTGTCTGTCTGTCTGTTGCGTTTTCACGGCTGAACCGCTGAACAATGAATTTTTTTTATGGACATAGTTTATGCCCTTGGGAAGGACACAGACTACCTTTTATAAGAAAATCAATCCCCTAAAAGGGTGGAGTAGGGGCTGATTTACGGGATGTTTGTGCGTGCCGATGAGAGATGCTCGTTAGATTTTAAAGAAACATATTCACGCAGTCGAAGTTGCGGCTAAAAGCTAGTCGCACATTAATTAACGTTTTGAAATCCATTCAAGGTATCATTTCGCATAGTTTCACGAGATTTGGCAAGCGTTGTAGAAGCGCCATTTATAAGACAGCATTCGTATAAGTTTATTAAGACATAGATAAAGTCCAGTCCTTACACAACTCAACTTTCAAAACTCCCAAACCGTGCTCCTGATGCTGCAATATTGAATTCAATTGGCTCTTTCGCCTGTCAGTTCAGCTGGACGATAGCTTGAACAAGCGCGCTGCACGGATACAGGCGAATTCCGGAGATTTGCGTGCTGTTTGCGCACGGGCTTAGCGGTTCACCGGTTCGGTTTTTATTTCAGAGCTGGATCAAATCCACATCGGCTGCGACCAGTATTATATGCATGGCAATCCCCCTAATGCTTGTTTTGATGCATCGGACGTAAAATATTCCATTTCGATTGACACAATGGAGAGCAATCCGACTGGTTTTCGCTTTGTGAAAATAAAACAAGCAAAAAAATCATAGATACAATCACCGAAGACATGTGTATCATTCGACCGAAATTTAATTAATTAGTGCTGCTGTGTGTGAAAAAGCAACAAGACAAGCATATGTTCTATTAGACCCTTAGCTGAAGGTAATTCTTTTGTGCAATGTTGCACCAACAACTTTTATTTCAGATTTGTTCAAGAAGCGGATCATATTACAAAGTCGTTACTCAGTAAAAGTATACAAAAAAGCTAACCATAAATCTTGTGCAAGATACATTAAGCATCGCTACTTTCCAGTCCGCAAAACACTTCGCAAATCCGTGTCTCTGATATATTATCGAATACAAAGTCGGGACGTTGAACAATAAACTGTGTATTCAAAACAAGAGTGCCCATGAATCAAGTCGCCGCTTGCACTCTGTTTATGAGTGCATTTGATGTCCCCCGGTCGCATAAATTCCCACGAATTGTGCCAAAAACAAGACCCGTAAACTGGAAGCCAGTTGCGCGACTTCGTCAGGATAATGGAGAGTTTACATGTACCCATAGAATTACAAACCATAGAAGGATAGTTTACATACAACCGCCCAGACAAAAGTGAAGTAATAAACCGATGCGTTTTGACATTTGACACTATGGGAGCGTCTCGACGTTTGTATGAAGAACTTTTTGTTGCTTCTAATTGTGCGCGCGGACTTGGATTCTATTGCGTTATTATTCTAAGCATATACCTATATAATTTAATATTGTTAGTATTTATATTTATCTCTTCTGTGCTAGTTAAAAGAATAACATTTTAAATATTTGTAATGCATGCATGCTTGTGTTTGTATCTCTAATGTTCAACATTAATTACATTACATATTAGAACTGATGACCTACGGGGCTTATGCCCCGTAGGTCATCAGTTCTAATTCTCTCAAATGGACACCATGGATCGCAAGACGAAAAAGGCTCGTAATTGTATCAACAGCGGATGTCTAGAATTGAAACGCTGACTATTTCTCGACTTGTTCTACAAGATTTGATTAAATCAGATCACGTATTTTCGCATCGAAACATAAGACAAAATAGTAGTTTATGCAACGGTTGCATAATGATAAGATCGCACGTGTGTTTTAAGGCCAAATTATACAGAGTTGCATACATAACTTTATCTACACACATATTATAATCCTCCATGATGTGGTCAAAAACTATATTTTGTGACAACAAGTTATTTGTTGCAATCGTGGCTGCATTTATGATATCCGGCGCATTTTCACATCACACAGTCACTCCGAGAAGACTACTATCCATATTTTCAACTAAAATGTAAATTACAAATAACTTTTTACAATTCTACTTTCGTTCAGCAAAAAACCAATATGAATCAAATGATGAAAGCAGTAATGGCGGCAATTCGATCCTCCGTCAAGACCATTTTTTTTAAATCATAGACAAACGAATGAAGTCTCGATTCTCACGTCATTCGAGATCAAATGTCGTTTGGTTTATATTAAAAAAAAACATACTGAATTGATGTTTCGTATCAATAACTGTTTAATATCTATGGACACTAGAATAGAGACCCACTTGAGTTTTGACAGCTGTTCCAAATTTAATCTCATTTCGATACTAAAATCGATACTGTAATAACATTGCAGCACTGGTTTTACCTAATTGGTTGTCATAATGGTGGTGATTTCCTACGGTTTTTGATTACATGGAGGTTTTATGATATGGGTGTAGATAAACTATATTAGTTATTAAATGACAATCAGACGAAAGTTTAGTTGAAAATAAAATTATCCATAGCGTTTAATAATTTTAACTGCCTTGATATTATATTTTGAAAGGATAGTACAAACATGTTATTTTCCGCAACGCCGAGAGCAAACAACTGTCAAAACAGTCAACAGCTAAATGTGTTATGAAAGGCAACTGTTGATAGAACAGATTTGAACTTTTAAGTGTTTTCATTTTCACCACAGATACATTGCGTTAATATTGCCATCCAAAGCAGAAACGCAGTGTACGTGTAATGACTTCATACTGCCTTTTTATTTGGAACGGCAGAATATAGGAACAAACTGTTAACTTTCCGTTGCACTTCAAAATTCAATCTTCATAGATTGAACCGTGAGGTATGATCAAACCCTGCTTTTGAAACGTCATCTTAATATGTCATAAACTTATAACATGATGTTAAAATGGCGATGCCAAATTCAGGGCAGGAGGATTCTCAAGTGGTGACCTGGCACTGGAAAGCTCTCCACACGGTAGACCATGACGAAGATGCCGTACGGTGCCCAGCGAGAAATACTCGATTGTAGCTTTTATTATTTCATTAGTACAATACTGAATAGTGTTACGGCCGGGAACCTACTGTAGGCTGCGGTGCTTCATATAGGCAAGGCATATCTAATAATTAATGGTATGCTGTTTGTTGTTCTATGATGATAGAGCTCTCGTGGACCTTAACAGCGATTATGATAGTGAGGGTGACTTTTGATATGTTTTTTGCGTTGCGAGTAATAATTTGGGCAACACATTGATCCCAAAGCGGCTGAAGTAGATTTGTTCCCGCCCTTACAACGCATATAAAAGCAGGCTTTTAGCGATTTAAAATATTAAAACGAACCACCTGTAGCGGAACAGTCAGCTGGCTCGCGCAACACAAAGCGTACCTTTTTCAGCGCGGCCGACACAGAAATTTCACGAGTATTTCCGTGTGCGGAGGCAAAGGTGCCGCAAAAATGCGAAGACTGGCGGAATCCGTCCTTGCGGCCTAAGCCCGTGTCTCTGTCTCCGTTGCTTTTCCGACAAAATAACGTGAACATTTATTATTCGAGAGCGGTGTCGTAAAGAAACGCACGCTTTGATCTACAATACGTTATTAGCCGTTATTTGTATTTGTTTTACAAGGACGAATATCCGGACATTATCAGCATGCTTATTGGGTATCTGCAAAGCAAGATATCGATAGTAATACTGATTGAAATTGAAAAAGTATTTATTCCAGAACCAGGTTCCATCAAAAATTAATAACGTTACACAATCAATAAATAAATAAAAACATGACTTAACCAAGACTTATATTATTATTATGCACCAACACTACCAGGTCATTTCGATCGTGCGGTGACCGGTTTGTGGTACTCCCTCCACTTTCTGTAAAGGGGGCTGGCGGCATCCCACTCTCTCGTCTCTACGAGTAGGGTGTTGGTCGAGCTGTGGATGGCCTTCCTGGTGTTGGCGCGCCTGAGGCGAAGCAGAGCGGGCCACCCGGGCACGCGGGCGCTCGCGAACATCGCGCTCGCACTGCTCCAGCGTGGCAGATGGAACACTGCGCGCCACGCGTCGTTGTATTGGACTCGCATGTCGCTTATCGCCGCCGCGGTGTAGTCCGACCATAGCTCGACGGTGTACACACTCGTGCAGAAGCTGAGGAAAAGCTGTCTTTTTACTGGCCCACTGCATTTAGCGAACCTTCTAGCGAGCATGTTTGCTCGTACCGCGATCGCCCGGCGTTGTCTGATCTGACTAATGATCTGTTTATTTTTCGCCACCCTAACAATTTTCTTCGCTTTCCCCAATTTTATAGGAATACTTAGTACGTGGTGAATGTTACAGCTTACTTTAGCACGGTAATTTCTACGAGATAAGCGCTTATTTTCCCAGTAAAGGTGTAGAGTTAAGCCCCGGGTCGGGGTCGATGTTACTCCATAAGAAGAATGTTTGTTCCTTTCAGGTGCTAAGTTTTAATGAGGGAACTTTGACTTAAACTAGCTAGTAACTTTTAATTATGGATGGTTAAAACTATAAGTGAATCACTTGGACGCCCTAGAATAATGATGAGTACGCAGAGTGCAAAAATTCACCAAGAAAATATGTTTTTGCAGCCAGTGTACTAATTGTATGAAATTAAATTAGTACGCGAGCCCGCACTAACGAAGGCAACTACGTGCACAACTAGGACTTTAATTAAGTAAATAAATAAAAAAAAACGAGTAATTAATGACGAATATGTTATTCGGTTAACCTAGTGCCGCCTCGTTATATAAACGGGTAAAAAATAAGTACCAAAGCAGTTTTAATAATAAATGTTCTAAAATTCACGTGATGCAAAGAACTGACATGATGACGTCAGGTTAGCTTAATACCACGCTTGACTTCGCGAGTTAAAGCAATTGATTAATAAAAACCGGCCAAGTCCGAGTCGGACTCGCGCACGAAGGGTTCCGTACCATTATCTATATAATGGTTCACAGTTTATGCATAAGGTTTATGTTTATGAAATTAAATGTTTATTTTTATTTTTATAGTTATTTGAGTTGAGTTGATTGAATGAAAGGTAAATTGCGGTTTACGATTTATGACGTATTAAAAAAAAACTACTTACTAGATCTCGTTCAAACCAATTTTCGGTGGAAGTTACATGGTAATGTGCATCATATTTTTTTTTAGTTTTATCATTCTCTTATTTTAGAAGTTACAGGGCGGGGGACACATTTTACCACTTTGGAAGAGTCTCTCGCGCAAACTATTCAGTTTAGAAAAAAATGATATCAGATAAGAGTACCTCAATATCATTTTTGAAGACCTATCCATAGATATTTACCCCACAGTATGGAAATAATGAAAATTTTTTTTTTGAGTTTCAGTTCTAAGTATGGGGAACCCCCAAAATTTATTGTTTTTTTTTTCTATTTTTGTGTGAAAATCTTAATGCGATTCACAGAATTCATCTACTTACCAAGTTTCAACAGCATAGTTCTTATAGTTTCGGAAAAAAGTGGCTGTGACATACGGACGGACAGACAGACAGACATGACGAATCCATAAGGGTTCCGTTTTTTGCCATTTGGCTACGGAACCCTAAAAAGTTACATAGGTACTCGTAATACTCGTAATGTTAAGTAAAACCTCCCCGCAAACCATTTGGCAATCAGGGCAACATATATTCGTTACGACATTGCATCAATCTGTTTAGTGCAAACGCCAAGAAATAAAATAACACAGACGTAACACATCGACCTCATAACCCCTACATATTTGCTACGCCATAATCGGGTGATAAAAAAGAAAATGGCGACAATACAGAAAGGGTAGAGCCCTCTAGGGCGCGTTCCACTATTCATAAGTAAATAAGGTTTTTATGTGCAAGTCATTTCTCACGTTTCACCTGCGTTCTTACTTGGAATTTTCCCGTTACTATGTTTTAATAACAATTTTTGTATTTATTTTGGTCCATTTGTTTAACTTGAACAGAGTAGATCCCACTAATCCAATTCATTCTCAAGCACGCTGTCAGCGATGAATGATGTTCATGACTCAGTGTCATCGTTCAGCACACAATTAACATCATTGGGGAAAAGCATAGCTTTGAGTCGGAAAATGACCAAGAAATTAATACTTTTTGCGTTTCGTCAAGTGGGCAAATATATTGTAATTCAACCTACATGAATTCCGAAATCGAAGCACTTACATAATTTAGTCGGCTGGCAACGGCCAGTCAATCGGAGGAGACGACCGCGAAAGGTGATATTAATTATGGGCCGGGGTGAATTCCACTGTGATTTACTATATCTATTAAACGTTTAAAACTTTTTCATCAGACTTGCTCGGAAAGGGTGTTATTATACGCAGGCGTATAGAGCATCTATAGCCGATCTACCACGGGAGTTATGGATTTAGTATGGTTTATAACTCCCGATAACGGCGGGGTGTGCGCTGGGTCCGGCGGGGCGTGCGCGGTGACCGTTTTCTTATAGAAGTAGCGCGCAACCGACGCGACATACAGTTTATTCTACCCACCTGATGGTAATTCACGGTGAACAATGGGAATGTAATAAATAATTTAACTTTTTTGTGTTATTTTTATTTCATTTCCTCACAAATGTGTTGAAAAACATTGTGTGCATCACGGGCAGTAAGGGGATAACAAACTCGAGTCATTAAAAGCTCTCGCCTCCGGCGTCGGGCTTCTAGTAGACTCTCGTTAGTTATCCCCTTCTTACGGCCCTAGATGCACAATGTAAACACTATAAAACAGCGCGGCTAGCGCGAGACATATCTAGCTCAGTGCGTCCCATACATATTTGACTACTTTGACAGAGAAGCATTGCGCGACAAATGACTCGCGGGCATGTAGAAAGAAGAAAGAAGAAGAATGTCGTGCTAGCCCTTCAGGGCGTCTATTCAGGAATGTCTAAGTGATACTGCAGCGACCCGCGAGCGAGACTCGCGTCTCGCACTTACGCATTACGCGTCGTGCGGAAGAGTGGGATGAGAAATCTCGCTCTCGAGTCGCTACAACATCACTTAGCGTTCCCGAATAGAGGCGCAGGTATTACTTTTATGTTAGCTGTCAACGAATAAGACTTCCGGCAACTTCAACCTTTGTTTTGATTGGGCTAGTTGGTAGCGGATGTTATAAAGGTCGTAGGTTCGTTCCAAATAATAATAAATTAGCAACATTTTGGCTATGTGTGTATCAGCTGAAATGAAATAGACATCAGAACGAGCCGCTCCGTCTGCTTCATTATCCGCCTGTCTAGAAACATGATTTGAGTAATAAGATACGGACAGATTACTATTAGTACCAAAAATACGAGTTTAATCTCTCGAACATTACATAGATGATAAAGTACATATTAACTACACTAGGTTTATAGGCTTTTTCGCGGAGAATGAACTGCATAAACCAAAATGCACACATATACCTATATAATGAGCATGCTGTGAAACCTTATTAACTTTTAGAGAAATGTGAGGGCATCAACATCTATAAAAAAAATTACGTTGATATTATTTGTATATGCTTTGTGACAATGTAACAATGGAATCAATAAAGTTTTTTTTATGTATTGACCTAACCAGTTCAACTCATCACAATGGCGTTAATTGTTAATCATGCAACATCAAATACAGCAGAGCGAAATACAAAGTCAAAACACGGACTCACGCATGTTGCAGAGTCAAGTATTCAATTCCACACACAAGTAAATACACCGCCATCAAATGCGTACGTTAAAAGTCGATTTGAAAAACGATCCTAAATCAACAGTCGATTATGTATTCGTTGCCAGTCACATGGGGCACCGCGCGACCCTTGCGAAACAAAGTGTGTTTTGGGAGCGGCCTTTCTATTACATTTGACATGTCAACTGTCAGCCCTTATTACCAAGACGTGGGATATTGATTAAGATACCTATTTGATTTCACGCGTCAACCTTTGAAGTCTGACGCGGGTTTGAAACTTCGTCCAATTTGACGCGGAGAATTAACCTTTCGTTCTTCAGATCTATTTGTATTATATAATTTATGCTGGTTTTCGATGGAAACCTTTTTTCGATCAGGCTTTAATTGAATACAATTTAGCCGTTTTGATTAGAATTTGATTGGATAACATCAAGGTTTATTATATGTTAACAGCTGTTATCAAATCCAATAACTAATCGCGTGATTGTATTTGGATTTGATTAACCTAAGCTAAGCAAATTAAATGCGTTTAGTTGCAACGGTGATGTAAATTAAATACATTTGTGACAGTTTCTTTTACTGCTGCAGAAATGAGCTTTCTCATCTCATCGAACATTTCGCACCCTTATAGCATCATATGAATTAAATATTATACCTAAATATACAATTATTTGGTAACAAGTGTGTACATGACGTACCTACTCATAGTCACGCAATGTAGCGTGCCGTCCTAGCCGCTCTAATGAACATGTAATTACTCTGCCGTTGATTGCTTACGAGTTACTCTGTTCCCGGATACATGGCACTATATTAATTTACCAGCAGATAGTATTATACAGATGTGACTAATTAACATTACAAGTGTCTTGTAATTGGTTTCGACTTCGTCGCCGCGAGTTTGAGTCGTGCGTTCAATTACTACTGAACGGATTGGCGGGTTGTGATTTGCTTAGGCGGAGTGAAGCGCTTAGTTAACCATTGATATTGGACGTGATTAATTTGAGAATTATTTCCAGTTCGTAGAAGTTCCATTATGTAAGGTAAGGTAATTGTTAATTAAGGTATTAATTAGAGATGCAACGGATATCCGGCTACTATCCGGTATCCGGCCTATCCGACCATGATTTTACTATCCGGCCGGATACCGGATACTGAGTCAGTATCCGGGCGGATACCGGATAGTAAAAACTTGGATCAGAAATACGAAAAACAAATAAAAGCCATCAGAAATAAACAATAACAACGTCAGTTATTAAATTAAAACCTCTTTCTTTTTATTTAAGTATAAAACTAATATGTAACATCACGTCGTGCACGGTCGAATATTCCCAACTGACGTAATAAGGCGCGTATTGAACCTCAAAGGGTCTCCTCGGCACTTACAATTCGTAACAAGTTGAAACTTGCTCTCCGCGCAAAGGCCGTGCAAGCTAACACAGCTTTAGAGATAGCTCGACCGCGGCCGGATATCCGGCTATCCGGCCAATGGCCATGCCGGATATCCGGTATCCGGCCAAACCACTATCCGTTGCATCTCTAGTATTAATCACGAAAAGGCCAATATTTTGTTTCAATTTAACTTAATACCATGTCTTGAATTTGTGGATCATCGTGATGGAAAATTAGGCGTCAAAATTTAAGAAAATGTTTGCGTCAGAGATTCTTGTTTCCACATTTATGTTATTAAAGCGAAAATAAGTTTGACTGCTTGACAATCTGTTTGGTTTTCACTGCCACACTTGACTGTGAGGTAGCTTGACATAAGAACTTAATAAGGAGGGCTTAATAGGGAGGAGGCTTAGGTATCACCCCTGAAAAACCCACAGTTGTAGTATTAAAGACAGTTAACGAGTTCTAAGAGGACGAAGTTGTAGAAAATTTAAGTTGTAAATAAATATATCAGGATCGCAAGTTTTTAACCCGACAATGTGTTATTTATGGCAAAGACAAAAAGATACCGACATAAAATCATACACTTGAGCAGCTATTAGAGATCTCTGTATGATAAAAGACATAAATACTTAATAGAAAATACATTTATGATCATATATTTCAAACAGCCGCCAGCTAAATTGATTAAAGAGAATAAAGCTGCAAAAATTCTCCAACGCCAAACCCAAGCCATGCAATTGGTATGGTACTATCATATGGAAATCGATCAGCAACTAGTAACTTCTATTGTGCCAGTTTACAGTGAGGACGGAATATGCGATATACAAATTGTTTCGAACACTGGCGCTAGAATTCGTGTGAGGCATTGATTGCGACGCGCCTATTGGCTGTACGCATCTAGGAATGCGATGTTCTCGCCTGTATCCTCGTATCTGACGGAAACAATTCAAGCGGAGCTGTCCGCTTGGCGAAACACGCTTCGGTAGTTAGGATAGTTCGTGTAGGACATCTCACTAATGTTGGGCCAACCGGACAACAGTTGTAAATGTAAACAACTATTTTGAAATTAATTACATCAATCAATATACAGGACGTTACGTGATGTAATAATCCACAATGTTCACCGAAAATGTATAGTTAAGGAGATATCATGGCAAACCAAGTAGAGTTTCTAAATACCTGTTTATTTTTCTGTAAAGCATTATTATCTCATTTAACTCCTAAAATATATTTATCCGCATTGAAGTTATTTTAATAACCGCTGTATGTCCGCCGACACCCTGCATAGAATTACTTACGAATAATATAAAGGTAAGTACCTACCAGAAACGTTAATTCAAAATTCAAGGGTAGGTTGCCAGAGAACAAAAAAAAAAATTGCCTACTACCCCCAACCTACCTTTAAATTTGATTTGCCATTCCTGGGAGACTGAACAATAATCGGATTTGCCACGTATACGGTACTGCTTTAATAATAAATAACGAAGCTTCTAGTAAACCTACTAATATCTACTCAACTAGTGTTACGGAGGCTCAATACAGCTTCCTATAACAGCCGGACTTAGTCATTTCTAATTAATGCCTCTAACAAAGGCGGTTTTATCATGGATCTATTTCACATCTAACTTGTCTTCAAAGATACTTCAATCCCTGTTCAATAGGCCGAAACTAATCCCGAGCATCGCAGATCCATCTCCGATATGATTGGAAGAGTAGCATCACGGATGATCGGGATCAAACTACTCGTGTTACAGTTAATCGAAGGGGACAGCCTCATGAATTGTACATCACTATGACAAATATGAATGTAATCAATCCGTATCTTGTGTATGAATATGTATGGGCGGTTCTGTTGTCTCAGGAGTCGCAAACGGCAGACGGTAATAAATACGAGTAAGTAACCAAATTTATGGACTACGTTGGGTCAGAATGTTCTTTTGTGTGTGGGGTAGAGTGTTTTGTGACAACTTGATGAAACCTTACATATGTTTTGTCATCATCGACCATAGGATGATCCCTGAATTTTAAGTCTTTATTTTTCTTTACAAGGAGTACTGAATCAACTTAGACAGGCGGGTTTCACTCCGCACTTTAGGTACGCTCGGCCGTCGGGTTGCTCGGAGCTGTAAATCGCAGTAGGTTGCCGCTCGCTCGCTCGCTGCGTCGCGCGTCGTCATAACATGTCATAGCGCATTACCTACTTATTATTTTATTTATTCTGTGAATTGCTGTGCGTTCGTATCAATTCATAGTTTTGTTTCTGGGTGCATTAATCTATCTGTTTTATTATAGCATTCATACTCATATTAGTTTCTTTTGATTTCTCCCATAACACTTACAAACTTTACAAACTTAGCATTAATAAAGAATCCCACATATATGCATACATAGATACGCGCGAAACACATAAGCCTCCCTTTGTTTTCGCGCAGTCTGGTTTCGCGTCGACGCGCGTGCCGTGGCGGTGACCGGAAGTTCTCTTTGCTTCTTATTATAGTGTTAGTTGTATATGTAGCCTAGATGTTTGGTGTTGTTGGGTGACGCGGATGGCAAACCGACAACCCTAGCGTACACGAAAGAGCACGTGTTATGCAACAGAGAGGGAAGGTATAATTAGGCATATTTTCGTGCTTAAACACGGGTTTTGTTAGACAGTGATTGTTCTGTACGTTAGTACTATTATCTATTCTGTGACTAAGACAAGATTCTGATACATAAGATCGCTTTCCACCAGATGAGTATTTATTTTAAAATGTAATTAATCCGATACGTTGTTTCACAATTACGAATTTAAAATATCCCGTGACGATAATATTGCAAAGCCTCTACATTAAGTCCTGTGCGTACAATGTTGACGTTCAGTGTTGAAATAACCAATTCGTGATCGGAATTGATTAAAGCCGCTGTTGCTATCGACCGAGGAATAATGACATAGTGGAATACAATAAACAATGAACGACACGACCATGGCTTATTAAATACTGTCAAAACAGTACGTTTAGCAATTATACCTTACCTACGTTTATTGAATACCAGCACGAATACAAAAACGTTAAATGTTAAATGTAACCAGAAAGCAGGGAGATCGGCTTTTTTAGGGTTCCGTACCTAAAAGGATCACTCGTGTGTCTGTGCCTGTCTGTCCGTCTGTCACAGCCAATTTGCTCCAAAACTACTGGACCGATTGATTTGAAATTTGTGGTACACATATGCAAGTCGGTGATCGCAACATGGATATGTAACGTAATTAAATGAATTTTAACATGGGGGGCACATTTGGGGGGATAATTAGACAATTTGAAAAAAGTTTTGCAAACTATAGCTTGTGACATCAAATGAAAAGGCTCGCTATGAGGATTTAAAATATTTTTTTTTCATAATTTTAAGACAAATGGTTTTAAAGTTACTTAGGAAAATTGGTGAAAATTGACAATGCCTAAAACTTCGAAAAAATACATGAAAACACATAAAAATACATGAGAACTCTATGGTAGGTATTTAAAATAACATAGGAAATTTCATATAATCACGGAACCCTCTCCACGCGAGTTTAACTCGCACTTGACCGGTTTTTTTCCGTACCTCTATATCTACCCTGAAAAAATTGTTTCTCGGAGCTCATGAGAGAACTCTGATATCTATACTTCTTTTCTACAAAGCTTTGTTAAACATATTGAGCTAAGGGTTATCGCCAATTTACGGTCATGATCATAATCGAAACGCTTCAATTAAGTAACATTCATTAATTGTTGTCGCACATTAAAATAATTTACAACGAATTATATTTTACAACAATGAGAAGTACGAACTTAAACAGAAAATTAAACGTCTAGGCGAGACTTCAAGCCACTTCCCTTCACCGGAGGAAATGCTCTTACTAACTAAGCTTAAAGGCGACCCAACCCAAACGTCGAATTTCTATGTTGTTTTAACACATTGCTACACAACATGGTCGGCTACCGGCCAGTCGGCTACCTTTCTAACATACATACATACATACATGGCATCACGCCCGAAATCCCTAATGAGGTGGGCAGAGCCACAAGAGTACTTGTGGCCACGTTCGATTAATTAGTCCTAAGATGGTATGATGAACCGTATGGTGACAGGTGATCAGCCCACCATGTTGGAGAGGACCTGTCCCTTAGTCGACTTTTACGACATGCCAGGATGATAAGCATCTGCACACATTCTATGCTATTTCTTCACTCCCAGTGCAGCAGAGAAGTACCTTTCTAAACGAGTAAATAAGCGAAAATATGGTTGTTTTTGCATTTGTTACATTAGAAGACGCTGACTAAAGTAGACCGGTAGTTTTATAATAATTCTAGCCGAAGTCGATAGAATTATTTGTTTTAAATACTGTTATTTTAAGTATTGATACTGTGTAGCTCTGGCGTGTTGTTTGCAGAGCTAGAGGACAACCGACAGTCGGTGTAATTACGGTCTGACGTGACTCCAGCGTAGACCTGAAACGACCTATACAATTAATGCATTTAAATGGGTAGGAAGCAATCAATTTTTTCCGTGCATTAACTATAGGTAATACCTTTCCTGAATGAAGCGTTTAAACATATCATGAAATTACAAACAACTCATCTACTTTACTAAGTAATAACTTTTGACAGCAAATTAATGGCACCCATTTTCCCGGATTTTCCTGAACATTAAAGAACAAACGCAAAACCAAAACCACAAATCATTATTCGCCCTCAAATGCTCGACAAAAACTTCAATTCTCATCAATTCGTAAGTCACAAAAAAACTTAAGACTAAGAGCAAAAACGTCTCACGCTCATTTGAACGCGAATTCCGATTACGCGGATAAGCAAATCCCACTAATACTCGTAATACTCCTAATGTCTGCCATCGTGGCGGGGAAAAATTCGACGTGCCACGGCAGTAATCAGTCAAGTTTTAGCTTCGCATTACTGTAATGAGAGACCGACGCGAATGCTTTGTCTTCGTATATACCCCGGCGTCTGAAATTTAGCGACGAGAGTGATAACGGACCATCGAAATAATGCGACTTATTTTAGGGCACATTATTTTTCCTGCAAAGATTTTTGCTTAAAAATTTTGCTTAATCGGTACATTCAATAATCGAACGGACTACTCAAACAGGTATTACTTGTTCTTCTCTCCTTAATAATTAGGTTGCATAATTCAGTAAATTAAAAATACCTCGGTGACACTTTATTTCAATGTAACATCTATTAGCCTAGGTTTCTTTCCAACTCGTTCTCATTTTAATTTATGTTGGAGTCATAGCAGAAATCAAAAAAAAACCAGCGTCGAAATCTCACCTTCAGTTTTTCATCTTTATTGTTAGAACAAGTTAAAGTCATGTAAAAAGGAAAGAAACTGATCCAGCGCCCGTCGCTAGACGTCGCTTAATCCCGCTCGTGCTTTTTGCTATCAGATAATTTGCGCTATTTCACAAGACGGTTTTTACCCTTCAGTGATCAAGGGTCGGATGGAGTTCTGTGATATGCTCCGAGAGCGTTCGAGAATCTTTCTCAAAATTATCACTTATAGGAGCTACTCAGTTGTCCTTGCAAGTTAGTCAGAGACTGAGTGATATATTGAAATAACACCGAGGAAATGATATGCGGGGAATATTACCAAACGCGCTGAAATTAGTTTGTTATAGTAGTTTATGCAACGGTTGCATAATGATAGGCCTTAAAGCACTAGTGCGGTTTTCATGAAACGAGCCGATAGGCGAGTTTCATAATAAGATCGCACGTCTTTTAAGGCCAAATTATGCAGAGTTGCATACATAACTTTATCTACACACATATTATAAATCCTCCATGATGGGTTCAGAAACAATATTTTCTGGCAACAAGTTATTTGTTGCAATCGTGGCTGCATATTTCCGATATCGGGCGCATTTTCAAATCACACACACTCCGAGAAGACTACTTACTATTCATATTTTCAACTAAAATGTAAATTACAAACAACTTTTTCTATTCAATTCAAAAACAATTCTACTTTCGTTCAGCAAAACACCAACATGGCGGTCCTCCGTCAAGACCATTTTTTTTTAAATCATAGACAAACTGATGAAGTCTCTATTCGCACGTCACTTGAGATCAAATATTGTGCAGTTTATATTAAAAAAACATACTGAATTGACGTTTCGTATCAATAACTGTTTTAATATCTATGGATACTAGAAAAGAGACCCACTTGAGTTTTGACAGCTGTTCCAAATTTAATCTCATTTCTTTACTAAAAACGATAAAGAAGTCATGTTATTTCTTTATCGCAGCACTGGTTTTTCCTAATTGGTTGTTAAAATGGTGGTCATTTCCTACGGTTTTTGATTAACCAATGGAGGTTTTATGATATGGGTGTAGATAAAATATATTTCAAGTGTATTACTAGGCAATATAACTGAAGATCGTACTTATTTTACAAGCGATAATACGTGCTATTCTTGAACCAAAGAACGAAAAGACTGATCTGAATATTATGCTTATACACACAAATGATAGTTGCCGCTATACTCGGTTATGCCATTCATCGATCAGTGCAGATAGATCGCTCGCTGAATCGTATGCGTAGTCACGAATTGAGCGTAGCTTGAAGTAGATATATTCGAAGCATCTCGCTTTGCTTACAGAAAATATGAAACACACGTTACTTCCAATTAAATCCAAAATTAACATGAATTTTGGTGGAAATCGACGATTGAATTGAATAATTCATTGAATAATATAATAGTTATGTGCGCCAATCAATTGGGGAAAATTTTCTGTCAATGCTATAGACAGGTGGACAGGCGCTTTGTCTTACGTGTATGGGTTGGAGTGTGGGGTCAGGCAGGGCGGTCTTACCTCCCCCAGGTTCTTCAATCTATACATAAACCAGCTGATCGTTAACCATACATAAACCAGCGCCTCTATTCGGGAACGCTAAGTGATTCTGTAGCGATTCGTGACCACGCATTACGCGTCGTGCGGAAGAGTGGGATGAGAAATCTCGCTTACGAATCGCTACAGAATCACTTAGCGTTCCCGAATAGAGGCGCAGCTCAGCAAAACCAAAGTCGGTTGTCACATAGGCGGAATATGTATGAACACCATTAGCTATGTAGATGACATGGTTTAGCTGAGCCCTTCGATTGGAGCACTGAGAGAATTGCTTCAAGTGTGCAAGACTTAGCCCTGGCCCACGGGCTCATATATATAGGTAATGGTAAGAAAATCGAAGTTCTAGTCTTTAAGACCCGGTACCAAATATTACTCCCCAGTACCGCCTGTTACCCTCGATGGTGTGTCTCTTAATAGAGTAACCAAATTTAAATATCTGGGTCATTGGGTCATTGAGGAACTTAGTGACGCATTGGACATGGGGAGGGGGCGCAGGGCTCTGTCTGACTGTAATATGGTGGCCCGTAGGTTTGCTAAGTGGTTAAGATTACGCTCTTCAAAGCCTATTGTCAGTCATTCTACACTTGCAGCCTATGGGGTAAGAGTCTCGTAAATGGGCTTGTTTTTCGGCAATTTATTGCTGCATTTCGGACTATCCTCAAAAGTTTACATTCAAACTTATTTGCGCATTAGTGATGTAATATATAATCGTTTTGGGGATTGCCCGCATAGCAGCAATAAATTACCGAAAAACTAGACCATTTACGAGCCCCTTTAGGTATACGCAGCGGGCTTATGGTGCCCTGTGAGTGCAGTACAGCGATGCGTTCCGGGCAATGGTGGGGCTGCCGCGACGTGCAGCGCTTCGCGCATGTTCGCGGAGGCGCGCGTCCACGGTTTCCAAGACATCATCCGGAAGCTCTGCGCCTCCATGCTTAGTCGCGTGCGCACCAATCCCAACACTCTTCTGAGCGAGATTGCGACAAATTTTTGTTAATATAAAAATAGAATTCATTGGTGATTATTTATGATTATTATTATTATTTCGTGTTTTTTCCTTTATATGATTATCATAAATGTAATTAACTAACAATAAGAAATTTAAGATAAGAATCAGTTAAGGATCGCTTGCGTCTGAAAATAAAAACTTAATTATAGAACATTCAAGTATTACGTAACGAATTTTGGGGGAGGGGGGGTATTGTAAAACGTTACGATGCGTTACAGGGGCGGGAGGGGGTTGAACTACGCGTTACGTAACATTTTTTTAACCCTTCTGAACGGTCGCGTAGAGACATTCTCTCACGCATTTTTAAAAACGATTTTTTTGAAAAAAAAATTTTGGTATAAATGGTCACTTGTTTGTTACTTAACGTTTTACTAAGGGGGACAGGGGGGGTACATCTAAATGTTACGGCGCGATATATGGGGGGGAGGGGGGATCTAAAATCTCCAAAAATTGCGTTACGTAATACTTGAACGCTCCTTGTGACGTAGCAAAATAATTAACACGGCTTCTACATTTTACTTTAACTTTCCGGCTCAATGCCTGGAGCAAGAATTATGCTCTAAGACTTTGTAAAGGTCTAAGAACCTTAAACTAATTAGGATCTTTCAAGAGGAGTATTCGCATATTTTATAAAAAGAACGGCGGGAGAAGATATCAGTTTTTATAATTTAATAAAAATGACAAATATTAAAGGGAATATTTTTATCATGGCGGTTGTAATGAACGAGATATTATATACGATGCATGAAAAGAAACAATTGAAAATCATGAGCATCATATTTTAAGGATGATGTGATGATTTGGTTGCTAAACATATAATAAAATGAAGATAACTAAGAAAAAACCGTACATATTTATCTGAAATTTCCTATGTTACTTTAAATACCATAGACTTCTTATAGGTTTTCCTGTTATTTTCTGTATTTTTTTCAAAATTTTGGGTCGAGTAGTTTCGGAAATTAGGGGGGGAATGGTCAATTTTCGCCTATATTCTTAAATAACTTCCTAACTAATCATGCTAAAATTCCAAAAAAAGTATATTTAAAATTCTCATAATAAGCTCTTTCATTTGATATGTCACACGATATAGTTTGGATAACTTTTTTTTTCTAATTTACCCCCTAAAGTGGCCCCCATGTTTAAAATTTATTTATTTCCGCATCCGTGTTGCGGTCACCTATTTACATATGTAGATCAAATGTTGACTTAATTGGTCTAGTAGTTTCGGAGCATATTGGCTGTGACAGACGGACAGACAGACTGACAGACACTCGAGTGATTATATAAGGGTTCCGTTTTTCCTTTGAAGGTACGGAGCCCTAAAAAGGAAATAAGTATTTTTTTCTTTTAATTTAAACTGAGTTACCACTTTTTAGTAGGTAGGTGCTTTCAATTCGCAGAACACGCGGTGAACGGGGTGAACCTGAGATCATAAACTAATACGCTATTTTCTTATTTCACATGAAAAGTTCAAGTCTTAAGATGCTGCATATTATTATTATTATTAGTAAGTAAAGTATTAATAATAAAACCTCGCTCCCTTTTTGTGGTACGGTGCTGTAGAAGAAATTAGAGCCACTATAGTTATTTAATAATACAGGTGTATAATTTTTCATCGTTGCGAAATATACAGAAAAGACGAACCATTACGACGGCTAAATGGAACCTAATACAAATTTATGTGTGCCTAAGGCAATTTGGGAAAATTACTGTAAGTATTTGGTTTTCAAAGCTAAAAAAACTTTTTCGAGTCAGCCACGTATTCTGCATGAAGATAATTTAGACAAAAAAAGCTCATTATTTTTATTCAAAGCAAATGTGACGAGTTACTTAGTTTATTTGAATTACGTTCTACGTCTTTTTTATGCTAGCACACAAATTAGGTACTTATACGGAATAAATATACCTACACAAATTTTTCCACTGCGTTTTTTGTCTAATCTCAAAGAAAAAATGCATCTACTCTGTAGAAAACTTACCAGATAACGTCTTTGCTTTAGGACATATGATTATTTGAAGCAATCGGCGACTTCACTTACCTGGAAGGAAACATAACGTTTATTATGATTTATTTAAAGGAAGAACTTAAAGACGATTGAACTTGAGAGCATCGCGAACGTCTCAGATCGGGTATTACAATTATAAAAATAATACATTACTTTTTAAACTAGCTCATTGCTCTCTATCGACGTAGCTAAGCGAAATAGTTCGTATCTTGATGAATTCAAGTTGCAAAAGCAACCACGCAACGATATCACAATATTTTGCATCAGAAATATCCAAACTTGCGCAAATAAACGAGTCAATCCGTCACCATAGATATACAAAATACGAAATACCTATGCAAATATCATGATACAAAGCGAGCACGAGATTAAATTTGGAATAAATCAGTAGGGGTGAGCGCGAGAGCGTGACGCGAGGGCTCCAGGTGGACAGGCGTCAACCCTCGTCTCACCATCCTCAATACGACCCATTTAACCACTCCTTAGACACCGCCGCCGATGTAATTGGTTCTGTGTTCATTATTAAACAGCTCATTTAGCTGAGCGACTCCGAACAGTTCAAAGGCAGACCTTACGAGCGTGAAGATCGGGCTTGGTTTTAAATAGACTTCTGTTACGGAAACTGTGGGTACTACATTAAAGAACAGCGACTCTACATACAGAATTAAACACGCTTTCGTTATTATATCTTGTTAAGGAGAACGTAGACAATTATGTTATCTTTAATGGTAATTTGAGTAAAACCGCAGATTACCATGATAATTTGAAAGCAGTGTTCCAAATCAATGTGTCGTCCGTGAGGTAACTTTAAGGCTATTGGTGCGTTTTTAAGGCTTCCATTCACTGAAATATGGTTCGGTAGCGGGCTCGCATAAGCAGTGTCACAGGAACTAAATTGGAAGCTTTCACATCAATGAGAGTGGGCCCGCATGGCAACTGCGCGGTCCCTTCAGTGAAGACTTCCATTATAGTTCCTATAGCTCTGCTTACGCGGTCCCTCTTCCGACCCGCGGTTCAGTGTGTGGAAGCCTTTAAAGATTTCCCTGCACCAGTAAAACCGTTTCAAATGATTGCTCTGGATAAATTCCCATCCAACCAGGCAAGTGATGCCTCACTGACGTCGACGTTCCGTTCACATACATTACTGGCAACCAAAAGAATAAAATGATACAGAAGACGTGCCAACTCGCTCAACTTTTGCAGTTCAGCTGCACCATACAATGTTTTTAGTGCGGAAGTGAGCTCACAAACATAGAATACATCGATTTTGTTTTTATTTTAACAAAGTTATGATTTATACGGCAATCGGCAGCTCTATTACGTAGCACAATTGGTATCGGTTTGGCTCGAAATACAAACCAATTTAGTCATCACTCGATTTAAATAAGGGTACAATTGGTTTACTTTGCGCGAAAGCGATACCAATTGGTATTACGTAATTGAGCAGCTGTGCATACAATGATATCGATGAATGATATCTATGCGTTTAGAAGAAGCCACAGAATTTTACGAATTTATTGGAGTATATTACTTGTACATGTCCTTCTTGAACAGTCATTAGTTGACGGAATGATGGCATTATCTAGAAAAGGGTTTTTCATTTAGTGAAAGTAAAAAAGTACTAGTAGAAAAAGCGTGCACTACAATTATATTTTTCTAAGCAGGTATATTACAATAAAAAAAAGCATTTTCAAAAGTTATTTTATGAAACTTGTTTAATTTGACTTACATGCTCTTGAAGATAACTATAATTGAAGGCTGACTAGATTCGATTGCTTAATAATTAATCTCACTAAGTGTTGATCGAAAGCACTTAGATACTGTTAAAGCCAAACTGTCTCAGGCCTCAGATTTTCTGGAACGAAGCGTAACTCTTCCAGCTCACTTCAAAGGCGTCTACGTTCTACAGGCACATTCACAGGTTTCCTTTCATTTGAAGTGGACAGAAATACTATCGATTATCAGCACTCATTCGAATGAATGAGTCCGTCTTGCTCCGGAGAAAAGATATAAGCCGGCGTTCGTCGAAGACACTAATTGAAAACGTGACGGCGCCTGTATGAAAATCTTACCCGCCTCCCATTGATATATCTAATACAAACTTATGAAGATGGCTAAGCAGGGCAATTTTATCGTAATGAATATATTATACTAGCTGTTGCCCGCGACTTCGTTTGCGTGAACCACTGCACGTGAACAAACTATTGATTAAATCGTGATCTGATCTTATAAAATAACATTGGTTACGCACTGATCAGATTTATTTACGGCTTATAATTTTTTTTACAAAATTTTAAGTCGATATACTCATGGAATCACCTTTTCCGATATAAACCTTAGCATCCTGAATCACCCCTTTCCTAACATTTTTCATTTCAGATAGTGTTTTTATCAAATTTTCAAGTTGATGCACGCAAGGATTAGGATTATCCGTAAAGACTTTCAAGACCCCTTTTTAGCGGTGATTTCAAAAGTTTACCTAATTGTTCATTTCAGAGACTATGTGCACCAAGTTTCAAGTCGATACACCTAACGACAACGATTTTCCATACAAACTTTCAATACCCTTTTCAACCCTTCAGGGACCGAATTTCACAAAATACTTTTGAAGTGCGCCTTTTACTTATTTTCATGTTTCTGAGATTATGATGTCGGAATGTTTCCAAAAACTATTAATCCCTTTTTTACTCCTTCAGGAGTCGAATTTTTGTTTTTAACCAAAACCCTAAATACTCGTTTTCATGTTACTTAGTTCGAATATTACAGAAATCCATACAAACTCTTAACCCCTTTTTCAACCCTTCAGGGGTTGAATTTCGGAAAATTCTTTCTTAGTGCACGCCTTCACCCTGAAAGAGATCTAATCTTGAGGCGCACTAAGACAGAAAGTACTGCTGAATAAACCTCTAGGCCTTGGAGTAATAATTATATTCAAAATGTAATGAAGTCTAATATAAAGGTTGCGCTGGGAAAATTCCTTACGGAACACTTTACAACTTGTACGAATTCCGACGAACACCCATTTAAATGTTTTCGTAATTATTCAAAAGGCCCTCGTTAGATCCCTCGATCACGGGCGCTGCTAACATTTTAAGCAAAATGTATGTTTTTGGAAAATTTAATACATACATACATAGCATCACGCCCGAAATCCCTAATGGGGTGGGCAGAGCCACAAGACTACTTGTGGCCACGTTCGATTAATTAGTCCTAAGATGGTATGATGAACCGTATGGATACAGGTGATCAGCCCATCGCCCATACAGATAGTCCACCATGTTCGAGAGGACCCGTCCCTTAGTCGACTTTTACGACATGCCAGGATGATAAACATCTGGACGCATTCTATGCTATTTCTTCACTCCCAGTGCAGCAGAGGAGTGGAAAATTCAAGGCAATATATTAATAAAAACTCGATAAATATGGCCCAGCTATAAATGTTTCAATTTACAAATTAGACCAGCGCCATAGATTCATCATAATTATACTTAATAAAAAATAAAGTTTACAAAAACTTAAAAGCACGCTTTTCTCAGTAATACAAAAGTTTCACTTTCCACCTCCCGGCTTTATCGTCAGATCAGCTCGATGGTACCCAATTATTGTATTGTCATCTGAATAACAACACTTGCAAAGTTTCAAATCGATACGACAATCAGAAGTTACTTAGGTTAAAATCGACTTCCTAGTTCCTATATTTGTTTACGTAGTAAGTTAGTTTGTTGTTAGTTTACATTCAAGTGAAGCGGTGCGTCCTTTTTGACTCCCCTAACAAGATTTTCTTTTAACCGATTTCAAAAAAGGACGAGGTTCTCAATTCGTCTGTATTATTTCTTTTAAACGTTTGTTACTTCATAAAATAACTCCGAAATGTATCAACCGATTTGGACAATTATTTTTTAATTGATAGATCATACCTTTATATTGTTCTCGTTAAAGTCGAAGTTGGAATCTAATGATTATGGATCCCATAGGAATCAACGGAACTCCTCGAATTTTGTAAACAATATACTGTTTTAGCAAAACCAAAAAGAAATTAGCTTTTCGGAAAAGGGGCATCTGTGTTGAATCTGAATATGTCCATTCCCAAGTACTGCTGTCCGGAAGCTTCTTGTCTTAAAATTTAATATTTGGTTAACTGTGTGGGTCACACATGTTAAACCGTTTGTTGTGACTGTCTGTTAATCCAAATAAATAAATAATAAAATGAAACCTATGAAACAACATCAAACAGAAAACTTAATTAAGGCTTGAATTCGGAAAGACTGGCTCTCCAGCGTGATACGAGTACCATTTTCTAATGGCGGAACTCCAACCGACGAACGGTGTTTGTGCAAGCAAAATCGGCAGATATCGGGCCGCTGCAAAGGTTATGTATGTAAACGTTAACCTCTCTGAGATTTCACCCGTAGCCGGTCCAATCAGCGCGCCGGCGTCCGCGTTACGATCCATCATCAGGACGGCAGCAGAAGCAAAACGTCGGCCGACACGTGTCAACGTTCGCGCCGCGCCGGGCGAAACACACGCCGACTAACAAAAACGAACCGATAAAATATGATGAACGATCGACGAAAAATAACGACCTAACTGCTCCACTAACGATCCCAATACGAGCTTCGCATGTATCACACTGTGAATTTTATTGAGCCGTTATGTTAGTGATAGGTCAAATTTATAGTATTATAAAAGTATATCGAGGACATAATACCGCTCCACAATTATATTTTATACGTCTGGTATATTTACATTTTACCCTAGCTGTAAACCGGGATTACTTTTGCCCAACTAGCTCAACACTAAATCCTCTAGACAGTTTGATATTCCCTAAACAAACATGGAGTCTTCGCAGCCTGCTCATAAAGCTATCTAACCGAAAACAATGTCGTAAGTAGAAACTCTTATTACTTCTTAGCGAGATATTTAACAATAACAAAGGAAAAGCCAAGAAACAGCGAAAGTTTAATTTTTCTTTTAAACATTAAACTTCTTAATGAGGTTGGCGAAATAATTGCTGTAACACTAGCAAGGTAGGAGGTATGGGTAGCATTAATTAAAAAGAGTACCGCAGTGGAGAGGCTTGCGGTCAGGGGAAAATGAACATAAATAATAACACAAGGCCAGAGCCGAGTGAAATGTAAAAGGACGGCCGGTGCCAAACTTTTGGATCTCCCTTTCATAACTTTTTGGGTGAACCTTTTTTCCTACCATTATTTTATTCCGCCTCATTTGACTAAAAGAAAGTGCGAGCGACGCATCAGTGTTATGTGTCGGTCCCTTCATTTAAAATATGTATGAAGTTTTTCCCTCTGTAAATCAACCCTCCCCAGTGACCATCCAAAATATATTATTTCGAGGTATATTATATTAAAAGCGCTACCGATACAAATCATTTTCTAGAATTACATTTTCTTGCAATGGGTAAAAACAGTGAGAAAGACGGAACTCGAATATGTCGTCGATTTCTACGTTGTCACTTCGACATAGACAATAAGCTCCAAATGGACGTAAATGCTGTGGAGAAAAATCATCTAAAATCCGGGAGAAACTCAATAGCGGTCAATTTATAAAGCTCCTGCGAAGTGGATTCAACTAATGGCGTGTGCCGTTATCTGGGCTCAGGGTTTAGCCTAAGTGACAAGCGCGGAAAATTGCAATTCCTGATTGTCCCGTTTCTATTACTTATATTCAACAGTAAGGTGGTTCGTTATATTTAATTTAAAGATATACCATATCGGTTTATGGTTTTAACTTGATGAAATACCTCTATCCAAATTTATTCGTAACAGTGCTCTTCCAAATGTTTGGCTCATGACGATATTTTACCTTTCGCTCATATAATCTCTGGTTAATTGTATGTGTACAATTAACCAGAGCTTTATATATTTTTAAAGCATAAATTTTCCGATGTATCTTCATTTCGCAATTTGTCGGTAATTAGTTAACCACAATAAAATACAGATAAACGCCGGAAACAACATCGCGTTTCGACAATAAGCACAAGAAATCATCCGTAAATAATTTGGAAATGAGAACCGACAACCACGAACGACGAAATAATTGCCAAGTAATTTAAAAGCGATCACGAACTTTTTTGTTGCAAGTTCAAATACGATGAGCTGAATAAAAGCATTTCACTTAAGATTCTCTCGTCTCCATCCTTTCACTTTCAAATAAAATTACAAGTAAAGACGCGCGAAGGAATCGCGGTGGCCAATTTTAAGAATTTGGTCACGTAATATGTATATATTCCACATGGTTAGTGTTGCGAATTGTGATGTAAGCTCTTTAACACTTTAGTTGGTCGTATCATGCTTTAAACAGTGCTTCTACTTTTCCAGTCTTCAGATTAAAAACCTGTTTAGGAATGTTTTTGTTTTCTATCCCTTTGGTGCAACCTTTTTGGGTCCGCCTCCAGTTTGGCAATTTGGCAAAACCCTTGCGAACGCATCCAGGTCGCCTTTTTTAATGCCCGTCTTGTGGTTATTATTTAATTAGCATTTTTATAATAGACCAAAAATAGCTTACCTACTGAATATGAAAATAATGTGATTGCAACAATATGTACATAAGAAATTAGTGCTTTTGAAAAGAGTCTACAGGTGCTTATCGTACGTGTAAACGGAACCGGGTGAGTGGCACAAGGGCGACCGGTCGCAACACTCGTCGCTGCTAGCCCGCAACATCACGACGATAACCGCTTTGTTAATTAGACAATGCACGTCAATACAATTATATTGGACATGTGCAAAATAGTGCCTCATAGCATAATGCAATATTTTATCTTGTTCAACTGAAATACGTAACAAACAACACACGCATTTGACCCGCAAGCACTATAAAAACTAAAAACATAATCTTCTAACCTAACTAAATTAAGTCTTAAAATAAAAATAAGTTAGGGAAAACAGTGCACATGTTATCTTATTAATTATGCTTAAGCGACGCTAAACGTTCTAGACATGTTTTTACAGTAACTTCTAGTTGCTAATCTGTCCAGCTGAGAATATGTCCAAATGAGAATCTGTCCAGCTGTGGCTTTAAATTATTGCTAGCGTCATAAGAGTACATGTTTTATCAAGATCAGTATGTAAGGTACTTGTCTACTGTTAAGAATATTCGTGACTGGCGGACCTGCCACAGCTTCGCCCGCGGTATTTTCCATACAAACTTTATCACCCCTTTTCACCCTTTTAGGGATGGAATTTCAAAAAAATCCCTCCTTAATGCACCTTTAGGGTACTCGAGCAATATCTCCTCCAAATTTCAAACCTCTAGGATCACCCGTTTAGGCTGTGCGTTGTCTATAAGTGAGTCACGGTACATTTTTTATGTATTGATTACTCGTGCCGGGGTAGCTATTATGAATGACACCACATGATTAGAATTAAATCTTGGAAAGTTTGATGTCATTATTGTATACAACCAACTAATTACACTAACGCAAGCATATTCATGCTCAAAGCAATTACCTCTACATAGTATCATTAGCCTGATCAACTAAGTAAAGGCAAGACAAGACAAGATAACTTTAGATGGAATACTCCATCTAAATGAATGGATTCCACATCGTAATAGGATTTCCACGAAGTGGGTTCCTATTTCAAGCCAATATTGACCAGACTGTTCTCTTTGACAACTATTTTAAATACCACATAATGGAATGAACTCATAAGTTAGATACCGCAATTTTCTAAAGGACTCCACGATGCTTTGCACTGATGAAAACCATCCGACATGTTTTTGGCTCTTAAGGAGTCACGCAGTGAGTGCAGTGAGCAACGCACGCACTCACTGCGTCTGACTGCGACTGCACTCATCCCCAAAGAAGGACTCCATGTGAGTTTGAAACATGTGCCGTTGCCCGTTCCTGACAATAAATCGTAAGTAAAGTCGTTTTTATTTCAAGTGTTCATGATGTTGATGCCTCAATTATGTTATAATTTGACTAAATTTGCTTTATTAATACTCATTTCCTTGACTCATATCTAGTGTATGTGTGCTTGATGAATATGAATTCCACGAAGGTGAAGTTAGCCCGTGAGTTTTATCAGATCGTATCGGTCTGTTTGAGATGGGCATGTCGAGCGTCTCGCAGCAAAGGGCAGATAGCGTTACGGGAGGTCAACGGTTCCAGCGTACTATCATCAATCAAGTTTACTCTCGCATTAACGTAATGACCACCGGCCCCGGCGGATGTCGCCTTATTTTCCTTTTTTTCAACGCTTCCTTCGAGGCAATTTGGTACACGATACCGAATTTCGCACGGACGTTTCCGCGCTGATGGAAATCTATGAAGGATACCCACCATTTCGTGGTATAATTTTTTCAAAATACTTGATGATTTCCCGCTTCGACGCCGCTATCAATCTTACTTAAGTTCCGTAATGGTTTTGTGTCACGTAAAAAACATTATTTTGGCGAACGCTTCTTATTTTCTGTTTAAATGGATAAGCCTGCCTAATCCAGATAAGCTTTGCGAGGTATTGTTTATATTCTAGCAAGGCGATGTTGTACGCAGTGTTGTATTGCGCGACGCTGTTCAAACAAAGTATCCGTTAACAATAATTATATAATAAAATTGTTTTATTGTAAAAGAGCGGAAAGGATTCATTATTTATGCAACATATATAGTGTTATTCCAAATTAATACAAGCAGATAAATAGATCGTTTTGTTTATATAACAACGGTTTATCGCCCGCGGCGAATTTGCACAAGCAAATGCGGAATATCATTCGTGGATTTATTGCATTTTAGCGCTGCTCGTGTGCATCTAAAGAGCTTTCCACATGTTTATTTGTGTGAAAGATTAAGATTCATAGCTCACGAGTTGTGAAGCGTTCGTCTTCATGCCGCCTTCCCTGCAGGTAAAAGCATTTTCTTGGCGATTAAATAACCATCTAAAAGCTATTAGTATAAGAAACATGTAATTTTTATGTAATATTGCGTTTGTGATAAAGAATAGAATAATTTAAATCAATTTTTTACTTTATCTAGGTCATACCTATACGACCAGGTCGACTATATTCTAAAGTTCTACTGTTTCAAATTTATACCATGCAAATTCACCAAAATGCGCTTTTAAACACCTGCGCAAACATACACGCGTTTGCTAGATTTATAACGCCCGAAGGTAATTTAAACTGGTGCCCCGGGACGCGGGAGCAATATTTGACTAGCGCCAATTTCGTTAACGGCCGTGAGTTAAGACTCTACGAGTACACATTAACGGTCATTTTATTGATACTCGCCGGATTTGGTTTAATTACCTAACAATTTCATTAAAGCCGCAGCAGAAGCGTTTATGTGCAGTTGATCCGTATTATTTTACTATCTGAGAGAGCTCGGCGTTCCATCATGTAGTAATAGTAGTTTATGCAACGATTGCATAATGATAGGCCTTAAAACACTAGTGCGGTTTTCATGAAACGAGCCGATAGGCGAGTTTCATAATAAGATCGCACGTGTGTTTTAAGGCCAAATTATGCAGAGTTGCATACATAACTTTATCTACACACATATTATAAATCCTCCATGATGGGTTCAGAAACAATATTTTCTGGCAACAAGTTATTTGTTGCAATCGTGGCTGCATATTTCCGATATCCGGCGCATTTTCACATCACACACACTCCGAGAAGACTACTAACTATTCATATTTTCAACTAAAATGTAAATTACAAACAAATTTTTCTATTCAATTCAACAAAATTCTACTTTCGTTCAGCAAAACGTCAACATAATGGCGGCGATTCGATTTTTTTTTTTAAATCATAGACAAACGGATGAAGTCTCTATTCTCACGTCACTCGAGATCAAATATTGTGCAGTTTATATTAAAAAAAACATACTGAATTGACGTTTCGTATCAATAACTGTTTTATTATCTATGGATACTAGAATAGAGACCCACTTGAGTTTTGACAGCTGTTCCAAATTTAATCTCATTTCTTTACTAAAAACGATAAAGAAGTCATGTTATTTCTTCATCGCAGCACTGGTTTTTCCTAATTGGTTGTCAAAATGGTGGTCATTCCCTACGGTTTTTGATTAACCAATGGAGGTTTTATGATATGGGTGTAGATAAAATAATTTTCTTAAGCGGTTTAATACAGCAACGCTACATCAGGCGCCTCATTCGGGAACGCTAAGTGATTCTGTAGCGACTCGTAAGCCAGATTTCTCATTCCACTCTTCCGCACGACGCGAAATGCGTAAGAGCAAGATGAGAGATCTGGCTTACGAGTCGCTACAGAATCACTTAGCGTTCCCGAATGAGGCGCCAGGTTTTTTTAGAATCGCCGAGTGGCATACCGTTTGGTTTGCACGAGTTGATTTAAAATAGTTACATGACATTATGTACACTATTATGTATTATTCTAGCATCCATCAGAGAGTTGCGACTACAACAAATAACATTTTTGACAGTCAAAGACCCGCAGTGCTTTACGTTCTGGTAAATAAATGAAAATCGACTCATAGGTAACCTTTTAAGAGGAGTGTGAACCTACGGCTTTTCATACAAACGGCGATAACGATTTCCACCCCTTAAATGTAAACCGATGTTGGCCAATTTTTGATAGGTTGTTAGTCAGAACAAAATCTATGTCTATTCGTTTTTTTTTTTAATATAATCACAAAATTCAGTCTTATTGTTGTTTTAGTATTCCTACAAAACTAATTTCCGTTATTATTTGACTTCTTTGATCTTTAGTCAATATTCGAAAAACGTATAGACCTAGATTTTGTTCTGACTGATAACTTATCAAAAATTGGTCAAAATTGATTAATATTTAAGGGGTGGAAATCGTTATCGCCTTTTGTATGAAAAGGATATTTTTTGCCGTTGCTTCACAGTCCTCTTAAGTTGCAGCTGCTACCGTGATTTATTTAAAAAAATATATTCAGTGAATAACCACAAAAAAAAAATACAGATTTAAATTACCACATCATGACACTTACAATACCAATAAATATAAATTGTATCAACGTAAACCACAAATTGTAATTACAATAGTCACCCACCGACAGACAAAATAGGCGTACGGTGACACGCTGATAATTATGGATTAGCCAACTGAAATAACACCAATCAATATATTTGGTCATTATGCAATCTCATTGTTTGATCGTGAATCAAATCTAGGCGGTAGAAGCAGGTAAATCTATTGCAAGCACATAAAACACTCGAAAAAAACTCATAAATTGTAACAAATAAGCACTCATTTGAATAAACATTTAATTCAAACCGCATAGGAGAAAGACAACGAGATAATTAACGAGAAAACTGAGAAAGCGGCAATAAAGTCACAAAGCTATTCGAAGTAAAAATGTCACTTGGATTGTTCTGTGTCACATTATGTAGCAAATCCGCTTTGCACTCGCTGTGCGGCAAACATACAAAAATACCATATATAATACACATTCCGGTGTTTTGAAATCCAGGACGATACGCTTGTGCAATCCTTGAATACCGACCGATTTAAAGATCAAAACGATAAAGTCATAAACCAACTTCATTACGAGCCGAATAACTTTTTTTTGTATTCAGTAGGCAGTTGAAGTGCCATAATTATCATTTTAAACGTTGTAAAAAGTTAATTTAGATATAGCTCGTTATTCTTTATCGACCGAACGAGCGAAGCGAGCGAAGCGCCTCCGTTTCAGCTTGGGCAAAAGTGCTTTCGTATGTCCGGCGGATGTCCATTTGTTCTCCTCTTCAGCTGAAACGGCGCAGGTTGCGATTACAAAGTTATTTGTGGTGGTGGTAAACTGACCGCGACGCATGTCGAAGTATGGGGATAACAGTTTTCCAACGGCAAATTTCAGTTTGTCGCGAGGTCTACAGCACACGGCTCCACTAGCGATATACTTACATTCATATTGATTACATAATCTATACATAATAATGTTAACACTTGAGATAAACACGGCTTTACTCACGAGTTATTGTCAGAAATAGTCCAACAGGATTCGGACTATTTCGGACTCGTTTAGAAATATTCAACAAAATCCACGACGGATCTGCAGCGAGGGGTACATACAACGCATATTTGCAGACCGGGCACAAAATGACTGATTTCCCGTTTTATATTTGCCTAGCCGACTGCACGTGATTTAGTATGAGGACTTGCGCGCGACGTTCTCCGGCGGTGACGCTGGTCGAATCAATCTATGATCGATGGCGAACCGTCCAGTTTTGTTTTTGTTTATACAAGTTTCATCCTACAAAAAAAGGGTTAATACGAAGCAGAATAATATATAGGTATGTACATCTAAAGTGAATTAATATTGAAATCATCTGTGAACTTGACGCAGCCTATAAAGCTGCCAAAAGAGAATGTTTAGCTTCTTCCAAAGCTAAAATAATTAAATTTATCGTGACAT
Organism: Tortricodes alternella; assembly: GCA_947859335.1. Lineage (NCBI taxonomy): Eukaryota > Metazoa > Arthropoda > Insecta > Lepidoptera > Tortricidae > Tortricodes > Tortricodes alternella. Next base: position 14,943,450 of record OX401973.1, on the reverse strand, counting down.
TAGGATTAAATGGTTTGGCACCTGATTAATGGATTGTGAATTGTGCGGATTTGACTACGCACGTTCTTTTCACCCACCGCCATTATAAAACAATGCGATTGTAGCAGAGCGTGCATTAATTGCGTTAAAGGTGATACGATATCAAAATGAAACGATACATTGTGGAATGCATAACGTTACGTCCACTCCAATAAACCGTTTGCATTATTCAAAAGGCCGAATGGATTTCGCTGGCACCATGAGCTGAATTTAATTTCACTCGTAATTCACTCGTGGCCAGCGCCAGAGATATCCATCGGAAAAATGAATTCATTACTTAATTTGCGGATAAACAATACATGCGAGCGGGCAGGGGTGGTTTGGTATGGCCGTCACGAGGCCAAATATCAATATCGATAATTAAACATGGTTCGTCGATGCTCGCTGAGGTTCCGGCGAGTAGCACTGTAAACCCAGACAGGAATGCTCGCATCATTGGCAAATTATGAATATACTAGACTTTAGCCGCGATTTCGTCCTTGTGAAATTTGTTTATCGCTGTCCGTCCTGTCGCGCCCTCGGAAACTGAGCATTTTTCCGTAATAAAGTAGCCTATATCCTTCTCCGGCCTTCCAACTATCGCTATGCAAAAAATCTGTCGCGCCACTTTCACGCGAAAAAGGAAAAAATAAACAAACACACTTTCGTATTTTTAATATTAAATAGGTTTTACGTGCGAGTTCATCCGCACTGAAATCAGCAGCAGCGCCATCTACTTACCTATTTATAAAGATTCCTGAAAATGCTTCGTCTATCTCCACCAAAAATAGGCACAAATGTAGTATGTTATAACTACATTTGTGACTATTTTTATGGAATTCTGTTAAGCCGTTTGGCCGTGAAAACGGAACTAACAAACCAACACACTTTCGCATTTATAATATTAATATGGATATAGTAAAGATGCACAGCACTGCACTGTATAACGTTAGCACCATAACGGAATTCAGAACGAACGAAGTGTTCAAGAATATCCTAACTTACGCTTTTGGTCTTATAAGATCACTTAGTCATATTAGTTAGGCAATAATTTTAGAGTGTGCCACTACTAACATTTTCTCATACATGAAAATTACACATAATTTCTTATACCGTATAATTACGAATTCGGAATTCAAAACGATAGACTAGACTAGATTCATAGACAACCACTGAACATATATGTATTGCAACTTGCAAGTGAAATGCTGAGATCAGTCAGGTGTGTACGTCATCTACACCGTCTTGCGTAATTAGCAAATGCCATCGGTGCCGCTTGCTCAACTGTCTCGTCCCACAGCAACTAGAGAGTATTCATTGCTCTAGTTAGATTAAAGTAGGAATACCACTTTCAATTGACGACGCAGATAGCCTAGTTGGTAGTGACCCATGCCTCCGAAGCTAGCGTCCCGGGTTCGATCCCCGGTAAGGGCAAATATTTGTGTGATGAGCACGAATGTTTGTTCCTGTGTCTTGGATGTTTCCTGTGTATTTAATTATTTATTTATCTATATAAGTATGTATATCGTCGTCTAGTACCCATAACACAAGCCTTTAGAGCTTACTTTGGGACTAGATCGATTTGTGTAAAGATTGTCCCCTGGTTTATTTATTATTTATTTAATTACTTTAAAAATAAACAGAACTTACGAATGGCCGTAGTCAGCAGCTTTGGTGATCGGCACTTAAATAATTTCTGATTTATTTGTTTAAATTCATGTGGCCTATGAAAAAGCCAACACAACATTTTTTTATTGAACTTCAACGTGTAATCCAGAAACAGCTCAAACTAGCCTTAGATTAGAGAACAAACGGTGTCAATTTCTTTGCAACTGAATTCCTATGAATTACCGAGCAGCGGTTTCCGCAATGACATTGAGCGATGGAGGCGGTCCGGCGTTGTCGGGCTGAGATCATCGGGCCAAGACCTTAGTGTTTGATCAATAGATTTTTAAAATTATATAGGAAGTACAATATAAGAATAACACAAAAGAATTAAAAGATTATTTTTAAAGAATAGTTATTAGTATAGACGTTACATTAAAAAGTGTAATACAAAGAACACATTTTCAGCAAAAACAAAACACGCAACAATTGTCGTTGTAGTAAACCGAAGTTATGAATACATTAAACACACGACCTTGCCACAAATACGCAATCCGTTGAAATTTATTTTGCAAAAAGGTTAACGAGACCGCATCGCGTTTCGAATATTTAAAGCGCATCGAATCAGTCAGAATGGCTCGGATGTAATTAAAGCCGAAATTAGAGTGATGCCTAATTCAGGATTCGGGCCCTTTGTCGATGAATTTCAATTACGGGTGTTATTTGTCTAAAAGTGGACGGAAAAGCGATTGAAACAGAATCTAAGCGACCCAACTCACAATTGGTGTAGAATTCAAAAGGACGACCTCTCTAACGAGGTGTCAGCTACCTGACACTATTGTGTGACATTCTGCTTTGATGGGAGAATATTCGTGTTTCAATAAACGTAATGTATAAATAAACCTGCGTTGGCTCAAAGAGCTGTGCTCTATCTACAGGACCTCTTCAGTATCAGCTCAGTCAGCACCACTTTCAACAGACAATTCTCTCACAGTTTCAACATTCAAATATATCGTTGATTGATAAATGCAACAATAGAGGCTTTGTTCCTAATCCTCTTAGACATTTCTACAGCACAATAAAACCGTTCCAGTAATTAAGTTAAAGCGATAAAATTTGTATAAAATGAATAAGTAAAAAAAAAATATGTTTCAGTGTCCATCATACTTACACATTTGTCCTTGTGCGTCCAGATAAATCTGAAGATGTTTTGTTCACCAATTTAAGAGAACGCAAGAAGGCGGATTATTTTTTTATTTATTTAGCTTATTATTATTCTTGAGGTTTCAACCCACTTTAATAGTAGTATCTACTGCTCGTAATGCGCAGAGACCTTCTTGAGGAAGGTTGTCTATGACAGCGACATGGTTGCACGACGCTGATGAATACAAAGAAGATTAAGAAACTACAATGATCGCAATCTGCCATGTGATTCTTTAACGTGCGCAGCGGCTGACACATTCAAGTTTAGACCGAATGACTTTGTGCTTAAAGTCTAAATTAATAGTTTCGTTTATACTCTGATCAGCCGCTGCGCACGTAAGAGACACCACTGCTTGGAATGCATCTTGCATACTAGACAAGTCACGGATAAAGGTCCACTTAAACTGATAAACACTAGATCTGTTTGTTAATTTGCATGAATCCTTGTATTTGGCAACAACATATCAGAATAGTTACAGAACCAGAAACGAAAGTAAATGTTGTTGATAATATTTGGAAGCCGCAACATTTTTAGCCATAACAAAAACCGGCTTTCGAATTGACGAGTGCGCTCAAACAAATACAATCTAATTGATTTTCCAAAAGACGTATTCCGGTTGGCAACAGTGTAAGGTTTATTTTGAAGTTACGTTTCTTTAAGACAATGACAGTAAACCGGCTAATAAGATAACGCTAAATGGCCAGCAGCATACGAAAAGTGAAAGTGGGCGAACAAGACTTGATTTCGCACAGCTCGGTATGTTTACGGAACGATCTGAAATAATACTACTAACAGTTAAAAAAATATGCAACTGATGATGAAAATTAACAACACTATTCATTAATGACGAGACTAGAGTAGAGGCTATTGTTCACAAATAAACGAGTGCCTTACAAGAATGTTTAAAAAAAATCATCGACTGTAAACAGTCGTACCTGTTTCATCTATTCTTAAATGTCACAATGGAATGTACTGTGCTTATAAGACAAGTGATCTGTGAAAAAAAGTCACGTGTGCAGAAAAATAAAAGGCTAATTCTTGACAAAGGAGCACGAGAAGACATTTTAGAAAACTATTGTTCGCTTGACAATTGCCCCGGAATCCACAGGAAGGCGTTTGCTACGTTCCCAGAGGCGGAGAACGGGCGGTCGAGTTCTCCACAACCGATTGACTTTCTATTTTATTGTGTCGGTGCTAACGCGACATTGATGGCCGTACTTATTGCACTTCGCGACTTTTTATTTGAGCCCGGCGCCGTCGGAATTGCCCACAGCCCGCGACGAAATTGAACGTCGTCCTGCGGTGACAACTCGACGGGGCAATACCATTCCTTGTTTTCCAATACTAAACATGATAAATACTTTTAATGCCAACGATTTCAGTGTGTTGATGCTTACCAACTGACTATAAGAATAACCACTTCCTTTTTTGAAGTCGGTTAAAAATATTAAAGAATAAGAAGAATACATTTTGTAGAAGCAAAGTGTTTTCTACATCATCAGCATTAGGCGAAGTTGGAAACTTAAAACTTCACCTAAAATATAATGTAAGAGACCACGGAATTATCCTGATGACTAACTTATAATACATAAGAAACCATTAAAGAATAAGAATAATACATATTGTAAAGCAAAGTGTTTTCTCATCATCAGTCTTACGCGTGTAAAAGTTGCAAAATGTAATTATTTATAACTGGACATGAAAGGTCAGAAAAAATCAAATGTTAGATACGTGAAGCGTGAAAGCCCGTGCGTCCGGCAAAAGGCACTCACGGACGGATGGTACAAAAGCGCTGGCGAGATTAACTGACGAACAAACAAAGCGTAAATATACTCATAAATAATAACGCCCACGTCGGAATCCCAGACGACTTAGGGAACCAATGCACTTCATACGTCAATCGATAATGTTGATGAGAGACGCTCAACAGAACAATAAGCCAGGATGCGTTTTTTAACCACATTCTTTATCCACCACCCGAAGACCTATTACACAATAAACTTTTCAAACTTGTCGCATTGGCATCGAAATATTAAAGCTCTCAGAATTTCATTAAGTCGAGGACAAGCACCCATTCTAAAACAATTCAAATTCCATTTAGTTTCAATCGATGTACCATCAAAGTAATGTACCTAAGTCATGGGAACTTGGAACTAAAACTTTGACCGTTACCGAGATCCATGTTAAAGTTTCATCAACAGGTTCTACTCAGTTGAAATAGAACTTTAGGAAATTACTTGGGCATCCCTCAAATGTGTTCAGGCAATTTCTTTGTTCCCGAATGTTTCATAACTCAAGGTTAACTAAGAATGAGCAAAGGCGCGTATCGCAAGAATTTCTACTCAATTGAATTTTTCAAGTGAACAAATTTCAACAGACACCATTTCACATATTATGATTAGATTTCTTCGAAGTGCGAAAGCTGCAGTTGAAATCAGGACCAGTGACTGTGATCAACAAGTTAGCAAGGACTTCAAGCGGAAACCTCTGAGGCTTACATACGCGTTCTAGAATTTAGTTCGCTACTTGTCACAAGTCGTTTATAGCTTAGATAGGGCAGGAAGGAGCTGATATATACGAGACCCGGATTTCCATGTACGTTGCGTAAGTCCATTACGACATTAAACTTACACTTTTCATGAGCCTACAAGCTCAATACCTTGTAATGATAAGTTGAAAACTTACCTATTTCATCAGTTACAATTTCCATTAACGACGCAATCTAAATGAAAAATTAATTATTTGATACTCATGTTGCTCATTCACTCAGAAAGAACCCTTAAAATATTTTCATGCAGAAGAAATCTCATAAAAGATTAACTTTTTTGGAATAAAAAGAGAGACTTGTGATATTATAAAAAGGCAAAAGGTACAATTCCATTTGAAAACATAATTATCAAATGGGAAAAACGTAGGCTTCCTTTAATTTGAATAATTTTAGCTAATTAATGGTTTCAACCCACATAATCTTTGGAGTGATTTTAAAATATATGAATACCTATACTAATTTCAGCATCAACTTCAAGAACAATATACGCTCTGATTTCAATTTAATATCCGGACTGCCAACCTCCCGAGCCAATGCGTCGATACGGGACAAAGGGAGTCAATCGAATAAATTATCATCTACATATTTATGGGCTTCGCAAAATAATGTCATCGAATTCTTTGCCCCAACGGCTTTACTAACCGTTTATTTATCCGTGTACAAGGTAAAACAAAGCGATTTGGATTTACAGACCGCAGAGGGCCTTAGGTGAATGCTTCACAAGTTGCTTCCACTACATAAAAACGAAGGCCCTTTTACGAAAATCAAATATAAGTTAATAAGGCAGTCTCTAGGACATTTTAGGTTTTGAGAAACTTACACAAGATAACTAAACGGCACGATATCCTTATTTTGAATTTAATCGAATTGCTCGGATTTCTCTCTAAAGGATCACTTATTCAATAGTGTCCTTCAAATTATTTAATAGACTTGATCCCGAATTGTAATTAGTTATTTGTATACACTAAGGTTTACCACTTAAAGTAAATAAAGCGGTATATATTTAAATTAAGTAACTACACTCCTAGCGATAATGAATAAATCTCGACCATTGTTTCTTTTCATCTCTTGTGCCTTTTCGTCAACACTTTAATTTCTTTGATAAAACGGTTTGAAACATAACAATTCGTATGGTTACTTTCAGTAAAATAAATTACTTATATTGTATTGAAAACTGTCCCGTCAGTAGGTGTAAATGGAGATGCAGTTAAAAGTAAGCATCCCCTATATCAATGTTTTAAAAAAGCAACTTTAAGGTTGTTACTCCTTTTATTGCGTTAGGAACGTGCATAATACTTAAATTCTCTTTTGAACTACTCGTAATGAAACAAATAAAACGTTCTAGTAGTTTTTAGGGTTCCGTACCTCAAAAGGAAAAAAGGAACCCTTATAGGATCACTCGTGTGTCTGTCTGTCTGTCCGTCTGTCACAGCCAATTTGCTCCGAAACTTGTAATGTAAATGTAAATTAGTGACCGCAACAGGGATGCGTAACGTAAATTAATTAATTTTGAACATGGGGCCCACTTTTGGGGGATAAATTAGAAAATTTTAAAAAAAAGTTGTGCAACTGAAATCGTGTGACATATCAAATGAAAGGGCTTATTGTGAGGATCTTAAAGTAATTTTTTTTTGAATTTTAAGTAAAATAGTTTAGAAGTTATTTAGGAAAATAGGCGAAAATTGACCATTCCCCCGCCCTTATCTCCGAAACTAACGGGCTTAAAATTTTGAAAAAAATACAGAGAATAGTTCTTTACCTATAGATTACAGGAAAACCTATAAGAAGTCTATGGTATTTAAAGTAACATAGGAAATTTCAGTTTATCATGTATGGAACGGAACCCTCTCCACGCGGGTTTCACTCGCACTTGACCGGTTTTTTTATTTTATTAAAATTATGATGTTATAAAGATTAACAAGGTTTAAATTTAGTGTGTAGAGGTATAAGTATAACGTAAACAGAACAAAGACAACGTGAAAGTTGTAATTTGACACATACAAAGTTTGTTAATTCTCCAAAATCAATAAATTTCAACTACTTAAACGAGATTCGTTCAAAACTTACTGAACCTCGTTACACGGGGATTACAAATTTATAAGACAAACTAGGCCAGTTTTATTAAAACGAAAATCTTTCGGTAAACGAGGTTTCGTATGTTCGCACGAAGTTTAAGCAGTATCTAGTACCTACAATAAATGTGTACCTTTTACTTAGAAACTAGTTACTAGAACAGAATAAGATTTTAATACGATAGAGATATCGTTTGGTGAGAACCAAACAAGGGATCATCCATAAAGTACGTCACACTAATTTCGTGTTTTTTTGACCCCTCCCCCGTCCTTGTCACAGTTAGTCACATTTGTAAGACCCCCCCCCCCCCCCTCCCTAGTGTGACGTCACATATTTTGCAATTTTACAACTAGAAATTAATAAATTAAAACAACAGTTCCGAAATTAATTTTATTTCCATTGAAATCATTTTTTTATATAATCAAATAATGTTTTAATTTAATAACTCGCCAACAAAACGATTTATTTCTTATGCATATACAGATAGAGTTGGAAATATTTTTAGTTTATTCGTTAATAGTGCAAATTTGGCATTTTAACACTTAGATGTATTCGATTTTGAAATGTGACGTCACAAAACTTATGACCCCTCCCACCCCTTGTCACACAATGTCACACTTCGTAGACCCCCTCCCCCCCCCCCCCCTTAACGTGTGACGTACTTTATGGATGACCCCCAAGTCATAATAAAGGACCATTGAAAACCTGGATAAACAAGCCATATGGTGAAGAACCGATAATGACGCAAAAGCATTTTCTATTGCCGATAACCTACGTTTAATTGGTCCTTAACTTTTCATCGCATGACCAAGTGCTGCCACATAATCCAGGAAGCCGTTATAAAATCCGTTAGAAAACAAAAAGTACCCTGATAAGGACGAAGAAAATTTCCCAACTCCGTTCGCGGTCGTAAACTGAACCGAGGAAACATATTTTATATCCGTCAAAGTGTATCAGGCAGGATAGATAGTTTAATGATCGCGCCGACTGACGCGCCACTCAATCTGAGTCGTAATTGGGTCTTGGCACACGACGCCTTTTACGATCAAATTGTGCTTGAAGCCCGTCTCTATCCATTTAGTGCGGAATCACCCATAGAGATGATGTCGTTAGTCGGGCCTGGAAAATGGCACGTGACATTACACGGACGCTTATGTCACCAAAACATGCACGTTAACGTGGATGAATGCGCTAACCCTTTCCGTTGTTGTTTACGAAAACATCTAGTATTATTGGTTTGATGCGAATTTTTGGGCAGTTAGGGTTCGTTAGGGCAAGATGGAAATATGGATAGAAAGTGGGCTGAATGAGCTACTTATTTAATTACCAGCATAGTAGTGGCGCAGCCTGCCTACAAGCCGATTCCTGGCGGCTTTACCAATCTAGAAAGCTACGGCTAGCTGTCAGTGAAGTCCATGTTACTCTAACTAAATGTCAGACTCGCACGTACGGTTCTAACTCTTCCGGCTCCCCTTACGAAATATTTGACGCTTGGCCACTGCAGCATAGTCTAATTAGTTCGAATATAGGTACCTTCTTCAACTTACCCATCTACAACATGGTTGGGCAGGAATATGAATTACGGGTGATACCGTCAGGGATAGTGCAAATCCACGGATGTAGCATTGGTAAACTGCGAGGGAAATACCCTACTAGGTCCAGCGGCCCTAACATGCAAGAGACAAGGATATAAGTTAAACCGTCTTATTTCTAAGTACGTTTCTTTCACACTGGTGCCGACGAAGGAGATAGTCATAGAGATAAACGGGTTTAACTTATGTTTGTGTCTTGCATGTTAGGGCCGCTGTGTAGATACGCATCCTTAACTAATGCTATATCCGCGGATTTGCACTATGCCTGACGATTTCGCATAGAAATCTTTAAGAACAGTGTCCAGATTTTATGCACGTAGCACTCACAAGATTTAAATAAATGCAAATCTTGTGAGGAAACATATTTTAAACACAGCATGCAATTGCCAAAGTGAATAACGTTAAGTGTCGTTCTAACTCATGCGCGAGTCCGTTCACTTAACATCAGATACATTGACTTACGAGATATAATTTGATCAATAAAGACTCGTGTAATAGATGAAAATCATGTAGTTAAAATAAAAGCATAATAGGACTTTACTATTATAATTCTATATTTTCTTTTACATCTTTTAGTGTAATAGGTAAACATTTAATTGTTAAGCTTTGTTAAGTACGCTCTGCATACGCATTGAGATCCAATGATAAGAATTAATTCTATTATGGAATATATTTCGTCGTCGAGTGAACGACAATGCGATGAGTGGTTCCATTTGCTCACAAAGGTCCTCGAGTGTAATGATATGTACGCTAGAGTGCACTACTGTCATTATACGTTATGATGGATCCCTGTTGAGGTCATTAGTATAAATATCCATTATCAAATCCATTTAAGATATTAAATACGTCGTCCAATTCTTTTTCATTGTGAAATGTTTCAAACACAACCAAATATGCAAGTCATTTGTTCCAGGACACACATGGGTTTTGGTTCCTTAAATATAACTAGATTTTAATATTAAATTATTTCCGATTTAACATATTAAATTATTCTTCTACTCACGAAATTTCGTGGGAAACCTTTGAGGAAGTTCTGACTTTATTATATTACTATTTAAGTCTACGCTGATGATTACGGTATGGTCGAAAAAGGTTCTGGATCGCAATTATCAAACACTTTCCTTCCCCATTTTTCCTCCACTTTAACCTATTAACATAAACCCTCAGCCTCGACTTCGTTCGGAATCGCGGCGCTTGCGTCACTAAGCTGAATTTAATGTACCCGGGGGAGTTTCAGATGCCTAGGAATTTCCAGTCTAGGACAAGTAAAGTTGCACGGAGTCACCACAAGCGGAGAACGCTGTTATTGACATTGTATCCAAGTTTTGCACAACTTGGGTGTACAGGTGTTGTCGTCACTTAAGAGCGGTAGCTCTCTTGAAAGGCTAACGACGACGGCTGTTACTATTATCTCTTGATCTTAAGTCCTGCGATCCGTGAAAATTACTCGAATCAATTCTATGGATATGTTATGTAGGTGCGAAATTTCTGACTGAGTGAGAGTCGTACTCAGCACTTGATTACTTATTTTTTTTTAAATATCTACCACCATATTTCACCCACGTCATCATTCACCCACCCACCCAAGTTAAGATTTTATACCTAATGTGACGCACCTTAATGTTGATTTTTAAAAATTTAATTCTCTGGGAACCAATGTCTGTATATCCCACCAACAATAATAATAATTATTATTTATCAAAAGAGTTTAGCTGCAAATTAGGAATTTATATTTAAAATAATGAGCAAAAACTTTATCTAACTACATAAAGTAATTAAGTCAATTAGTTAGTTTTTGCAGTGCAGAGCCAAATTAACCTTCTGTTGAATGCTGGCACAGTTTACGTGGCAAGTTCGCAACAGCCAGGGCGAAGTGTGAACGAGCTATTAATACTAGTTAATAGTTGGTAAGTGCGTAATGAGATTACGAGGAATTGAGATAACTTTACCGCAACCGCATTGTGGGAACAGCGCCATCTTCCGGCGTGACACCAAGGGAATCTGTGAAACACTTTGGCACAACAAGAGGGAACCGGAGGGCCTAGCACAGTAGCTTTTATAGCGCACATACGTTTAGCATCAGTCAGTGTTTAACTGATTAGCTGGGTCGAAAGAGACGAATGCAGACTTAAAAGCTCACGTTAATGTGAGACAACATACTTTGATATTGTCATACTTGCTTTTGCAATACCAATTTTATTTAAAACAGTAAAGTTTTAGATAATAGGTGGCGGTGAGCCCTGGCTATTATTATTACTGGCTGGGTACCTACCTACCGTTGATTTTAAAAGTATAAGCAGTTAAAAGTTTCAGTATGTTTTATCGGCTCTTTTAACCGCCAGCATTGTTCGTTGCTAAATATGAATCAGTCAGCATTAACTTCAGATAAAACCAGATTTTACCCGAAATTGATTTATGGTCTTATTAAAAGATGCCGATGATCCACATTATCGTTTGCACCAACAAAACACAAAATGGCAGACGATATGAACCGTTTATCGATTCATATGGACGGACTCGACACTCTGGAAAGAAACTACCAAGAACACTTAAGAGCATCTCGTAAGTAACAAATTCCGTATTGTTCGTGCAGAAGTAAAAATTTGACGCCGCTTGCCGACACAATGGGCGCTATCCGAAACTCGCAGACGCGACGTTGACAAATGACCCGGACTTGAGACACTTGGACAGGTGATCCGGAGAGATGTCCGGTCATTGTGGCTAGAGCTCCGAAAGGTCTAGGAAATGTAGCCTAATGTAGAAAAAGTTTGGCGCAATAAAGTATCTTGAAGTGATTGTGCCATGTCATCTATACACATATCCAGTGGAACTTTAATCAGTCTTGTATCATTTATCACTTCATAGGCCACCGTAAGTGACATTGACCTCCAAAACCTAAATGCCGCGCCGTTGTTGTAATATACATAATTTATTCGAAATATATAATCTGTAACATTCTCTTTCGTCTCTCGTAAGAATGTTAAGTATCACGGTAGTTTCGACGGTACAGTTACGCAATACGCGACCAGCCAGAGAAAGTGGAACTTGCGATGAGAGCTGATGACGTCATTTATACGCCTTTGGAATTGGCCTTCAATGGCGAAAGGCGGTGATCATGATTTCGTTTCTACCCAGCTAACTCTCGCGGTTTTGGTTTAGTAGAAAGTACTTGTACGAGTAAGTTCGTCGTGTTCGCTACTAGGTACGTCTAGCATTTTAGCAATAGCATAATTTTTGAGTATGCCCCTGAATGCCACCTTCGAATTGAACGAAAAATCTTTCGGCTTCCACATAAACAATGGATTATTTAATGGCTGTTAAGTGAAAATTTCTCAAGAAGCACATTCACACCTGAATGAAAGTGATGACGTAGCTGAAGGTGGAACGCGGTTGCCCATGAAAAGGCTATTTATTCTAAGGGTAAATAGGCATTGAAAGGAAGGAAGTTGGACGAGGCACCGAAACTGGAACTTAAAGATCGTTCACTCTTGTTCGGTGCAACTGTACAGACGCAACCTCTTGAAATAATTACCCAGGGCATCATTCCGGAACATGATTGGAGTAGCTATACGGCATGGCTGTACCAAGGCGGTGGTGACCAGCCGCGGTCGAAACCTACCACCGGTATAAATTGCTAAGGTGACAATTAATTTAAATACCTCTCTGCTTGTATATTTATTTAACTTAAACCACCTAAGTTATGGCCAAATTCACAAACCATATCGGCCTTTGATCTGAGATTAAGTCTCCGTCAATTAGCTGTTAACCACTTTAATCAAAGATCAATTCGAGAGTTCTTTGTGAATTCGGCGTATTAAAAAATACCAAGTTGTCCTGCCATGACAAAAATTAAAATTTCGTTCAGGCATATGTTTATTGGCAGCTGATTTTGGCAACATTGCGCAGCAAAGCGAATTTCCTCAGTGAACTCTCCCCCTTAAATTCTATCTTAGACGCGCGTGGCCTATCAAAGTTCTACAATTCCTCATATATGCTCCGTGCTGGGTTCATCGCAACCGCAATTCATTACGCTAAGAAGTTCCGCTATTGAGCGCTGAAATCATATCTAAGATACAAAGCGAACGTTCCTAAGACACGCGACTACTAACGAACAACTAAACTTGAATACGAGCGAAGTATTCGCTGGGCCAGAAACTTTGCCACATTACTCGATAATTGATAAAGTTTCGGATAATAATGTGGAAGCCGCGGAGGCGAGGCAAATATTGGTAAAACTGCTTACCGACGCCGAAAGGCCGCTCAGAGTTGAGCTTAATGGGCCGATTCGTGAATTGCTGATTACACACTGAAATCACAAACTGCCGTCCGTTGCTCCACACTTACTTCTTATATTTACTGACAATACTCGTAGCTGCCTCATTTCCTCTTCACTTAATTGCCATCTGAGGGCCTAAAATCGTCACAATCACCAAAAAAAAATAACTCAGGACTAAAGGTTATACCTTAACCGAGTTCGGTTAATGCTTCTTACCAATATAACATACAAATCGCTATGAATACCCGGCTCACAGTAATTAAGAAGAAATTATTGATTTTCATGACAAGCAGATAAGAGAACGAACGTCAAGGAACATGATTCGTCATAAAACTTTATTCGAAAACGATTGAAGTGATATATTATTGAACTAATTGCAGTATTAAAACATGAGTTCATTGGAAACAAGACACAAAATAAACTGATGTTTTCCAGTATCATAAAAGAACGTTCCAAAGCGACCTTGATGCAGTTTCGTGCCACTCACGCCCCAGTTACCGTCGCGTGCGTTTGTCACGTGACTATGCACAATGCACACGAACGTGTCACGCCGTAACCGACGCGTAATGCAGCATTACGATACGTGTGCACTTGACAACTTGTTAACGCGCAAACGTGCTGTTTCGCGTTGCCACTAAATATTAAGTTCATTTATGTAATGAGCGTCATTTGTTTGTAATAAAACAGACTTTCTGCATGGCCCCAAAATACAAACCAATCCTGTATGCAATAAAATGTACTACATTGTATTCAATAGGTGATGCCTAATTTGGACGGAATAACTCAAACAAACTTCAAAAGGAACAGTAAAATACGACCGATTTAAAAAGAACCTTACAGAATCATTCCGCACAGCGGGAGCTCTAGATGAATCGTAGCCTTCCAGCTCGTCGTTTTATCCTTATTTCAATCATCTGAAGTGTCATATGCAAACGAACACGATATCAGATCAACTCTGTATATTGTACCGGCCATCGTCTGATACGAGTGCTCAAGAAAAAGCTTTACACCAACTTTCCGAACTTATTAGGAAAGTCCAAATGCTATAGCCATCGTATTCGAGCTGCGTTTGTTTGTAACAAGTTTTTTTCGGAAGTTTGGTCGTATATGAGAGAACATACATGAAATTAACGTTCCAACTGTAGAATGCGCGTATCTCATAAATATTCAATAGTAGTTAGGAGAAGACTTGACATAGCTCAGCCCCCTTTGTCGTTAACTTAGTTAAAATCCTATTGTTCAAGAAGAACATTGAGAAAGAGTCATCTTACCTGAGATCTGAAGCCAAAATAATAAAGGCAGGAACACTAAATCGAACACCGAAATAAAGTCGGGCACTATGCGATTATTCTAGCAGGTGGCTTTAGAATACATCTTTTCATTCGCTCCACTAGCCTTGCGGCCCAATCATGAGTGCGTCAATTTACTCATGATTTGTGTTACTTAAGCAATCGACTGATCCAATTCTATAACAAAAACGAACTCAAACAGAAGTAAAAATTTAATTGTAATATCGCGAAACGGGCCAAACGTATATAACGAAAGGTTATCAGAAAATGCATTTGTTTTTGCATGAAAATTCAAATATTACTGTATTCCGCTTCCACCATATGTGTACTACCCAAATCGTTTAGTCACAAAATTAATTACAGCATAATAGAAGTTTCTCGAAGCACGCCAAAAGTAATTAATACAGCCATCAAGAATTAAAGCCTAAATCAAATGTGACGCCGCGTCAAATTTAATTACAACGAATTCATGACCAACAATTGTAATTGCGTTTAGAATTTGTAATGTTACAGTGAATAATTTAGAAGAATTATTAGTATAGCTACTGTTTCACGTTCCCGGGTTTTCATTATTAAAAAAAATCTTATCTTTTCAGTGCAGTGGAAGCCTCTCTAGCAAGAGGGTCTTCTCTCGTCTCGTCTCTGAGTTTTTTGGAACTTAGGTAAGTTCAGAATAAAGTTTGATATTGACCACGAGTATTTCGGTGAAAGAAAACATCGTGAGGAAATCTGTACACACCTGCGGAGTACCTTTTCAACGATGTACGTGAAGTCCCCAATCCGCACTGGGCACGTAGATGCCTCTTACAATGAGGGCAATCCTCATTGTAAGAGGATGCCTGTAACTAGAAGGTGGGACCTTTATAGACCGCTGAATGATCGCTTTAAATAATTAATGAAGGGCAAACATCTGTCAAGGACAAAAGGTTGGCATGATGTATGTGAATTTACCAATTTGAACTCTCGGTGACCGCATTTGTAATTTAGATATTCTACCCCTGTTTATAAAACAAAAGCTCCATACATACTTATGAAAAGATTAATTTAATCTAAGTACCTGTGGAATTTAATTAAAATTCTACGCATGCCAAGAGCGTGCACGAACCTTTAAAATCGATTATTCGCGTGTCACTCGCTAAACATCAAACAAACAGACACTTTTCAGGGAAAGGATGAATGTTCGTTCCAGCTTTCTTGAATATACTCAGATTGCGGCATGCATATTACACAGAAGGGAAAATATAATGAAAAATAAGCAGCGCATTGAAACTTAGTAAGCAAAATAGTAGAGTTATTAGACGTCGCCAGTATAATATAACGGCGGGCAGCTGCACACCGTTGCATTTATAGTGACTCTATTCGAGGCGAAACTCCAAAAGTTCACACCAGCTCCATAAAGCAAATGTTACCACAGTGCAAAGCACGCTCGACTAGTGTTGCCATAGAGTCTGGTCGGTCAACTGGACATGTCTGGTAGGAATATCCGAGTCTCGATTTTACCATTTAATGACGGATGCATAGTAACATAGTAACGCATAGTGGCAAGGATTTCATTCGGTACTTTGAATGAATTTCCAGGTACAGGTATTACGAAGTGCAACAGTTGTAGCCTAGCAGTCCAACGCGCGGCCTCTCGTGCAGGGGGGGGGGGGGGGTCACGGATTCAAATCCCGGCTCGAATTTCTAAGATTTTTGGATCTCATGTGTGAAGTAAAATAGTCCAAAGACTACTGCCCAGCCCTGACCGGACTTATTTGTTACTTTAATTATAATAATTGTACTTTTTACTGTGGAGTCTGCTCGCGACCACATCAAGAAAAGTCATAATTTAACGTGATTAAGCCCCGTTATTACTTCATAAATATGAGTGAATATGTGATTGTATACTCCAAGAGGTATCTAACGTACTTCCTTGCGGTGCAATACCAACTCATTGTCACCCGACTCATACCCTAGTAGCAAGTTTCAGTGTAACGTCCAGCTCTATTGCTGATATTAATTTACTAACATGGCGGACCAACAATGCACCGGTGACTGGCAAATTTCCAACGATCACTGCCTCCAAGCTTACTACCGTCGCGGGCCGCACCCAGGCCAAATTCAAGCGGAACCCTAATAAGCTAGATATGAAAGTCAACGCTGTTAATTATAAACAGTACAGTTATAATAAATTCATTTAGACGTAGAAATCGGCCAACTTGCACTTATATGCGATGTTACTAATGAAACGCTCCAAGATATTAACGCAAACTGATCATCAGATAACAGTGAAATCAGTTTGCTTTAATCTAAATCTCAAAGCGGCCGCCGCACAAATGAAAGAATTGCTTACGAAGGTGCTATTAGCCATCCTGGTGAGAGTTCGACGACAGAAGTCACAGCAGAATATGGATAAACAATCGACATTGGAATATTCATCACATGCGCGACCCCCGCCTGTGACCTAAATCGTTCGAAGTCGGAAAGACGCATTTTCATTTAGATGGCGAATGAATCTTCGTGGTTGGAGAGAAAAATAGGGCGTTCGTAAAGTTTCGGCGCTCGGCTGTTAGGGCGAGATTTTGTTCAAGAGCAATTCATTTCTTTGATACCCAAATGTCGAACAAGAAATCGTATGATTGATATGCGGTAGAACTTTTAGTCGACCTTTGTAAAGTTGTCAGTTATGATGAAGTTCACACTCCGTGTTTAATTAATATTTTTCTAGTCTAAGCTATACCTGAGATTTCTAGAACGAGCATCAAACCGAGCTCGCACCATTTGGCCACGACCGACTGACACCTAGATGACACCGCGTTGTGTAACGAACCGTCGAGAACCGTGACCTTTCTCAGGCACCGTCTGATGCTATTTCACCGTACGTGGCTTAGTTGCTAGTTTATGACGTAATTAATGTTTATATGCAAGGAATGTATGGACATCGAGGTATATTTGGAGACTGTGCTGGGTTTAAATCATTTATAATTGAACATTAGCATAGCGCTTGCGTTGAATTTCTAATGGTGTTTGTGAGATAACAGACAAAAGCTTCGCATTGGTTTCTTTCTAATATTATTATAAACTTTTTATATGTTGACATCTAAAAGGTAGCTTCAGCTGACAAACATTATTGTTTGAAAACAGACACTTTAAGTCAAACGGAAATAGTGCAGCAGTTACAATTGACACGGCCACTTTATTTGTCCGAAGTTGGCCGTTATTTTAAGTGCCATAGAGTCGTAAAAGTCGAAACTTTAATGCGTGGACGGCGACAACGAACATTGTACTAAGTGCCAATATCAATTTAACGTGTGAGAGAAGTCATCAGGCGACATTGGATGCGCGCCAAGCGGCATGCGGCGCAGCCAAGTCACGACTGAGGGTGGTCCGGAAAACAACTTCGTGCAGCACCACCCACCAAGCAAATAATTTAGCTGCACTACTCTTTTCGATGTGACTATCTCTTAAACTTAATCGTAAACTGGCCGTAATAGCTCGCGCGATGCCATACGGCGTTTAATTCTATAGTTCAAGCTTTAAGGCTGGCGAGCCCTATAGTTGTAACGGTGTTAGGAGAAAATTGCTTCCGCGTCGCCGCACGCAAAACTACCACGCCATTTCTACTGCATTATTTTGGTTTAATAAGCGGTTGAGGAAAATAAAGACCGAAATATTACACTGCGAGTTTTAAAATCAAAAGGAGCACATTAGCAATTCTGCGTTGCGTGCCTATAGTACAGGAAGCGATGTGAGAGATATTTACCGTGAGGCAGTGGTCGGACGTTTATACGTGATACAGGAACTCCAACTAATACCTACAAGTCTTCTCGTAAACAATGAAGATATAAAGATAGACCGTGCTGCAATTATGACTGACATGAAACTCATTCGCATGGTCTAAATCATTGTAAAGCCAGGCACACTTGGGTGCATTGTGCGGGCTCTCGTCGTTTATGGAACGACCTTGTTCATCAGAAACATTAATCTTGGATGTCATTTAGATGTTGGATTGTGAATTTCCTTAACTACAAAAGAATATTCAAGCACGAGTCGCGATTGTTCGAGCTACACGTTTCTTAGTAAGGCATTTTCAATGTGTTCTTTTTTATTTAAGAAATGTTTACATTTTGGGCGTGCTTATAAAGAGAACCAAATCAAAAGGTGTTTGAGGCGAAAGACGTTTCAAAACTAGAAGATACATTACTAGATCAACGATATGAACTGGTGCATAATATAAACGCGATGAGATGAAACTGACAAATACCTGTAATTAACTTGACGACCAACTAAAGACATGCTCAAAATGTATTAAAAAGGAAAGGAAAAGCAGAGAATCGCATTTATTGTTAATGAGCAAATACTGAAAAACAGCATAAAGATAGTCCAGTTGCAACCAGTGAGTCCCGGGGCGCCGCGCGTCCCGGGTTGGTTAATCGTCGAAGTTCGATACAAGCCCGGCGGCGCAGAAACTTCGGCCCCAGCTGATAGAGCAGGCTCGTTTTGTTTAATGTGACCACGCTAGTTAAGTGCATTTATATGTATAAATATTAACAACTTTGAATTGCTGTTGTGTTTAGTTGGTTTAGTTCAGCTTTTGGATTACAAGGTTGAAGTATACAACCGGGCGTGTATCAATAGGAATTCATTTTAAGTTTTGGTATACCTTTTATTTTTTTACGAGTTTTGAGTATATTTTGAAGTTGGCGATAGAGCTTAACGACATTGCTTATGGTACTTGTTATAACTTACTTTGATATTTCATCGTTAATGATACTTGTACATGTTGAATAATGAATTTTAGCTAGGCTAATAGCTCGCTAGGAAATTGTTTTAAACTGGACAACAATTAGCAATCATCCTGATCTGCATAAATATTAAGAATATTTAAAGGATAACTAATCAAAAGGGAATGAGTCAGTGCCTAATTGTTTTCTACAAGCAAACATCAAGTGCATCTACTCGAGCACTACAGTAATCAGTTTCATAAATGTAAAAGCTAAGTGCACCACTGGCTCGTGTTTACAGTAGCTTTCTGCTCTGCTACTTATGATACCGTTATTGTTTCTCTCTGTATTATTTTTATAACTTTTTCCGTATTATATAGAATAACATTTGCTTTTTCATTTCATAACACTGCATTGAGGAAACCACCTTACCTACGCACCTTATAAGGTGATTCAATAATGGAATGATTAATAATTTTAATATACAACGAGGCAATGACTTAATACAGGAAAACAAATAAAACTTGACGAATCACTCACTATAAGGAAATTATAGCCTGCTATTGCTCGACTAGCATAAAGTCGTCTACATAAGTGTAAATAAACGCAAAATAATTAACATAAAAAATTGTTACTGATGGCCGAATTCACAAGCACGATTGAAGTATTTGTTTAATAAATAAATATAAATAAATAAATTAGGGGACAATCTTTACACAAATCTAGTCCCAAAGTAAGCTCTAAAGGCTTGTGTTATGAGTACTAGACGACGACATAAATACTTATATAGAGAAATAAATACTTAAATACATAGGAAACATCCAAGACTCAGGAACAAACATTCGTGCTCATCACACAAATATTTGCCCGTACCGGGGATCGAACCCGGGACGCTTGCGTCTGAGGTAGGGTCACTACCAACTAGGCTATCCGCGTCGTCAATCATGTTTACAGATTAAATTTTTAAGGCACCCTAAACTAGATGTAAAGCTATAAATAAACGTCCTTTAATTAAAGACCAATTTGAGTCTTTGTGAACTCGGCCATGAGATATGTTAAAATCTAGAAGAGGTTATATTTTTGGACAGTAATTTATACGTCTTTTTTGTATGAAACCGCACAATCTCGTTAGAAGTTTGAGACGGAAAATTTTCTTTATTTAATCGGGATATGTTTTTGGACGGAATCCAACCAATACCGGATGGGTTAACGCTTGTTCTCCAGCGGAACAAATTAATCTTTGCGTTGTAGAGCAAACACTCGGAATTACTTTTAGAATCTCACTAAAGACGACGCTGTAAAATCCTTGCGAAAGATAGCGCTGTATTCGCAGCTCGGGAAGAAATACCACTACGCGACTTTTATATTTATAAGATAATCTAGGTTTGCTGTAAATGAACTGCTAGTTTTTCCCCGCTGAGTCGTTACGTAAAAGCTACGAGTAAACTGTTAAAACGTAGTCTATGGGTTCCGTAATGAAATTCATACATTTTTCTAGCGCTTTCTCCCGTTAACTCCGGATTCGTTTAATGAAATTAAATCAATTATTTATAGCACAGAATGTGCTTGGTAAAAACGATTGTCATCTTTAAGTTATTTTTGTTACAAGTGGCGCTCGAACTGTAACTTTTTTAGCTTTATTCCTCATATACCATTTTATTGGTATGTGCTTTTAACAGCAATACCACTCAGGTCCAGATCGGAAATAAGTCTCAACAAGCAAGGTTATGGGTCGACCAACTTTTATGAGGATTATCAACGTCGTTATCTCACTGAAATAAGGTCTCGTATTGCCTGGTACATACGGCGAGACTTTATGCTGCAGCACAGAGTAATTGACACGCGCCCGCGGCTGAATGGTGATAGAATCGCGCAGACTTCCGCAGATAGACTGAGCGTTTTTACTGGCAGATGATTCTCTAACACACAAAACGCCTCATTCGCCGATAAAATCTTGGCTGCAGCATAGAAAACCGGTTTGGGACTCGTCGTCGAGCCATCGCCTGGCAAGTTAGAGAATCCTACTCACACTAGATACGGGGAAGCTGTCTGCTCAATGGCGTTGCACCCATTTGTTTACCTTGCTTGCTGCAGAGGACTTCAGTTATATCTCGGGAATTTCACAAACGTTTAGATCCACGGCAGTGCGGTGTTGAAATACAGTTACAGGAATTACAGGAATGCCAATGGTCTTAAGGAGACCATCGGAGTTATCTACAATGTAATAAGTTAATCTAACACATTTCTGGCTTGCCATAAGAATTCCTGTAGTTATTTTGGTTTAGACATGAAGCATATTTAAAAATGAATGCTAGTATTGACAAAACTGTACACTTAGACGGGTGAATGTCAACGCTTCCAATAATTTTGTACTGCTTGACGAACCGCTTCTTTGCCTACGGTCGTTCTGCACTGAATGCATGCCGATATGTATACAGAGCCAACTGTATAATAAGAGCAATATGTAATAATTGCGTTAACAACCGCGGGAATTTATTAAAACGCAGCGATAATAATATGTGGCCTTGGTACACTAAGTGTATCAAAGTCACATACCCCAACCACTCTCTATTCCATTATCAAGTAAACGCAGTAGTATGCAATTAGCTTAAATCTCGTATATAAAAGTACTGCCTAAGAACACAGCAAGTTAATCTAATGAGTCAATTCCGACGAGTCATCTGAAATGAACTGTTGTTTGAGTTAAACAAAGACCAATTTGTTGGGAACCTCAGGGATTAATGCGAGGTACTTCAACGTTATGGCGAGATCGTTCGTAATACTAATTACATTTTTGTTCATACAAAAGGGTAGACCGCAGATTTATCTGATTAAAAGTTTATTTATTTTTTAAATTATATTCCCGAATGTTTTGTTGTTTTCATTAATTCACATGTGTGTTATCTCATTTAATTCATCCAAGACACCCTAATGAATAAAACTCTGAATAACTTGTGTTCAGATGGCCCTCTAAATGTAATTAAGTACTACTCTGTCTGATTGAAATCCACCCAATAAAGTATGCAATTGACTAGCACAAATAGAACTCGTTAATAAATATAGTGGAGCGTTAAATGCAGTCCGTTTGATTCACTTAACAACAGTCCAGAGACAACAGAAGCTAAAACCATCACGTCGCGTCCGTAGCGTTATGAGCCCGACATTTCCGTCGCGTGTTTACATACTGCACAGGATGCACGCGCATATAGGGCATTAGGGCACATCCCTTTGCCATCGACAGCTTACCGTGACAGAACGTCGCTTCTAGTAGGGACGGGAGGCAAGCGAATAACTAACAGAATCTGATACATATCTATGACTACTATCTGATACACATCTACTCACCTATCTACTTAATAAAATTCTTAACACGGACTGACAGACAACGCACAGCCTAAACCGGTGGGTCTAACAGCATGACATTTTGCACAGGATTTTATTATATAACGCAGGTAAGCATTACCAAAGGATTTTTGAAAATTCGTCCTCTAAGTTGGTAAATACTGGATGAAAGTTCGTCATTTTTTAAGTTAGAAATTCAATTTGGAAATTGGTTTAGGCTTCTATTGATAAATAGAAGTCAGTTATATCAGTGTTTTTGGAAATTTATCTCCTAAGGAGATCAAATGAAGGAGGAAAGTTTGTCTTGGAAGGGCGTCATCTATGAAGTTAGAAACGTGGAAGTAGGCTTATGAAGAACTTCGAAAATAAGTAGTTTGAATAGTTGACGTGCACTGGTGACACGATTATTGTTCGGAATGGCACTAATTCCCACGCTTCGTTTCCCATCTAACTGGGTTATAATTATGGCTTATCAGTTAAAGCGTCGACCTCGCGTCTTGCTGCACGCAATCGCTGCATGCTTACCGGTTTCGCCACGGAATTGTTCACTTACCTGAAATGGAATAGAAGTGAATAGGTATTAGAAATGTGTACAACCGATTATGCAGTAGAAAATTACGCTAACGACACAAAAATGCATACTTCTATCCAGAATACAAGAGTCATGAAATGACAATCGAATCGCAATGTAATATCAAGCGAAAAGGGGTCATTAAACGCGCAATATTCCAGTGGGAAGTCAATCATAAAGATAACCCGCAATAATGACGCAGAGCACCGCCCGGAGGCGTCCTACCCACATGTACGTAATACATGCCTTATATGTAAGGCAATTCGACAATTTTATCACCTCGTAAAACGGCCGTGAACGGCGAGTACGTCAGCAGTTAATTGGCGTATTTTCAGACTAAATGCGGGAATTAATTTAATATTCATTCGGTGCCATATCGGCGGCCATCAAAATCTGGCCTCCGTTTAACGGTCCGGGTACGTACGATGGACGGAACCCGTTTGTTCGATCGAATAAGGTCATCGGATCAATCGCGGATGCTCGCGCTGCACCAGTTCCATCCGGCACACAACATAAATGGGCCACTTAATTAGCTGTATTATAAAAGTTAATCCGAAATTAAGGTAAAATTAAACTGCATTAACACCGCATATTGCACTGTTGTAATTGTAATTTGAAAATTCATGATGCCGTTACACGCTACCGTTCAGAACCGGAATCTACTTACCCTACTTGAAAGTATAATACTTTTCAACTGAAAAGTCAGCTAGAAAGTCAGTTAGCACACTCTTTATGCCTAACGATTATACGGCATTCAATGATTCTTGACGTGATTCGAAGAACTTCGAGAAAGTACTAGTAGAATTGACTTGAGACAGAATTTAATTGTCATCTGTATAACTTTTTTAAATCATAATTACCCATTAAAAACATTGGATGCATGAATGCCTTCATGATCGCAAGGATAAGGCGTTTAAACAATCATGGTAATTAATATTGATTTGGTAAAGGCTCATCAAGATATTCTAACCGACGGGTTAACGTCAAGAATGGCGTCCATCATCATCATCGTCACCGGCCTATATACGTCAAACTGCTGGATACAAGCCTCATCTCATAATAAGTTGAACAAGGCAGTAATCTCTACTTACGTCCAATGCGGATTGGAACTTCACACACATCGTCAGATTACTTCACAGATGTGTGCAAATTTCCCCACGATGTTTGCCTTCACCGAAATACTAGTGGTAAATACCAAATAGAATCCCGCATATAATCTCCAAGAACTCAAAGGTGTGCGAGTCCAGATTTGAGAATGGCGCAAACGCGGCAAAAGTTCTATCCTTTTTAGAGTTAACGAACCTATATGATACGTTTGAAACCATCCGCCCTGAGGGATCGAAAAGTTAAAAACACCCGCTATTTATACTTCAATTATTGCCACAAACATAATAAAGGGGCCGTAGTGTAACATCATTACGGGCACATTTTAATCCAGCATTAACGGTAACGAAGCCGAACAATACACTCTATAAGTAGACTACTAATCCGAAACTAAGCAACCCTATTCTACTAATGTCGCAAAACTATTATTCAGGGTAAACTGTAACAGATACTATAACAGTAAGACCCACTCGCGCTCTATATAAATTAACTCACAAGGAGGAAAAAATTAAAATACGTAATTTTCAGGCATTCAAACAGTTTTATTTAATTAGCTAACTATTATCTATGGAATATAAAAGAGCTCTTGGTTGCCCCACGAACATCATGAGATGGCCTTATTTATTTATTTATTTATTTGGTTTACCAACAATTGTTTACACTGGCATTTCATTACAATAATAAAGTAGCTCTATAGTCTTAACTAAGTGTAACAACCACTTATAGGTAAACACCGCATGCATTGAATAATAGTACACATTTATCTACATTTAAACAAGAGTTAGTTAGTGTACAACAGTACATACGTAACTTATACTAATTTGGAAAAACAATTCAGAACGATTTTGCGAAATTTATGTGCAGAGTTTGAGTACATAACATAATTACAGAAGATAAATAATTAAATAATCAATTGCATTAATTACAAAAACAACACCGCAAATGGTCGCGCTGCAGATATTGTCTACGACTGTAATCGCGTGAGTCATGCAAGTGACATTACAAGACAGCGCTTGTCACTCAGACTAGCTCCTTTGTCTCCGAACATTAGATGAGGGACCACAGAATAGCTGCATACATTAAAGCGAGGTTCCTTCGAGATAATACCTTGCATGGAACATTGAGATATTTTACTTCCGTACTCATTTTCTACGTTACAACCGACTAGATGAACAGACTCCTGCATACGCATTCTTAGTTTGCGTTACAACAATCAAATATTAAATACGCTTATAGCGAGTGCAATCTCCTTAACAAAACGTCTGCAACAACCAGGAAAAATGGTCTGCTGAGGGAAGCAACAATCTCGCCTGAATGTTATGATAAGGGTTAGAATTGCTTGGCGTTCCTTCTTGGTTTGGAAACGATAACACATCTCTGTTTAACAAATTAGCCTAACTATTGTGACGAAGTTTCATAGCAAGATTGTTAGTAGAATAGACCGGTGGATAGCGAGCGGGAGGCCAACTCCGGCTCTCGGAATAAGGGTTAAATGAAATAGCTCTGTTGAAACTGCGGCAGTCTATCGTCTTTATTGGGCATTTCATTTATTCTATTCACTTATTTCCGGCGAGAGGATCCTCTTTGACGACCGAGTGCGTTCCGTTGAACAAATAAACCTAATTCCATCGAACAATACGATGGTTCTTTTCAATTTAACAAATTAAAGGGTTCTCGTGAATTTCGACACTAAGACCGATAAATTTACTTTATAAGCTACTAAATATTGTTTTATAGATCAGAAGGGAAAGGTAGAGATCTTGTTTTATTTACGTCCAGATAAATTAATTCTTAAAGTAAGTAAGTAGCTACTTCCGCAAAGTAACCAAGGTCATAATTGCATTATAGAACTTTACAGTTCAGTGGCGTTTACAACAATCAAAATCAAAACTTCAGTATGAACTTGTTAAATAAAAAAAGAGATCATTCATGTCTATAAATAATAATAATAATTAAAGAATCTATAAAATTATTCAAAAACAGAACTGGTTATTTTATGATCATTATTTCATTGACATAACAAGAGATTCAAAAAAAATTATTTTTTATGACTGAAGAATACACGCATAAGATGCAACTAGAGCTCTCATTTCCAAAGCTGTATTTTGGCTTCATGTCGAAACTCATCGAGTTCCCATTTCCATCTAGAATGCCGCGATAACTTATTTAATCTACACGGAGTGCGGATGCAATTTTAACAGTTAGTCCCAGCCGAAATAACGTGAATATTCTACGTAGTCACGACTCGTGATACTTGTGTGTTGCCCGTGCATTCACAGTGCAATTGGAAATAGTCGACTATTGCTTAATTTGTTATTCTTTATCAAAATTTAAAATATGAAGTACGAAAATTCAGATGTCGTGTCGGAAGTTCAGGTGGAAAGAGCTCATAGCGGACTGTTTTTTATTAATTATTACTTTTTCTAGTATTTTTTTCTTTTACATTTTCATACCCTGACTCAAATTTTTTTCACGTGTTTAATTTTGTAATGCCGCGCGCGGGCTCCCAAGCACTGTTACCTACTCTTAAAATAAAAACTAGCCAGATGTACGCCTAGAAGTTGCCAAAAAGTAGCTTAATATTTTATACGTTGCTGAGAAAGGTGCTAGTAATAATAATAAATGGGCAAAAATAAGGGAAAAAAGAATGAAACTGGTTTATTAATGAATTATCATATAAAAATACTCAACTGTTTTTATTATCTAACAATTATGAAGTTAAGCTGCCCATTTTACCATATTTATATAAAGCACATTTATATGAAGGCTATATAGCCGGGAAAGCATGATGACACACGATATGGTTATTTTAGTGTCTCAAACAAAAACATTTTGAAATGTAATATGCTACTTCTTTATTTTCTAAAATAAACTTTAACAAAAAGCTCGAATAACAAAAGTTGCTAAAAAATGTGCTAGATGCTAAATGGAAATGTTAGTTGCTAAATCAGCTGAAAAGATGCTAAATTGGCAACACTGCCCGCAAGCGACCCACTCTGCGCACGACCCGCATTTCAGTGTGGGTACCAGCATATTCGCGCCCCGGCGCGGCGGGCGCTATAGGTTATCGACGTCATTGTATTTCGTTTGGGTTGCTCTTGCTCTTGAGTGAGCCTTCTCATTATCAAGGCGAGTGCGAACAGAATGCACACGATGCGGTGCCTATGATTGCATAGTACAATTATCAAAATAATGCACTTCAATAGCACTCGGATTTTATAGACATTCATAACATTTTTAATAAATGAGGAACGTTACGCCTAAATGCTTCCTAAAAATACTTTAGGCAATGTGATGTCATCAGCGATTTAAAATAGGAAAAGTATGCAACAATAATATTTCGTTGCTTCTTTCTTCAGATATACCACCTTCTTTCTTCACCAATATATGTTATATATGTTGGTTTATATGTTAACAACGTAGTTTCCTAAACTTACAGGGCAACTTGCACGTTTTTTAAAGGTATCTCAATAGTTTTAAATGAAATGTACGCTATCTGTACCCGCCGCCGCCGGCCGGGTCACCATTGCAAGCTTCATTTCTTTTCGTGCAGGCAACGAGTGCACACGCTCTTCAAAATGCCTAAGCGCAGTATTGAAGAAAAAATTTAAAAATCAATTGCAAGATTAGGACAACGCAATGTGCAATGTCGCAAAAGGTTAAGGACGTCATCCTCAGAATCCGACGAAGAAAACCAGCAAGGTATTTATTGTTCAGTGATCACTATTTTATAGCCGATCTTATTTATTAAAACTGCTCAAGTGAAACTCGTGACCGTCATTTCTTAATCAGTTATAAAAACTGAATTTAGCTTCCGTAAATCTTTTTACGAAATAAAACTACGCACCTTAGGATTAAACGCGAGTTAATTCTAAGTGTTTTGTTACGAGTTAAATAGAACGTTGAAAAACGTTAGTAAATTTCACTTCACTAAAAAATCGTAAAATCGGGATTGACTGCGAGTCAATTGCGATATCGTGGGTAGCTGCGAGCTAAACACGTTGGCTTTATAGCTAATATTAGTGTGATATTATCTCATCACACCCACTAATTTCATAACGAACTTAAATTATTAATAAGAAAGTCGTGAGTGACTGCGAGTCTTTACGATAACGCGGTTAGCTGCGAGCTAACCACGCTTATAAAAAGAAATGATTAATTTTGAATAAAGTCAAGTAACTTACAATTAGTCTTCGTATATCGTTCGTTTTATTCTGGGTCGTGTAAATCTACCCTCATTGTTATTTTATAAAAATAAATAACGAAACTATTAATGAGAAAGTCGTGATTGATTGCGAGACATTACGATAACGCGATTAGCTGCGAGCTACCCACGCTTATGAAACAAAATACATAATTAGTTTTGAATAAACTCAAGTAACGTACAGTCATTCTTCGTATGTTGTTCGTTTTATTCTGGGTCTTGTAAATCTACCCTCATAGTTATTTTATAACAATATAAAACGAAATTATTTATAAGAAAGTCGTGATTGACTGCCAACCCATACGATAACGCGGTTAGCTGCGAGCTACCGACGCTTATTGAACAAAATAATTAATTTTGAATAAACTCAAGTAACTAACAATCATTCTTCGTATGGGGTTCGTTTTACTCTGGGTCTTGTAAGTCTACCCTCATTGTTATTTTATAAGAATAAAAACGAAATTGTTAATAAGAAAGTCGTGATTGACTGCAATTCCATACGATAATACGTGGTTAGCTGCGAGCTACCCACGCTTATGATATAAAATAATACATTTTGAATAAACTCAAGTAACTTACAATAATTTTTCGTATGTTTTACGTTTTATTCTGGGTATTGTAAATTTACCCTCATTTTTATTTCATAAAAATAATAAACGATATTATTCTCACATTTTAAACGGTGGAACTGTCAAATATTGAACAACCAAGATCACTGGAGCCCACTATGGCCCCAGATAATATAAGTCCTGGTTCAGGACCGACAGCAGCCCCTGAAACGGAGCCATCCTCGTCAAATGATATTATTCCTTCTTTGGTGGAAACAGGTCTGGACCCCGAATTGCTCTTAGCCTTAAGCGAATCTACGTCGGGTGTACCGGATTACGGTAAAGCAATTCACGAGAGCTTAGCCAAGCTATGGCTCCCTGTCTTAGAGAAGGGTTTGACAAAGGAGATTAAAGAAAATCTGATGAAACAACACATTATATTGCGTTATTTCATTCTCGATACAAAAATTGTTCACAAATAGTAACCTTCGTTCTACTAGGTAGCATTCGCACAATATTTAAAGAAATGATTTTCCGACAATTTTCCGGTGACTGTCACGCTCCCGCGTGCCGCCATTTCTATCGTCTTTTTTGTGCGAGGTAGCAAGCGCACAGTGTCAAATTGCCTAAGAGGCACAAATCGAATACCATAAAAATATAAATTAAGAATTGAGGAAGTCTGAAACCGCTTCGACGACTAATTATCTTGTCACCTATGGATTCCTCGATGGATGCAGTTAAATTCAGTAAGTGCTTAACCGTTATAATTGTTAACGTGATTTTAAAAGACATGGTTAATACTTTTTCACGTTTCATACCGCGGTGTGAGCCGAGAGCCCTCACGCCGGTAATTTTGATTTTAAATACCGCAACGTGGGCCGAGAACCCTCACGCCGGTAATTGTGACTTTAAATACCGCGGTGCGGGCTGAGAGCCCTCACGCTGGTAATTGTGATTTTAAACCATAGTGTGGGCTGAGAGCCCTCACACCGGTTATTGTGATTTTAAATACCGTGGTATGGGCCGAGAGCCCTCACGCCAGCAATTGTGATATTTATTCTTATTTCATGTTTTATACCGTGGTATGGGCCAAGAGCCCTCATGCCAGTTATTGTGATTTTAAAATACAAAGTTATTTTTATTTCACGTTTCATAACGTGGTGTGGGCCGAGAGCCCTCATGCCGGTAATTGTGATTATTATTCTTATTACACGTTTCACACCATAGTGTGGGCGGAGAGCCCTCGCGCCGGTAATTGTGTTTTTTAAAATACATATTTATACTTATTTCACGTTTCATAGTGTGGGTCAAGAGCCCTCACACCGGTAATTGTGATTGTTATTTTTATTTCACGTGTCATACCATAGTGTGGGCTGAGAGCCCTCACGCCGGTAATTGTGATTTTAAAATACATACTTATTCTTATTTCATGTTTCATACCATAGTGTGGGCTGAGAGCCCTCACACCGGTAATTGTGATTTTAAAATACATAGTTTTTCTTATTTCACGTTTCATATCGTAGTGTGGGCCGAGAGCCCTCATGCTGATGATTGCAATTTTACAAATACATACTTATTTTTATTTCACATTGCATACCGCAGTGTCGGCCGAGAGCCCTCACGCCGGTAATTGAGATTTTAAATTAAATACTTATTATTATTTCACGTTTCATATCCGGTGTTGGCTGAGAGCCCTCACGCCGTTAACTGTGCAAAATACTAACCATTCCCAGGGGTTGGTCGAGAACCAACACAATGGAAATCGTTCATTTATCCTACATACCAGGAGGTTAATCGAGAATTAACACGATGGCAAGGATTGAACAATACACCTAACAAAACTTTAACCCACACCTTTGCCGTGAATTAACACGCAGGTTATTAATCTACCCACATTTTTAAATAAAAAACATTAAAAATGGATATTTAGACTTTTCACGTGATAAATTGGGTAAAATTACCGTATGCAACACGTTACATGTATATTACACGTTACACGTTACACGGATGTCAACGCTTTACCACCCAAGGAGTGTGTCACTTTACAGGCGGAATCTCATGCTGAACCGTTATCGAAAATAAATCCAAGTAAACACGAAGTACCACCAAGTGGCATAGGGACCCTTACCGCTAGGCAGGAGCCAATTATCGATCTGGACAATGACATCCTTTAAATCCTTTAAATAAAAAATTCTTAAAGGATATATTGATCCCCGTACTTTTTGACGGGCGTCGATTTTGAAGTGATTATAAAATTGCCCTTACGCTGGCAATTGTGCAAAATATTATTTTTTCCTGTACTGTAAATATTAACTATTAATAGAGGTTGTTCGTGAATCAACACAATGGCGATCGTTCATTTCGCCTATACCTACGCCGGATGGTTAATCGATAATTAACGCCATGGCAAAGATTGTATAATGAACCTAACAAAACGTTACTTACGCGTTAGTCACGAATTAACGCGCAGATTATTAATTTACCCACTTTTTTCAATAAAAATTGAAAAATGGATATTAAGTCTAATACAAGCAATTAAGTACTTGGGTGAGGCGTGTCGGATATGGAATGATCGGCATTATGCGAAAACTCAAGCAATGGTCAAATTAATTACCCCTACACTGGACAAGAGTTTGTTTTTTAACATTCATATAAGGTGCATGTTGAATCGAAACCCCCTTGTGCTCAAACGACCCTGCAGTAATACAGGTACCACATGTCGGTAGAATCCAACGTTTTTACAACTATTGGTGTAAAATTACAGATTACAAACTAGTGGGATTGGATTTTTGGATTGGATAATTAATGGCTATACCATCCCCTTTAGTAGTCAAGTGTCTGGGTTAGTACCCAGAAGTTCGTTGTCATGAAAAGTATGAAATTTAAAATTACTAAATACATTCATACCGCCGAATAATAGGTCGATCACAGATGCTTAAAAATCATTCTTAAGGATGAATAAATAAATATCCATCCTTGTAAATAGCCACGCTACAGTTACATGAAGCATATCTATAAATTCTATAATATAAGAGTATATTTATAAAGAATCTCAAATAAAGTATTTACGCTTTGAATTCGAATCTGGTAAAATTCAAATCGAAGTCGAATCATTCCTCGAAGACAAATTTACAGCCATGCCCTACAGCCTTTCAGTGGCGACGCATGTCTTTACAAAAATAACGAGAGAAGTTGCCTCTTCTCTCAGAATGCGTGGCTTAACATCAGTTATCTATTTAGCCGATATTCGGTGTATCGGAAACAGTTACAACGATTGTGCCGACAACGTTCTGGACCAGTACGTCTAATGTATTTGCCAAGTTCCATCATAGAACCGTTACAAGCGAAGATCTCTTCGCTTGATCTGTTTGCTTACCATCGTCTTCTCAAACTGATCGTAGTTTGTGAATTGATTCGTTAAAAGCCTAATTTAAACATACTTGTTTGTTGATTTACGATTCAAATCGAAATAAATCAGGAATGATATTGAAACAAATTTTATTAACAAAACTTTCTTCTCTAAACATCTACGTTGTTAACATATAAACCAACATATATAACATATATTGGTGAAGAAAGAAGGTGGTATATCTGAAGAAAGAAGCAACGAAATATTATAGATGATCAAACGAACTTGCAAAGTGAAGTTCGATCGTTATAATATGAGTTGCTTCTTTCGAAGATATACGAATTACCCTCCCTCCCTTGGGACAAACAAAATAGTACCCATGAGAGAAAGTTTTGATCTCTCTGAAAAGAATGAAGCTTGCAATGGTGACCCGGCCGGCGGCGGCGGGTACAGATAGCGTACATTTCATTTAAAACTATTGAGATACCTTTAAAAAACGTGCAAGTTGCCCTGTAAGTTTAGGAAACTACGTTGTTAACATATAAACCAACATATATAACATATAATGGTGAAGAAAGAAGGTGGTATATCTTCGAAAGAAGCAACTCATATTATAACGATCGAACTTCACTTTGCAAGTTCGTTTGATCATCTATTATAATATACTCAAGATAATCCCCCATTCAAAGGAAACGCAACTCCTGAGTATTATTTTATTTTAATATTTTGTTCGCAATTCAAACGTCGATAATGCTAACGAGCCTAATTACGGATTACGGAGTAAACATCAAAAGAGTGAAACGCAAAGTAATATCCACTTTGACGTAACGTTCATTAAAGTAACCGAAGATATCGATTTATCGACTAATGTGCCATAATAACCGCGAAAGTAGCCTATTAAATCGTCATTTATGGTATGAAATGGCACTTTTGTTTTGTTTAAAAAAGTAAAGTTAAAAACTTAAACCCAGCCGGCGGAGTAAAAATAGTTTTGCTCCTTGTATGCGCATCGTAGCTGGGGTCATGAGCGCCTATAGCATTATTAAAATGTTGTGCCCCAAAGACTTATGTTCCAGGAAGAAAAACAACACTGTGGGTCTGTAAAATGCGCGCCCCTAAGGTAAAGTTGGCCAGCCCCTAGGTACGCCGCTCCCTGTATGACGCACCCTTAGAATTCTTATATAACCTATGACACTCGCACGTTATCCACGAACCTATGATACTATTTATGAAAATCGGTCCAGTAGTTCAGGAGCTAAAGTTAAACATCCGATTTTTGGTCACATACTTACATAGATACATACATGTATCTACTGTGAACATACATAGACTTTTAAACTCTATTATCCTCCTTTGGGCTTCGCGCGGTCGGGTAAAACAGTCAAATCGATTGTCCTAGCATACGTACTTAAAGATATAAGTTAGGACTTTCTCTGGGCATATCTAATACAACTGCAATTACACATTATCATTTTATTAACTTCCATCAGTTCGATCATATTTAAAATATAATTTTAAGCACGAACTTAGTGGGGCCAATTTGAAAATGTGTTCGCTATACTTAAAAGTGCCTAAACTTGAAATAAGAAACGTTAATCTCGATTTTGACAGCTTGGTGCTGTACAAATTCGAGTTTGACGTTTCTTAATTTCAATATAGGAAGTTTTAAAGTAAGATGACGCTATTTCAAATTGGACCCACTATATAATAAACTGAGAAGCTTACATATATGTACCTATATACAAATCTATAGAATACATTTACAAGACTTAATCCATATAATTCACAAATGTTATTAATTTGTGAATTATATACCTACCCAAAACAAACGAATTATTCAAAACACCACTCTTTATTTATTCAAATTACAATCTGATGCGTCTATTGAAATATTATGAATTGAATCTCAAAAGCCTACCAAATAAATGTTGAAATTATTGAAATAATTGCATCAATTGGACGAATTTAACTGCAACTAATTGGGCGTTAAATTGTCTCACGCCATAACGCATCGGCAGGCTTCGCCAATTTGCGTGACATTCATTCGATACTGCTATTCATTCCGGTTTACTTTAACATAATGAATATAAAAAAATACGCCCAGTATTCTAAACTCGCAGCTGGAGATTAATAACCCGATAATTTTAAACAATGCTCCGGGAATTTACAAAAAAATAAACATGTCATGGTAGGGCATTAAAAGTAGATCATCAATATAATATGGAATCAGTAAGCGTCACCAAACGAGGTTGACGATAAATTAAACCATCTTACCTATCTCTCTATCTCTTTCGTCGGCACTAGTGTGAGAGAGACGCACTTAGATATAAGATGGTTTAACTTATCCTCATATCAACCTTGCTAGGGCCGCTGGTGACCAAAGAAAGCTGAATTTAAGACTTATGCAGTGTTGCAACTTGGTCTATTGGCGACTAGTTTTTATAAAACGAATTGTACATTTGTGACGATAGATTTGCGCCCGTTTGTGATATATATATGAATGGCTCATTTAAAGTAATAATATATAACTTGTTCTTACCGATTCTTGGTTATAGGTACTCATATATTTTTGACACTGTTCTTTCTTCCCTAAAACTTGAACAATTTAGACATGTGTGGTTCACGTATGACTGATGCAAATGAACTACTTCAGTTGGTTTCACTCTTTCAATCTGCAGTTCAGTTGCGTTCCGTATGCTTCAATATATATTTTAGTTCACCACGTCGTTCGCGTCTTTGCGTCATGTTATCCGTTCTGTTTGACTAGTGCATCTAATTTATATATATTTTAAATGTCCATTTTACGTATAAATGCGCGAATCGCCTGGCTTACCTATTTTTGTATATGCATTTATTGTTATAATCAGATAGTTATTATATCAATTCACTCAATAGTTCAATGAATGAGTGAAAGAAATGCGAACTACAGATCTAAATGCATCGATTGAGCTACTGAAGTAAACTGAATTACTGAACTAATTGAGTGATCCAGTTCACAGTGATCTAAAGAATCGTATCTATCTTTTCTTTGAAGTGACACATTTTGCGCATGTCTAGAACAATTAAATCAGCTTAATCATAATACAGTCCGATAAATAACTGAGAAGTAACGGGGCAGTTATTGTCACGGTCACACTCTTTGTTGTTCGGTTATACTGGTAAGCTTATACGAAACATATAGCATTTTTTTTGCAAATAGACTAAGTGTAAACAATATTGATGTATTTTGGCTGAAGTGCTTATATTAAATAATCATATAATTTATAAAATAAAACAAAACCGACTTCAAATAGCCATTGAAAAGTAAGTTTTTTTTTTGACATTTTATTTTATTATCCTGTGATTTAATGACACACATTAACTACATCAAGTAACAATAGCATAATGCCAATTGCTCATCACCATTTACAAACTGTTGCTATCCACGGTGCAAGGATGTCAATCGTTGAGGAGTACTCCTGGTTCTTAAATTTTACTACATGAATTTTCATGGACTAAGTTGCTTCAGAACTTTATACAGCAACTTAATCGCCAACCGTGAAATACTCAACATTTAGGAGTTCCGATGATCATCTGTGGTCTTCATCAACAGTGCCACTTCATCAAATAATGCTTTTGGAATGTAACTGCTTGAGTTATTATAGAAAATATTAAAATTGCTATATGCTTGCCTATAATATTTGAAGAGTTCCATCGATTCCT
Organism: Tortricodes alternella; assembly: GCA_947859335.1. Lineage (NCBI taxonomy): Eukaryota > Metazoa > Arthropoda > Insecta > Lepidoptera > Tortricidae > Tortricodes > Tortricodes alternella. Next base: position 14,907,322 of record OX401973.1, on the reverse strand, counting down.
CATAGATCCTCTCATCATAACTCAACTTTGACTACAACGGGACTAAACCGATTCAAAAAAGAATTTTCAAGATCGGTTTATAAATAACGGAATTCTGAAGTAACAAACAAACATTGGAAAAAACAAAAACAAAAACAGCCGAATTGAGAACCTCCTCCTTTTTTTCGAAGTCGGTTAATAAATAAAAGTAATTAACATTTTTTATTATATTATAAGAATGATATTGTAAATTATTTGTTAGTCACCATTTTTTGTTTCATAAATATGCACTTTTCAACAAATGGACGTATATTTATATGTCCTTTTGTTGAAAAGTGCATTTTGCACTTATACGTACATACATACATACATATTATCACGCCCGAAATCCCTAATGGGGTGGGCAGAGCCACAAGACTACTTGTGGCCACGTTTGATTAATTAGTCCTAAGATGGTATGATGAACCTATTTCTAAAAATATGACGTATACTCGTATACGTTATCACTAAAGACCTATGACCGGAGTAAGCCGTAAGTTAGGTGTACTCAAGTAAAATGGGGGTGCAGCTAACAAGGCAAATATTTTACTTCGACGCCGTCAAAGTTCCGGAAATATACTTTGGTCGCAAGTACACAAACGGCCAATGAACTAGCTTGAGTACTATGTTTATTATTAATTAACGTCCATTTTTATCGTTTATTTTAACGGTTTGAGTGATAAAAATAACACTTAAACTACGTATATTGAACAATTTAATATTTCTTGAAAGGAATTTCATAATCAATTATATAATGCAAAGCTTCAAATTCTAGTTTAGTCAATTACTCTTGTAAATACATAGTTATAAAATAGCAATGAAAAAACGTTTCATCTTTTCAACGCCTTACGTCTCGTGCAAATGTGTCACTCACACGCCAACCGCGTTTCAAAAGCTATGCAAAAATTAACTTAATTAATACGGAAGAAGGTCTCTTTGAGTTGTACCTCCGACAACTATAAGCGTCGTTGGCGTGGTAGGCACTACAGCTCATTACGCCTTTAAGCGTCCTTGGCATTGGAAGGGATATAACGATTATTAAAAAATACATGGTACAAGCACGACTCTGGGCCCGGAGCTTGAATACCCTGTGTTACAGAGTCCATTCAAATTACAGACAGATGGAATATAAATTCATACAGAGAGTTAGGAGTGTAGGTTACATTATAATCATGCGAAACAAACGCGTATGTATGATTTTTATAATAAGGCTTGCTATTATCTGTTTATTTATTTTTCGACTGTGTCCTTTAAATATAAGTAAGTATACGTATCAATTTCTTTTAAATGTCATCTATCCCACATGTTACTAAAAATTGCCTACTCATGACTGCTTCACTCTCAGAATGAACTGAACGAAATGTTCTAACGACTACTATCTTACATTTTACGTAGTAGCTTTCTTCCATTAACTATTGGTGCATAGGTATTAAAATAACACGTTTCATGTAACCTTTGCCACTAGCTCGAAGCGAGCTGCTGTCCGGCCGGAAGGAAGCCTTTCACAACAGCACAAGTTTTATATTTTCCCAATAGCCTTTGTTTAGTTGGCGGATGTCATCGTTGTACTAGTTATTTTTTATATGAATTACGCATCAGAACAATGCCATTAGAATATTGCGCCATGTCGATGAATTATTTTGTTACCTGGAAATGGCTTCATAAACAAAATCCAAGTAAAAACAAGCCAATATAACTGTTCAGAGGACTGTGAACCAACGGCAAAAATCACCGATTTCATACCCGATTTTGACCAGTTGTTTTTCATAGATTGTCAGTCAGAACAAAATCTAGGTCTATACAATTTTTTGAATATTGATTAAAGATCAATCGACGAAACTAGTTTTGTATGAGAATACTGATACAACAACATGTATGTATATATATTTATTTATTTTTATATAAGGGAAGGCCAACGAGCTTGCGAGTCACCTGATGGTAAGTGATCATCGCCGCCCATAAACATCACTAACCCCGAAGGAGTCATTGAGTCGTTGACGACCTTTTAGGGAAAAATAAACTCTTCTCTTGAAGGCCCCAATGTCAAAACAGTCCGGGAACACCGCTGATGGAAGTTGGTTCCATATTATGTTATTCTTCTATGTGTCTGCCGTGACTTTACCAGATGGTTCCAACGGAAGACCAGCGCGACAGCCCGCGCCCCAAGCCAGTATTATGCTGAGTTTTTGCTGCCTTTTTGTAACAGTTGGCACTATGTTCTACTTTTTCTAGTTTTTCGTCTTGTGATGTATTTTGTGCTCTGTTATTAATAAATGTTTTTTCTTTCTTTCTTTCTTTTTCAATAAAACTCATTTATTGATTTTAGTGAAAGAACCAAAATGTATAGACCTAGATTTTGTTCTGACTGACATCCTATCAAAAATTGGTGAACATCGGTTAACATTTAAGGGGAGGAAATCGTTATCGCCTTTTGTATGAAAAGCCGTAGGTTCACACTCCTCTTAACCGAGTTACAAACGACGAGAACTCATGTCCGTACAGTCAGCAGTAGATTGACGTTTGGAAGAGGTTTGTGTTATGGTTGTGGAACGCATATGACATCAAGATGAATAATTCAAGAAATTATTATACTGATGTAGTACGATCATACATATTTTCCCCACAATCAATAGAACTTCTTAAACACAACTACCTCTTTCCTACTCTTCTATTTTACTATCACCATTTAAAAAAACACAGACCATACATCGCAAAAAAAAACACCCCAAACAATACCGTACACATACATGACGTCATATTTTGGTAAACATAAGAACATTCTGCGTATAGTGTAAAATGATACGATTATTTACTTATGAAAACTTTTGCCGTATTACCCCAATACAAAAAGTTTTCATATTCTTCATAAACTTTGGAATGAATATATTTTTTGGGGTATATACCCCTTTTTTCACGCTTTACCTATGTAATAGCTTCACCTTTATGCAACTCAAAAAGTAACTAAGAATGGAAACAAATCTGCAATGCTCCCCACCTCACATTTTTCCTTCTTTTTACAGCCCAACAGTATTCAAAATAAGCGTGAAAAAATATCTCCTTCGCCTATCGCCTATCTCTCTAGCCTAAGATGGCGACAAGCGCCGTACTTACTTTCAGTTAAGCGCCTGTCGCCCGCAGTCATGGACTCTATTTCCCGCTTACTATCAGGTGGAAGAGGAGTAACATGTGCTCCAATAAGAAAACAACCTAGGGAGTTTATTGTAATCTAGTCGTATAGATTTCAAACTTTGCAAGTGTATGTAATATGGATGAAAATACCATAATTTAGTGTCATCGAGCTGAACTGACCATGGAGCCAGAAGGTGGATAGTGGAAATCTTCAATGGCTATTAGTAAGCTCCTCGAGTATGGGCTCGTTTGGTTTCTTTTTTGACAAGTCCAATAGGTTACACTTAGTGACGAGGGTCTGAAGATGAAGCCGGGAGGTGGAAAGTGGCACTCTTGCTTTACTGACAAAATCGTGCAGTTTTTAGTTTGTATAAACTAATATTATTAATTAAGTATATTTTATTATTAGGTTTAACATAAATAGTAATTATATATATTTTATTCCTTTTCTTAATAGGTTATTATAATGACGCGTTATTAGAAATGTTCATATTTAATTAATTTACTTAATAGTGGATCATACCGCATTGTATGCTGACTGTCCTGATTATATTCAACACAACGTGATACTCAAAACAAAGAAAATACTTTTTATCCAATAATTGGGGCAACAATACAATTCAAACAAAAAGTACGTGTTGTGTTTATTAAGTTTTTGACTGATGCTGGTAATTCTCATAACGAAATGAAAACCTATTTAATAACTAAAACACAAAACACCTATATTATCGGTTCGAACGTTCGAACTCGTATTCTCCATTAGCAATCACTCTACACTGCAGTCACCATGCCAGCCCTGCTAGATCATGAACAAGATCACATAGTATATAGACGTCATGATGTTGCCGTGTTTTTAAAATAACTTTAGTATGTAACGTGCCCCAGACCAGATGTACAATATACATTGGGGTTGTCAAGTGACATGCACACGAAAAATTAAACATACCCTACTTAACTTCATGTACGGTGTATAAACTGGAAAGTGTCATTCCATAATTTGTATGCAGGGGACCCGTCTGTGTCGTCATAAAGGAGGAACTCCCGCTGCATCGTAAATGTCACCGCGGGGAGAAATTGTTTTATTCCGCACTTCGGATACATGACAATTTTCAGATAACAATGGCATTACTCAAATATCTATGCACTTCGACACTGTAGATGTTGGTTTTAATGTTTGCTTTGTTTCTGCATGAGACGTCCTCGAATGTCTTATGGAAGCCAGTGGAAAAATTGTGTTATCTGAGAGAACAGTCATGTTCGGTTCGGTTCAAAGACATTTATTTCTCATAAGAAACACGTTTCACTTACATGAGAAATATTTTACAATTTAAGTACTTATGTTCTAAAAAAAATAGTTTGTGCCCTGTGAGCAAACCAAGATAACGTTGAAAAACACTGTAAACATGTTAATGTCACTAACCAAACAACTATAATGGAATGAATCAAGCAGGGAAAATTGCATCACACAACACCCGCAGGACTGACAACACATATCCGTGTGTAGTTGCCAAAAATAAAACTACGACTCAGAAGTAACCAAAGACCCTGGTGCAAAAACTGGAGTCCTAACTAAAGTGTTTAAGGTGGGTCCAATACGAGGTTGGCTGGTCAGGGTCCGAGGGCCCCCTGAGCCTGGGGGCCCCGGTGTACGGCTCGGTCTAGCAGTTCAGTAGCTACGCCACTGCTATGATTTCTTTATTTGTAAGCGTAATAAAGATGTCATAATGTTGACAGCCACTGTCATTATTTTACTTACAGACAAGTTGTGGTAGATCTGGGTTTAATATAATTCAGAAAATCCTTTTATTATTAACATGCTACTCGTTTTCGTATTAAAAGGTAAAATTCCTTTTGCTGTTGTAGTTAAACCGAACTTTGAAATTATCAACAGTGTAGAATAAGAAAAGTTTCGTCGAAACGAGTTCGTTGGCAACGATTGGAGGATAGTTCGGACGCGAAAACAATTAGACCAGAAACATGTTTTGTTATAGACTCTTTTAGTTTTCCGAAAGCAAGTTCTCGTCTTGTTCTTACGGTGCGGTTACATTGCTCGTTCGCTCGCCCGTTTTGCTTCGCAATGAGTTGTACACGAATGCACTTCGGAAAACTTTAGTCTCCGCAAATAACATCCAGGATTTTTTTTAGTTGTTAATCAATAATAAGCGGTATACTATAAAACGGATTGAATTTACGTCACAATAAATTCGCGCGTGCTATATCTGCCTTACGTAAACACTCGATTATCATTAATGAATATGTGAGCACCATTTGTTTTAAAACAAAATGCTTTAACAATTTCTCTGTTACGTAAACTGCCGCTGACTGGTACCTTATCAGAATATAAACTAGATTGTTTGTATTCATTTACAATACAAATTCTATTGTGTGCAAATCTACTCAAGTTCAATAATACTATTTTACATTTTGGCATCGATGTTCAACCGAACAAATAGCGAATGAACAGATTTAACGACTGTCGGAATGCCTTTCGGTTTCAACAGCAAAACGACCAATAAACATTATTTCCGCGGCAGAATGAATGAGTGCATCACCTGTCACTCTCGTTTGGATACATGCCTAGTTGACCTAAAAAATTGCATTATTTTCCAATGAAGTTGGATTGAGTAATATATATTTCTTATTTTGCATCATAACAATGCAGTTTGAATTCTACATGAACGACTGGTTATTTATTCAAACGTACATACATTACATAACATCATAATCATTCATCATTTTGTGCCGCTTCGTTAACTTGATATAAGCGTTCGGTACCCAATCAACTCTTTAATGTCGTTTATGTAGGTGCTAATGAAATGTTTTTTTTTCTGATATACTATACGAATATCTACTATGTTTTTTACTATTACCAACCTTAGAAAATCATAAGTCGGACAGGCAGACTCTTCTTCCGTAGAGGTTCTTTAAAGAACATTGTTCTAATTAGTTAGATTTAAATGATATTATCTTCATCATCATCGGCCTATATACATCCCAATGCTGGGCACATGCCTCCTCTCATAGTGAAAGGGTCTGTGCTGGAGTCCCCATGCGGGCTCAGTGCTAAATGTGTCTCACATCTTTGAATTACTACGCAGATGTATGTAGGTTCCTTACGATGTCTTCCTTCACCGGAAATGCTCGTGGTATTTAAATTACAATTCCGCACATGAAATCTGAATGGCTCAGAGATTTGAACCGGCGACCCTCTTCACGGAGGCCGCGTGTTCACTAGGCTACCACTGCACTACTAAATGATATATCTCTCCTTAATTCAAAGCTTAAGTCGAACGTTCGTTCATTAAGAACCTTACCTGCACCCGCTTAATGCAAGTTTGAACTCCCCGAAGACGGCGTGAATAATTGTACACTTTAGACTTCCTCAGACTGAGGTGCAAACTGGAGAAACCGCATCAGAATCTATTGCGGTACCCGTGCACGTGTTTCAACAGTTAAACGTTGTGACATTTCATTACAGTTGACATTAATAAAGTCATTTATCAACTCGGTCTCTACTATCACGTCTGGGACTGAAACTGGAAGAGACACTACGGAAATGTTTTAGCGATCGTATTCAAATACAAACTAGCCCCCGGCTGCCAGCTTTATCTACCGTTAGGTATTCGTTTTCCTAAGTGTTTCTCGTCCACTAAGACAATTACTATTATTATTTACTATTTCTAATCATACATCAAACGATCACATTCGGATTCGCTGAATTGGAATCGTGACCAAAAAGATCATTCGAAATCATAGACATTTTAATAGTACATCTAACGATTCGAGCAATTACTTTTTTATGCAAATGGCAGCCATTCGTTTGATTATCGCAGACGATTGAACTAATCGCTTCACTTTTCTCGTCTCGATTAATTTACCTAGTAACTACATGTAACTACATTTTAAGGCCAAAATAGTAATAGATATCTATTAGTCTGCTTTTGAGACTAAGTTGCTGCCCTACGATTTCAATGGACGTAAATTTAATCCTTATAGCAAGTAGCGTCTCAAAGATTCCCAAGATAAAAATCAGACTTAACCTGAGAACACCACACGATCACACCACATAAAATTACAAAAGGGGTCGTGAACGATGCGACAACCTGACCGGGTAAACAGTGGGGCATACGACAGTCGTACGTGACGCGCCTGGCAACGGGACGCTGACGACGCGACTCCAGCCTTGTTAATAAACTTCTGACTTTACAATTGTGCGATTCCGAGGTACACTTGGGTTCGGGAATGTAAAGTAGCAACTGATGAGGTCTCATACTGCTCATACTGTTTACAAGACGAAGTGGCTCCATACGTCCGTACCCATTTATTTAAACATGCATTATTACAATCACATGCCTAGGATTAGGATTATTAGTACATTAGGATGGATGGACAGGTTGAAACATTTAACTGTATCCCTTGCAGATGACACACCATTGAAAAATTATACTTAATAGGGAAAGAAAGGGGTTGAAATGCAGGGAAACTTTCCTTAAAATGTCTAGCATGCTAAATTGAAAAAATATTTCTTCCTTTATTAGTTACGAATTATTTGGTTAAATCATGCCGACCCTTTTCAAAGTTATCAGGCAATTAACCGTTTTATGGAAACGTGATCGGCCTCACAATTGAAATGGTTATAATTTTGGTAAACTATCTAAAAGCAATTATTATTACCCTGGTTCAAATCCCATTAACCTAGTAATCATTATCAGAAATTGTAAAGCAACGGATAGTTCACTCAAGGCTCATATTTGTCAGCCACGTGTAAACAAAAATACCGCGAGTTAAACTAGCATGGAGAGGGTTTCGTACATGATTATCTGAGATTTGATTATGTGAACAAAATTTCAACTCAATCGGTCCAGTAGTTTCGGAGCAAATTGGCTGTTACAGACGGACAGACAGACACACAAGTGAACCTATAAGGGTTCCATTTTTTATTTTGAGTTACGGAACCCTAAAATCCTGTCAAGTGAGAGTCTGACTCGCGCGCCGAGGGACCCGTACTTATTAAAACAGTACAAAACCATTAAAATTTAAAAAAAAACTCTTTTATGCCCTACCTATGAAATAAAACAACAAAAAACTTTCACAAGCTCTTATTTAAGTGCAACCGTCGAGTGTGATACGACGTTGCGAAGGTTATTATTTTATTTTCTCAAAAACCATAATAGGAACTTCTTTTAATTTTTCCTCTAAAATATATCTATTTACCTGCTAGCACGAATGTTTGTTCCTGAGTCTTGGATGTTTCCTATCTATTTAAGTTTTCATTTATCTATATAAATATGTATATCATCGTCTGGTACCCATAACACAAGCCTTTGCAGTTTACTTTGGGAATAGATTATTATTATTATTATTATGAATAATTTGAGATTAGGTTGGCAAATTTCGGAGATAAGGGGGAGTGGTGGTGGTTATGTATAGTTTTGTTAATAAATATGAGGACTAAGAATATTTAGAAGTAATTTTGAAATACTTCAACAAAGCTCTTTCATAAGACACCCCTTTTGATTATTATATTATTATTATTATATAATTATGGGGCACTCCAGTTCTATCACTAGAGATTAAAAGTTCATAACATTAGTAGTTGCCGAAATAAATGGCTGTGACATACAGACAGATAGACAATGAAGTCTCATCATAAGGGTTCCTCTTTTACCTTTTAGGTACGGAACCCTAACAGTCTTCAAAGCTTTAAGGTGAAATATCATCAAATGTCCACAATCGCAATTTGCTAGGCGCCTCGTAGATTGCGGCATTTTTGCCACTCTATGAATATGCAGGGAGGCAAAGAGTCGTATTGCTTCCGGCAAACGAGCGCACCTCTAGTGCCGTTATTACCGTACAATTTACAACCGTTAAACCGGCAAACAAAGGGAGGCGCCGCTTATTTACCTGCGCCGGGGAGAGGAAGGAAACTCGGGAACGGATGGCTCCCCAGAATAGGATACGTGGATATTTTTAAGGCAAACACCGATGAGTCGTTCCGATTTCACGCTAAAGTAAACGCGGCGCCAGTTTCGTATTGGCACCAGTTTCCGGTGCAATAATTAAATGTAAATCAGCAACAAAAACAGCAACATGTTCATGTTGCTTGTTTTTCCTAAAGCAAGGGATTCCTAGGATAACGCTGCCGTCATTTAGCAGCCGCTCTGTATAGCGTCGAATGACGTCACTAAAACGTTGTCCACGGAAACAAGATGGCGTGGTTTCCTAGAGAGCAGCGTAAAAAACGCATTCTAGAAAACCATGCCATCATGTTTCTACAGACAATGTTTTAGTGACGTCATTCGATGATATAGCGGCTGCTAAATGACGGTACCGCTATCCTAGGAAACCCAACCTCAAGCAATATTTTGCTGAAAAATTAAGAACGGTCCAAAAGCCGTTGCAACGTGCTTTTTAAGCCTATAAATATGTAAAAAGTGGTCGTTTGTCGACCGCTCGACTCGCGGTGCTCGTTTGTGTTTTTCTTATACAATTTACAGCCGTTAAACTGGCAAACAAAATGCCGGGTGGTTATTTACACGGCGCCGCCGAAAGGAAGTCCGAACCAACGGACGGCCCGCTGCTAGAGGAAACGGACATAAATCACTGAATTTACGGCAAACAGCTGAAATTCGTTATTATGTTTTGAGAGAAAAACACGTCCACAAACTGCTTACATTACGTTGAGGCCGCGGCACTCGTTTACGCTACGGGATTTGCTAAATCGACTTAATGTAAAACAAACACAATCTTCCAATTCTCAAACCAACAAGGATATTCAAATGTAACAGCTCACAATATTGCCTTTCCGTTTTCACAACAAAACAGAAATTTTGTCCGTGATTCTGGAATCGAAGAAGGTTCAACTGTAATGTTTATCGAAGAACTTAGGAGTTGTGTAATCCAACAATTTGCCGTTGCTAACTCGCAAACATAACAAAACAACCCGAACATATTCTCGGGCTGAAAGGAAGTTCACTTGAAAAGGCAACTAGCTTCGGAGAAACCTTATATTGTTGAATTTATGATATGTTCGTTCGCTTCGCTCTAGTTTCAGAGGTCATTTTCACTAGTATCTTCGCGATATTTCGTTGAAAATAATAACAATAACGTACTGCCTGTATCGCATAGTGGAACCTATCTCGTTGCAATTTTATAACTGGACATTGTCCACAAATAAGTGCTTCATATATGCGATAGGAAACGGAGATGAGCAAACTGATTGCGATTATAGGGCCATAATTTAGAGTTGTCAGCTATTTGGCAACGGGGACGGGTCGCAATGTCCTAGATAAGTGTTTATGGCCCAATTAGTGGCAAACGAAATGAGGCCTATCGACCGCGGCGGAAAACTGATAATGGCTGAGATAGGGCGGTACAACGACGTGTCAGGGAACTTATTGGCTGCTTTGCATTACCAAAAGTATTGATGCGATATGAAAATGGGTAAAGCGTTGAGTTAATTATAAAGGGATCGAGAAACCAGGTCGGCGGTAAATTTTCCTAAGAATCGATATTGATTTAAAGAAAGGCGGTCAATGTACAAGATCATTAGCACCGGTCGTATTTTTGCTGGAGCAATCGGTAAAGACATTACGAGTAACAGTTGCCAACTTTAAAATACTGTAGGTGCTCCGGTTTTACAAATTTCAGCTTCAATTAATGGACAGAGAGAAATACTCGTAATTTTAAATGTTTACAGTTTGCATACACATATCATAGGTTTCAGAAATAAGCTAATAATGTGAAGGGCCTTTTTATATATTATTTAATCTTTGTTATGTAAATATAAACAACAAATAACAATGACAAACAAAATTTAAATAATACAATAAAATTTCCAAGAATTGGCTTATTATAATAAAACACTTTTGTAATATTTTGTATTAGAAGGAAGGAAAACTGAAATAATAAAGAGAAATTACCTATAGTAATGAAACGAATTGTGTATTTAATTCTGCAGACCCTTAATTTTATCTTACAATGGGTCCAATTCGAAACGTTGTCGCCTAAATTTAAAATTCTCTAAACTTAAGGCCGAATTCAGAAACGCCACTTAAGCATATGACTAGATATTAAGTAGTTGAATGTCCCTCAAACTAGTTGTCAACCTATACAGAAACGTCACTGAAATGTCACTGTAATTAAAACTTTGAGTGGCCTTTCTGAATTCGGCCATTAAAATAAGAAATGTCAGACTGGATTTTATATAGCAACAAGCTGTCAAAATCGAATTTGACGTCTTATTTCAAATTTAACGAACTCACTTTCGAATTGCCCAATATTTAAAAACGCGGCCTCAATATATTTATCCATAAAACTAAGTTTGATTGTAGTAGGTTTGACTCTCAGGCAGGGTCGTGGGTTCAAATCCCGCCTCGATGAGTTGAGGAAGTGTTGAGAAAAATCTGCGGAGTAATCCAATATGTGAACGAACGCCAGTCGGCTATGTAAGACAGCTGCTTTTTGCCACTCACGCCCCAATACGCCATTTTCCATACATTTGCGTCGGCTTATGCCGTCGTTGGCGTTTCGTGGCATGGTTGTTTTGCATTTGAAAATAGCGTTCAAAGGATAAAAGATGTTTACTACACAATGTTACATGTTTTATAATTAAATAGCTTTACGCCCGCGACTTCGATCGCGGTAAATTCGGTTATCACCTTGTCAAATTTTTCGCGATAAAAAGTAGCCTATTGGCCGAATGCAGAAAGGTCACTCAAATTGAGCTTTAATTAAAGTGACGTTTCAGTGACGTTTCTGTATAGGTTGACAGCTAGTTGAGGGACATTTAACTACTTAATTTCTAGTCAAATGCTTAAGTGGCGTTTCTGAATTCGGCCATATGTCATTCAGGGATAGAGTAGTATTCTATAAGTGAAAGAATTTTTAGAATCGGTCTTCGGTAGTTCCAGCGATGTCCCCTACATAAAAACACACAAATAAACAAATTTTATAATATTATTTTATTCGTGTAGATTCATCAAATGAAGCTGCATCACTAGTGCTTAAATGATCGATAATCGACTGGACGTTTACCACGGTCACACTTTTTAGGTTAACAATAGAAAAAACATACCCAAAGACAATTTACCAATAACCTTGACCTGTCCATTGTTTAAGAAGTATTAACGTTGCTTAATTATACTTCACGTGACGGAATTTTACAGCTGTTAAACAATTACGACATTGTATGCAATTTATTTGCGCCGATACTAGGGTTCCGTATCAACCAGGAATACCCTTACAGGAACCTCTTAAACACTTTGTTGGTCGTTCTTTACGTCCAAACTCTTATGTCGACTTGAAATTAACACCAAAACAAAGTTTTAAACTTTCGATTTTAACACATAGGTAACTCTTTCATCCTGTAAAAAATCTTGTCTCAAACCGAATGCAGAAATAATAATTTAAAATTAAATAACTAACTCACTGATTGAGACAATTAAAGAAAGTTACAGCACACGTAAAATAAACAATTCAAACCCAATATGGAATTATTACTTACAAAAATTAATAGGGCTTCTTTTATGTAAGGAACCCTTAAGGCACGAGTATTATCACACTCTTTTCTCCTACCGCTTTTCCCGCTTCTAATTCGGGATACACTTTGCCCTTGATCCCAGGTTCGGCAGGTCGGGTTATTACAGTAGAGCAACTGCCATCTGACCTCCGTAACCCTTGTGTTAGGCGAACCGGACCAATTGGATAATGGTTACACATTTAGTTGACTAAATATGCAGGTTGCTTCACGATATTTGCCTTGGCCTTGGCCTTGCTCCTTGAAGTTATTTACACATACATACATAGCATCACGCCCGAAATCCCTAATGGGGTGGGCAGAGCCACAAGACTAATTGTGGCCACGTTCGATTAATTAGTCCTAGGATGGTATGATGAACCATACGGTGACAGGTGATCAGCCCATCGCCCATACAGATAGTCCACCATGTTGGAGAGGACCCGTCCCTTAGTCGACTTTTACGACATGCCAGGATGATAAGCGTCTGCACGCATTCTATGCTATTTCTTCACTCCCAGTGCAGCAGAGGAGCTTATTTACACGGTAACAGCTAATTCGTACAATCAACAATTATAAATTTTATATTCATTTGCCTAATTGTCATTTTATTCTATTCAAAGTAGTTTTATCTGAAATAGGAAGTTTCAAAAGCTAAGCGTATTTCCGTGATACTGTTTGGCGATAAGCCTATATTAAAAATGATTGAGATGATATCTTTATCCTTAAACTTCACAGTAAGGAAGTCGTGCACGAGGCTATGTAACAATTCTCCGTAACGTACCTGTGCATCGGCCCAGGCACTTAATCGCCCGATCCATTGACCTACAAGTTAATATGGCAATTGATTTTAAACGAGAATAAAACATTTAGGATTTCACTAAGCGTCTTATCGCGTGACTTTAGGTCTTAAGATATAAGTTCCTTCGAAGCAATAATAATAACTGTACACGAAGACGTTTGACATTGAAGCAGTGCCTAACTCCGATTACTTCCTTAGGGGATGGCCCACAACTTTAGGGTTAGCTATTATATATGTTTAATTTATTATGTACTTATCATTTGAAGCGCCCGGAGACCCTCCTCTATAAACAAACAAAACTGAAGCATCAGGGCTTGAGATAATCTTCTGTTTAGTCAATATTATCAGTCACAATGGTTTGAAAACGGAATTAGATACTTTAAAGAGTACGGATCATAGAACCTAGTATACTCTATCGAAAAATTTTATCGTCCACAATTCTTAACAACAATGTGGCAAAAATCATCAGCCCGATTACCAGGCATAATTTTCATCTAAGATAGGTTTATCAACTGATGAAAATAATCTTCACTTCAAAATAATCAAAGATGATCTATGAATTGGGTGTTAAGTATCTTGTATCACAATGCTAGTACAGAGAATGTATTCTACACCTTTACTTCTTAAAAAAGGGAAGCCATCCAAAAACTTGTTCAATATTTGGGATATTGAATATAAGGTTGTATAGTAAATATAAGATTTTCATTCGAATAAGGACCGGTTTTCGTAGTTTTCAAGTGAATTATTAGTGGATAAGTTCTAACATTAATTTTTTTCATCAAAATGGATTCGTTACATATTTTAAACATATTATTTATAGCAAATATCATTATAGAATCGTTTTATTAAAAAATAACATGAATTATGGTACTTTAACCGACTTCAAAAAACCGAAGGCGGTTCTCATTTGAAATTGCGCCTTTGCTCTTCTGACCCCTTCAACTATTAAGACAAAATCACGTACCTTATATCAATAAGACGAAGGTATATTACTTTCTTAATTTATTGTGGGAATCAGTGGAGCAATTGGCATGCTAAGTCGGCCATGACGGGCATCTAAATGGCTGGCATTACCAGTAAAACCAGGTTCCGCGAGAACTATCCAGAAGAGATCTTAAAGCACCACATACTCGACTAAAATCCACTTCGGATGATGTCAGGATGTTAGTTAAACAATCACACGTGCGTTAAGAGGATGACCACATAACTAACTAAGCCACTTCATAACACTAAACATCCTTCGAAGCATTATATGTAACGCACGTATTTACCACTAGGTAATAAGGGATATTGAATGCATCGCAAATGAGAAAACAACGAAAACATGTACGCCCGGAATATTGCGAAACTCCTCCGACTTTAATGCTAGTTGCTATGTAATTATTCAACTTCGTACCATATCAGTGAACGAGTGGAACAGGTGTAACTTAGTGGAAACTTCCTTCATTTGTTAGTAAGAGGAATTTGACAAAGATAAATTCTCCTCCACGAGACATTTTAGTTGAAGGCATCTCTCAGCACCTGCGAAGCGAATCGGGGCGGTTGGTTTAGATTCAAGCAACGTGACAACAAAACAGATACAAATAACTTTTATAGGGCTATTTGCAACGAAGTTGTGTCATCACAAAATTCCATAAATCGGTGAGCGTAACGTAAATGGCCGGCGATTATAGCCACGGACAGTAAAGACGTCCCACCGAGACAATAAAACCGAAATATGACAGCTTCGCGATTTATCACCATTAAGTGGCAATTTCTACTTCAACAGGTAATTTATTATTGTCGAAACTCGAACAGCCTTTAGAGAGGAGAGATTAGTCAATGTCGATTGTTGCCGGCGTATAAAACAGTTGGGCGAAATTTATAGCCAATTTTTATTTAGGCGGTTTATTACTTTTTGGCTGGAGCGTGTTTCAATCTGATATTTTTTTTACATAAGGTTAATGTTGACGAAGGTGGGAATTGAATACCGGTTGACATAATGGGTGATTTTGATCCATAACTTGTTCACAGTACTTATTTACTGCTACAATTTGTCTGACGAATAATAAAATGCAAAAGCAAACCAGTATTCAGGGTAATTAAAAGTGATTATATAATTAATAATCACATACAAACGATGCGTGATGTAGCGAGCACGCATCATTTTCATTTAATATATTTTAACCAAAATAATCAATATAGTCTTAATTACTAGTGACCGGAAATCGTAAATAGAATATTTATAGAGGTCCCAACAGCCACGAAGGCGACGACCTTTTAAATCAAAGAACACACACACATTCAAACTGTTTTCAGACCCACTATAGCGGAGGCAACTATTTGTGGAAGACATTGCGTGTCAAATGAAAAATGTTACTTTAACAACTTTATATAAGGAATAAACGGCAAGGTATTAAGAAGGCCCCAAGAAAACGACAATCGTACACAAAGCAAACTATTCCCGCCACAATAGAGTTAACCTAATAACATTTCTATTCAGGAATCGTGTTTTAACCTCCGCTATACAAATCATGTCTGTAATAATTATAGGGTGGGTTGTGTTGCGGCATTATTATGCATGTTTGCTTTGACAAGGTTAATTTATTAGCACCAAAGAAATCTACACTACTATTATTTCCTTTTCTGGTCGCAATGTTTACATTAATATTATGAATGGAGTGAATCTGTCTGTATGTTGGTTCCGTTATCACGGCTAAAGGAATGGACCGATTTCAACCGAATTTGGCGTTGTTAAGATAGCTTACTGACACTTAAGGATGTGGGTAGACGTAGCATACCTTAATTTCAAATAATTTGTCTGATTTTTAAGCGACGATGTCGATTAAAAGGTAGTTTACACGAGATTTTAATAAAAATGTCATAGGTAACCAAACTAAGACTCCTACTCCACATATTTAAAACAATTAAGCGCCCAATGACGTCACAGCTCGCGTGGGGGATGGGGCCTTCCCACAGTGGGTACTTCTTCGATGGCTCGTAGATGATGAAACTAGTGGACTGTATTATTGATTTATTTAAACCGATTAATTGCAAGGTAAACAAATACTATTTCTAACTATGCCTAACTATTCTATTCTTCCAGTTTGGTGGTTCTCTCTTTGTGGAGTGTGGTCCCTACCCCGGAGGTCACGTCGAGGCGCAGATTCGTAACCAGGATCAGTTATGGCTTAATTGGTTCTTAATGGGTTCTGGTTCATTTGGTTCTGGTTCATTTGGTTCTGGTACATTTGATTCTGGTTCATTTGATTCTGGTTCATTTGATTCTGGTTCACTTGTTTCTGGTTCATTTGGTTCTGATTTATTTGGTTCTGGTTCATTTGGTTCTGGTTCATTTGGTTCCAGTTCAATTGGTTATGGTTCATTTGGTTCTGTGACGTCGGCTGAGTGAGTGCCGTCGGGACCGTGCCGAAAACGCAAGTGCCGAACCAACTCTCAAGTAAATACGGTTGCTCCGGCACTCCCATCCCATTTATGTAAACCGATTAATTGCAAGGTAAACAAATACTATTTCTAACTATGCCTAACTATTCTATTCTTCCAGTTTGGTGGTTCTCTCTTTGTGGAGTGTGGTCCCTACCCCGGAGGTCACGTCGAGGCGTAGATTCGTAACCAGGATCAGTTGTGGCTTAATTGGTTCGTAATGGGTTCTGGTTCATTTGGTTCTGGTACATTTGATTCTAGTTCATTTGATTCTGGTTCATTTGGTTTTGGTTCATTTGGTTTTGGTTCACTTGGTTCTGGTTCATTTGGTTCTGATTCATTTGGTTCTGGTTCATTTGGTTCTGGTTCATTTGGTTCCAGTTCAATTGGTTCTGGTTCATTTGGTTCTGTGACGACGGCTGAGTGAGTGCCGTCGGGACCGTGCCGAAAACGCAAGTGTCGAACCAACTCTCAAGTAAATACGGTTGCTGCGGCACTCCCAAACTTCCCCATTTGCTGCCCTCACGTCTAAAATATTGGCTCCGGCCGGTTGCATTATTCGCAAGGAAATTGCTGTTTTAGCCAACAAAGGTGCATTTTGAGGTTAGAAACATGTTTACCAAATAAGACAGGTATGGATGAATCGACTGTAGCGAGTTGCATGATGTTGGGTATTAGTTTGTTGTGCACTCGCTCGCCTGTCTGATTGTATAAGCTTTTAATTTTTTGTATTTTTTTCCATGCCAGATGCTAGTGAACTGTGTGAAGCTTTGAAAATTAAGCCAGCTTCTATACCACATTTTAAGCAAAATAAAGTTATCCTATTCTATTGTACATATATAATTCAAACAATTTAGCGTTTCAATTGCACGTTTAACGATAAACCGTGACGATATCACGACTTAAAGATTTTAAACGCTCTCCTTGATCGTGTGTTTTAGCATTGTAGTAGGCCCGCCTGACAACACAAGGTCGGCCGTTCACTGCTTGCTTAATATTTCAATCACTTTTTATACATCCGCCTTTTAAATAGTAACCTTACCTACTGGTAATTTCATCTTTCATACTAGGACTTTCATACATGCTATACAAGGTCTTTTAGTACCGATACTTAGTATTTCAAGGCAGGTATCGAAATTGAATATTGAATTATGAAATAATATACTTACTTATAATCATTTAAAGAGGATGCAGATTTTTGCACATATCCTGTGTCAGCTAACAACAACAAGCCAAAGGAATGTCTTCGGCATGAACGTAATAACCATCAGGTAGGTATTATCAGTATAATGTGAAAAAATATGGCATTGTTTTAGCAACCTTCTCAAGAGGTCGATCGTTGGGCTCTTCGGTTCCGCATTGTTTACTTCAGGTTATTTTGAAGCCCCAGGCTTCAGGTTTTTTTGATTATTTTGGTTTTAGCGTTTTCCTCACTTGTCGCATTTGATTCACAAAGGCCACTCAAATTGATTTTCAATTAAAGTGACGTTTATGTATAGGTTGACAGCTAGTTGAGGAACATTTAATAAATTTAATCTCTAGTCTAATGCTTAAGTGGCGTTTGTGAATTCAGCCATATCTCTCTCTAACCAAGCTAAATCAACGACTGAAAGTTATTTAAATGACTCGTACTCGTATAGTTATGTAGCAAATTTCAACCTTTTTCATCCAGTAGATTCGAAGAAAATAGACTGTGACAGACACGATAGTGATTCTATTTGAGTTCCATTTTTTCATCAGATGTACGGAACCGTGAACCAAAAAATGGCCTCAGCCTCGGCCTCAGCTATAGCTATAACGACAATAACACGAGCTGAATTTTAAAAACTTTAGTAGAAATCTAATGAATAATGGTTATAAATAGTCATCACAGAACTCGGCGTCACGACTACAATCTGCTACGTGTAATTTTTCCTCCTAAAAGCGCCCACTATTCCACGGACAAAGACTTTCGTCACACCAAAGCGAGAACTGCTAAAAGCAGTCAATGGGACAATTATCTGCAAAAGACGGGAATGATTCGGCCAATCCATATATCGTACGTTTTTACAGTTTGAAGACTGAAATAAAGTTCAACCTCTTTTAAACGGATGAAACTCTTTTATTAACGCCTTTTCTTAGAAAGGTTGGCCTCCATTTAAAAGCACGTAAGATCACCATATTTATTAATAACTAGAATCTGCTCGCGACTTCGTCGCGTTGAATTTCTCTTTTTTTTTTTATTAACCACCCCTGTATATTGTTAGTTTTAACTAACAATACAAAAAGAATTATTGAAATCGGTGAAGTCATTTTTGAATTTTAGCGAGACTAACGCACGGCAATTGATCAATACATACAAAACAGTACCGTGACTCACTTATAGACCCAACCCACAGCCTAAACGGGTGGTCCTAGAGTTTTGAAATTTGGAGGAAATATTCCTCGAATACTCCAGAGGTGCAGTAAGGAAGGGTTTTTTCAAATTCCATCCCTAAAGGGGTGAAAAGGGGTGATAAAGTTTGTATGGAAAATACCGCAGGCGAATCTGTGGCGGGTCCACTAGTTCTTATACTTATATAATAAGAAGATAATAGCAAATTATTTCCGAAATGTTTTGAATATAAAAGTAGATAATAAGTGTTTTTCTTTCTTCTTACAACGTGTCCCATAATTCGTGCCATCGTGCCATTCGTGTCGTTTAGTGCCATCTGTTGGGTACTACAGTGACTTGCTTGCTCCATTTATTTCTATTTCAACGCAGCATGTGACCTGTCCAGCCCCATTTCTCAGTCTTGAGCGAGCTCTGTGAGTTTGGTTTTGCTTCTTTTTTCTGTTTTCCAAATTGTATCGCTAATTTTACTCCTAACATACTTTTCTCCATTTTTTTTTTCCAATTCCTATTCCTTACAAGCTTTTATTTGTACATCTGTTTTTCCGGTTTAAATCTTGTAAGTCAATTTTGAAAGTTCTAGTGATCGAAATAGGCTGAAATTATGTACACGTCGCTGCTTTAGTTGGACAGTGGCACAACTGGAAATTAAAGTCTATTCTATTAAAAGTCTTAATACTATTCAATTAAAGTCTCTAATCGGAGACCATTTAAGTTTGAGTTGTGTCACTATTCTACTAAAGCAGCGACATGTATTCGATAAAATTGCAATATTAAAGTGCAATGGGCAAAATGCTTGTTATTTAAAAAAAACTAAAATAGCTAGTGACTTAAACTGGCGCTTAGGTATTTCTGGAAATGGCACGAATATTACAAAATAAATAATGTAATTAGCGTACCCAATAACGGCAATAACTGCTTTCAATGAGGTCATTTACAATTCTATTTTTAAAGATATATATGTTTTATTCATATAAACCATTGTCCAATCAGTACCTACGTGTTGATACAATTGAAATATAAATGTTCCAAAAATATAACACAGGCCACCCATGCAATAAAAAAATATATTTGTAGGTATGTATGCATAGATGAATAAAAGAGATCGAAAACACAATGGGCAATGTAAACAGTTGTACAACGGCGGATTTATTCCTGCGGGATCTCTTTCAGTTAACATTAGACAATTTAGTGATAAGGTTCTTAAGTAGCGTTTCATAAACAAAATATGACTGAACAACATTTAAGTGAGACATTAAATAATTATGTTCATATCGGTGATGTCTTTATTTGTCACCTATTCTATACAAACTTTGCAAAATAAAATAATTAAAAAAAGAACATAGCTGTATTGTGACGATTAAGCGGGACTCGAACCCGCGACACTCCCTCTCACGGAAATGCTTTTAACCAAATGAGCTTCAAGGTGCTTCGCTTTGCCCAGCCAAATACTCCTAGTACATAAGGCAAAAAGAAAAACCATATAATTGTGAGCGGATGAAATGCTACAAAGCTACGAGTAGCAACAAGTTCTTTTTAATTGGACAGGTAACGAACGGCTCCACTTGCTTATGTAAGAACATCGCGCGCGACGTTTCAAGGAAAACGCGGATTTGCAAGGTATTTTTATTTTATTAAGTTTTAAGCAGGTGGTAGGTATGCTGATGATGTGAATAAAAACTGCTAGTTACATAACATGGGTAAAGCCCGTAAAACAACCAGGCATGTGATTCAAGAATGCGCAAAGCACGACACTTGCGCGATAACTCGTCTGCTGTACTGAAAACCGGTCATCACATTGATCTGATACTACACTCGATAAACTGAACTATTAACTTAGACTGTAAGGCCAAAGTAATTCGGTTCAAATTTGAACGTGTTCGTCATCACTGGTAAGCCGCTGTGCACGTTAGAGTATCACATAGGTGTGCCAGTATAGGGCTCGTCTTCGAGCGTTCGCCGGCGAGTCAGATTCAGCCCATTTATTAACCATTACCATGAGTTTACGCAATCCGTTCTCGTTATCGTAAACTATCGCGTTGGATGACGCGGATAAAAACTTGACAACCCTAGAGTACACGAAAGAGCACGTTTTATGCGACGGAGAGAGAAGGCATGATTATGTATATTTACGTACCTAAACACCGGTTTTGTTAGAGAGTGATTATTCTGTACGTTGGTACTATAGTATATTCTGTGCTCATCAGTGGCGAAGCCTGCCTACAAGCCGATTCCTGACGGCTTTACCAAGCTAGAAAGCTAACAGTGAAGTCCATGTTACTCTAACTAAATTTCAGACTCGCACGTAACGGTTCTAATTCTTCCGGCTTCCCTTAGGAAATATTTGAGGCTTCGCCGCTGGTGCTCATGGTAAATGGTACGGATCTACACAGTCCGTCGTCTCAGAGGTAAAAAAACTGTAGCATATGAATTCGGATACCCCTATTTGTGGTACTAAACCCACAGTGCTCAAATACCTATTTCTTTGAGAGTAATTGGTTCGTAGGGAGTAAGTTTTTGTTTTGTAGCAAATAGGTACTCACCAAGAACAGGGAGCACGGCTGACGTGTCATTTCCTTTTATTATAAGAAACAAAGTAAGACTAGCTTTAAGCTGTTTGCCTCTTTTATTGAATTTGACGTAGTATATGACGAGTGATAGACATTGAACTATTGGACACAGTCGCGGCGCGGCGTCGCCGTCGTGCCGTTCTGGCGGCGATCGACTAAGTTAAGCTATACGAGTGCAGTGGCTCGGAAAGTTCGAGGTTCTTTACGAAATTTGTCCGACATAACGCATTTTCCGTCGATTCATTAAATCGCGGGCGAGCGCGGAAACGACCTTTCTTCGGGAACTTTGTTTTGGGCCAAGCACCAGAAGGTCAGAAAAAATAAAACGTCTTGAAACTTTGGGTCTAGTTATGAACTACTAACAGAGTTTAAACAAGATTATAATTTAAAAATAAAAAAACCGGCTTAAAATAGCCTTTGAAAAGTAAGTTTTTTTTTTTTCACTTAAGTTACTATCATGTGATTTAACTAATTGCTTCCGAACCTTACACAGAAATCTAATCGCCACCCGTGAAATACTTGTAATTTAGGAGTTCCGGTGGTCATCTATGGTCGTCATCAACAGTTCCACGTCACCAAATATTGCTTTTGGAACGCAACTGCTTGACTTATTACTTATTATTTATTTATTAATATTTTATTGTCTTAGCTATTTTCCAATTTTTGTCCATCCAAGCGTTGCCTTTTGGAGTCAACTCTAAGGTTAGCTGGAAGAGATCCCATTAGGGATAAGCTCGCCTTTGTTGGCGTCCTTATGTCATAATACATAATTATTCTATTATTTATGTGCAATAAAGCGAGTTTATGTATATACATCATCATCACAATCATCAGCCGGGCACAGGCCTCCTCCTAAAGTGAGGGAAATGGGCAGTACTTAGTCCCCTCGCGCAGGGGCATATTTACCCTAGGGTCAAGGGGGCCATGGCCCGGGGCGGCAGGCTGCGAGGGGCGGCGAAGCCTCACAGCCTTCTTAGGGCGCCTTTTATTGTCAAGCTTACCTACAACATTTTTTATTACTTAATGAAGCGGCAAAGCTAACTGGCCCGGGCGCCATATCTTTAAATACACCTCTGCCCACGCGGGCCCAGTGCGGTTTGGGGACTTCACACACATCTTTGAAGTACTTCGTATTTGTGTGCAGATTTTTTCACGATGTTTTCCTTCACCGAAATTCTTTTGGTAAATATTAAATTCAATACCGCACATGATATCTGAAATCTCAGAGGTAGGAGCCGGGATTTGAACCCGCAACCCTCTGCACCAGAGGCAGCGCCTCACACCATAGACTATCACTGCACTAAACACTTGATCAATGTAAATCGAGCCTTAAGGAAAGGCCTTGGCACGTAGCGTGAGGCAAATATTAAATTGATTACCCGACTTATATTAGCAGCTCAAATATCGTCCAATGTTCCCCCAAATTAGACAATGACGTCATTGATGTACGTATTTAAGGCCGGGCAAACCAAACGCGGTTGCGGTCCCGCGCCGCTGCGGTGTGGCATGGCATATCCGCCCGCGCTGTTCTACAACGGCGCGGGCCCGCGTTCGCGCCGCAAACGCGCCGCAACCGCGTTTGGTTTGCCCGAGCCTTCAGTCTTTATCGTGTTCATTTCAGAATTGCATGAGCCATTGCTAACAACCTTCGTGCGTGAGTCATCTGCCTACACAATGACGTCAGTATGTTGATAAGATAAAACTTCCACTTTCTTCTTGCTGTGCACGTAATTTACTCGTATGCTGTATTGAGATTTTCTGACCAAACTAAATTATACAAGTTTTTTTTTTTTTAATAAACTGAGTTATATGAATTGTAAATTTAAAATACCCAATTAGTGAATTTTATACTGACGCCGCCATCACTGTTTCTCTCACAAATTAGGTATATTTATATACTACTAGTTAATAATCTGTGAATCTGATCTGTATCAATATTTCCAAGTTCTTAGTTACTACCTATAAAATGAAGATTTACTTAACCCTATTTACCTTTCCAAACGTTAGAAATAATGAGCCAATTATTAAAAAGATGCTAAAAAAAATTGTTTCATATGTTTTGTTCGTTCAAAAGATGCATTTTAAGTCATTAATGACCAGAGACCAAGACCAGAGCTCAATATGTAATTGGTCTTTTATGTATAATCCTTCTCAGATTTATAAATCTTTATCAACATATACCCATAATTATTATTAATATTGCCTTTATGCTCAGCAGTGGCGAAGCGTCAAATATTTTCTAAGGAAATCCGGAAGAATTAGAACTGTATGTGCAAGTCTGACATTTAGTTCGAGTTACATGGACTTCACTAACAGCTAGCCGTAGCTTTCTAGCTTAGTTAAGCCGTCAGGAATCGGCTTGTAGGCAGGCTGCGCCACTGATGCTCAGGTAGCTTATAGCTGATAATACACAATCAATTTTCCCTCGTGTTTTTTGATTTAAAAAATGTGGTAGTATATTTTTAAAAGGATTAACTGTGAACTAATCACTGGCTTGGGCAAATTGACAGGGTAAGCATTTGGGGGGTCAGATTACAGAAATGCATGCTATAAGGTCCTTTTAATGGAACCATATTGAATGAATTTTGGTATGTGAGTTTTCTATAATGCATGACATTATGTATACACTAATAGTTTCACTAGTTGTTTCCCCACTGCATGCATTTAGAACCCTTTGACCGCCACAGTCGGCTGTGTCCGTCAACAGTTTTCCGTGCCCCTGACGCCACGATATGCCGTTTTCCATACATTTGCGTCGTCTACAGCCGTCGTCGAGCGCTCGTGGCACGCTTTTTCGCCGTTAGCCGTGGCGTTCAAAAGGTTTAGAAGGAAGGACAGTGGAAGGAGCAGAGAGGCATATTAAGATTAGAAAATACATCTACATTTTACTTAAAACTACAGGAACTGGAAATTTTATATTTTTTGTGCCGTCTGGCAAAGGCCTCCCTCAGTCTTCTTCGTTTCTCCTTATCTATTACCACTTTGGTCTACGTCCTGCCAACCATCTCCACTTTACCGTTCTCCCACTGTTTAAATTTGGTACAGATGTAGTGAATAATCCTTTCCCATCGTGAAAACTCGGAACACACGACTACTTCCGAATGCTGCCGACGTTTATATGAAGGTTGTACGTTGTTTTATAGACAACATTTTTATAGAATTTCGTTTCACATAAATTATTTCTCATATCATATCTTCATATTATCAAACAGACTCAATTCTAAATACGTCCATTTTAAAACTAAACCTGATTTTATTTTAAACAAAGAGTATTTTTGAATAGACATTATTTTGAGTTAAATCTGTTTAATTGTGATTATTATCATTTCATAGAATAATCAATACGCAGAATACTTACATTGAAGCAATTTATATCATGGATTTGTTACAAATAAAATTTATTAACGTTTCGATATTCATATCATAAAACAACAAATCAAATATTCTTTATCCTCATAGGTCATCATTATTTAGTTAATATAAAACTTATTACCAAGAAACACATTTTATCGAGTGGCAGTTTCTAAGTGTTTCAATTCATACCTTTGACAAAATGCATACCGTCCTGGCTTTATTATAAAATTGATTGAATTGGGTTTCTGTGAAATATGTTTCATTCAAGTAAATAGTCGTTGAAACAATAATATTTGAAATAAAAATACAAGGACCAAATTATATGAAACATTTTCTACGAAACTAAATTATATGAAATTTCTGTCTGCGAAACAAGGGGACTATGAATTATTGTATTAACATGTTTGGTAGTATTAAATACTGAGATGTTATAACAACCACGATAAATAAGAAATAACAATAAATAAGACATAAGAACGTAGTGTTAACA
This sequence comes from Tortricodes alternella, assembly GCA_947859335.1. Taxonomy (NCBI): domain Eukaryota; kingdom Metazoa; phylum Arthropoda; class Insecta; order Lepidoptera; family Tortricidae; genus Tortricodes; species Tortricodes alternella. The sequence goes on along the minus strand of OX401973.1, from coordinate 14,881,648 downwards.
AAAACTACCGGGAATTCTTCTTCGAGAAATTCCACTGGCCTCCAAAACTCGTTTTTTGACTTTACAGAAATAATCAGCATTGTTATTTTTTTATTTATCATTTTCAGTTAAGAAATACAGAGTGTCTCATTTAAATCGGTCAGTATGGAAAAGTCTGAAACCATAAGGCATACGAAGATCTGTTCTTAGGAACCATTGTTGAATATTGTATTGAAAAAAAAGGTGATCACTTCGAACACCTACTAAATTAAATCAAAGTACGTGAAAACAATTCATTTTATTCATTTTAGACATCATGTTTGATAGAGCCATTTACCGCTAAAGACCTACACAATCGATATCCAAATAGAAATAGTGAAAGTTTATTCTTTTCAAAACAACCGGGTTCGATTCCCGAGTTGAGTACAGGCCGGTTTCAAATGTATGAAAGCGGTTTTTCTTCTTATTAAAATCGATGACATGGTTCCTAATAACAGATCTTCGTATGTCTTATTGTTTCAGACCTTCCCATACTGACTGATTTACATGAGATACCCTGTATAAATAAATATTGAAAAGAATTTCACAGGCTTGTCGATCTTAACGTTTCCCAGGTCTTAACGCATTCGGCATGACTATTAAAAAGAACTGAAAACAAACTTAAAATAATAATAATCTTAACTTAGGTATTAACTACACTATATCGATTATTAATCTCGCGATGCGAACTTCCCCTTAGCTATCTTGATGGGTACTGGTGCTGACTGAAGTAGCATAACGAATACGAGCGTTTCCGAGAAAATACGATGGGAAAGGATTATTCACTACAACTTTATGTCTGTTTCGCTAATACCCTCTTAGGTACTATATTGATATTGTTTTACTCCATTTGTCCCACCCTCTTATAATGTCTGGCCTTCTTCCATTTACCTAAGATGTTTTAATTTATATGCTACATCCTCCAGTTTTGTCTTGTCTCTCAGTTCCTCATTCCTTATTTTGGCTATTCTTCTCTACTTGAGGATGCTTCTCTCCAAGGCTCTCTGGTTTACTGTCAGTTTCTTTCACTAGGTAATCCTTGGTAAGTGCACAAGTTTGGGACCCATATGTGAATATTGGCAATACACATGACGTGTTGAATGTTTTCCCTTTATGCGGGGCATACCTCATAGTATGCATACAGGTTTTACCCAGTTATATTTATTGCAGGCTAGATAAGATAAGAAAAATTGTTAAACTAATTATTTACGGTTCACTACTATAATGACACATGAGTGTTGTTTTGTAACTTAAGGAAAAATTGGCGTGATAATGATGACTTCAGTCCATGCAAGTAAAATACTAAATTGCATACTAAATTCAATACAAACTACATTTTGATACTTTTGAACTTGCAAAATTTTAAAGGAGTGGTAGTTTGTACATATACTTATGTTTTTTTTAATATTTAGGATATTTTTACTAATTAATAAAGATTAAAACGTGACAAGACAAATAGTAAGAAGTAGAGGATCTGGTTGTGATACTGGATCACTGTAAAGTAAAATTTCATCTAGAGGAGCGGTATTCAAGATTTTTTTTTCTGGAAGGGAAATATGTGTGACTGCTACATCACAATAAACCTATATTACAATAAACCTCGAGATTTAAATGTTAGTAATTGATTTATCTTAAAGTGGCTTAGGCAAGGCTTTGGGACGCAGAAAAAAAGCTAGTGTGCCTGCATGCAGCCCCTGAGCCACAGCTTGGGTATCCCTGATCTAGACTCACTATTCATCATTGTCTTTCTTTGTTGTTTTCTGGTATATAATGATTATACGAGAAAACATATTTCTATTGTTTAGAAACTAAGGCCCACTTGCACCATTTTTTTACACATAGGTATTTAAATTGTTTTACATGTTAAAGGTCTGTCAAAATGTAAGGAACTGTCAGTTGTTAAATACAATTAATAACTAGAATCATATTTAGGATTTACATGGGAACTGCTTTTGTTAACATTTTTAATACATTAAGCGCACATTCAATATGTATATGACACTTTATTGCACAATTTCCGTTACAATGATGGACACAAAGTATGAAGTGTACAAAGGTTATGTTAGCCCTTTAAGGGATCTCTTCCAGTTTCCAGTTAAACTTAGAAAAGGGATAAAAGTGCGCAATGATAATGAAGTGATAAAGGTGCCAACAACTGCAACTGCATCTAATAATTGTGGCTTGTTTTTGTCCATCACGTTAGTTTGATTGTGGTGGGAAACTCTTTAACTGCAAGGTGGCATTGAATGCATTGTACGGTGGGAAACTCGGCAAGCACCTCTGAAGAATCATTAGACCTAGACACTAATTGCCGGAAATGTTTCCAGACAATATTTTACAGTATTTTGGAAGCATTAGGATTAAACCATATTGAAATATTTTGTCTTTATTAAGGAAGTTATCTAATTGGAATTACCCTAGTGAAGCTATTTTATGTAGTGGTCTTACAAATATGAGCTGTATTCTGTGAGTAATCATTCTCAATATTCTCTTATCATAATTTACATGAATAATGTTAATTTCTTTGGTGCTAATGGAGGTCAGATGTCAGATTCTGGCTGGTTTTAATCATTTCATTTTACATAACATTAATAAACAAATCTCAATAGCATATTTTCGAATTCCATAAGTATGTTCTGTGTGCATATAGCTTCACTTGTGGAAAAAAACTTTTTCTCACAAAAGAGAAATGATGTTATGAAAATAATTTTTTTGTGATTACTTCAAGGGGTTACAAGATGTCATTTTTAGATAGCCTTTGACATCCTTAACATTACTGTGTTCACTAACCCAAAGTATGTAAATTATTACAATATTAAAGAAATTATATGAAAAATATACTGAGTATTCATACTGTCACATAAACTAGTTTTACAAAATAGTTTTATTAAAATGCACCTGTTTATAATGGAGTTTATTTATAGTCATTCCTTAATATAAGTGCTACTAATGTAAACTTGATGGCAAATCTGAATCCGATTCACATGATGCTGGTATTAGATTTAGTGGAAGAAGTGTGAATACAAGGAATATTATGTCGGACGCCCGGGCGGCCAATATCCTGCTGCATTACTTCCTCGATGCCAAGAGCAAACAACTTTCGCCGCGCCGCTCTCTGGCCTCCAGCGCGCTGCCGCTGCAGATTTGCGCACGCGCGATAAATGTTAACTCTAGCGCACCTCGACCACTACAATAAGCGTTTCTTTCTACATTGCGCAAGCACGCGTCGCACCTTATTCGATCAACATGTTCTACATCATAATAAATTGACAACATTTCAATGGCCACGTAACGACCGAAACATCATTATCAGCACATAAACATATACCAGAACATAACAGGAAACACTCACCTTTACGATTATTGGTCCAAATCCCAAAAAATATCAAAAAACTGTCACTCACAAGTTAAAACACTAAACACAGGCTTATTCACCTCTTGACATCTGACATGGTTCAAAGAAACGAAGTAATATCACAATTTTATTGCACCGTAAAAAACTACAGACGTAAAGCGTTATCATAAAAATAATAATGTGTAACAAAAACTATGCAAAACGATCGCGAAAATAACCATACAAAACATAAACAGCAACCTTATTTGACAGCACCGTCTAATAAACTGACACTTGTTTGTGGTTGCCAACTGCATAGCCTATCGCCCCCACTTTTAGTTTGTGCCAACCTAAGTGATTAAATAGTTCGCTAAACATTTTTGTATTAAAAACTCCGCGTTGGGTATTACAAATGGATGAGTAAAATAAAAATAAAAAGTGTACTGACATTTTCTTTGGTTGTTTAATGGCAAAGTCACAGTTACATTAAATATATACGACGATTATTTGTTGTAATAAAGTCTACACGAAAAAGTTACTGACAACTGGTTACTGAAGTTACTTTTTCATTTTATCGATGGAGATTGGAATGTTACTAATTTAATAAGAATCTCGATGCTTATTTGTATTATTATTCATTTCGAATTTTGCAATTTTTCAACGAGCACAGCACATTACATATGCGAATTCTATCAAATATTTAAAGCTGGTAATACTGCAACATAACTGTCAACTGTCACTTTTCGTCATCAGCGATTTGTCACTACACTACTCTATCAGTTGAAGTTGCATCTCATTTTAAGCTAAAATACATGGAAAGATCCTTTCTTTATTGACCGTAATACTTATAAAAGCTTCTAAAAAGAGTGAAACACTATCAACGATGCCCAAGTTCGAGGATAATCCGTTCGGGGATCCTACCATAGACAACCCTTTTGCCGTAAGTAGCCCGTCGAAGTTATCGGAATTTGCTGTTTTCATGGTTCCGCTCCGTTATTATTGATGTTGTATTTCAGGATCCCGCCGTGCAGCAAGTGGCTCGAAGTACAAATAATACAACGCAAGGTCTCGACGACTACAACCCTTTCGATGGCCAACCTAATCCCAATCAACCCACGGTACTTTGATTTCATTTTGTTGAGTCAACGGAATTCTGCTGCCGATAATGTGTCGGCGGCTTCCGAAAACGTTATCGAAGCTCGTCAAACGGGTTAAATGTCTGACAAATTTTAATGAGTGACATCTCATCTAGTAGCTTTCTGGTTTAAAATTTATTATTGCTTTAAGATCACAAACATTTACCTTTCTGTTGTAAACAATGCAATCAATAACGGTTATTGTTTTTTTACTCCAATGTGAATAATGAAAGTGCAATTTATATTTTATTTTTATGATACAGACCACTATACTAGAGGCTTCTGAAAAATAATATTTCTATTTAGATTGATAGTAATACAGATTAGAAATATGTTTTGCATATTACACCCACAGCATGCTATTATTATTTATTAGACTATTTGCATATATTATGGTTACACACATTATCATGGTAGATTTCAATAAATGACATGGCGTTGGATTCTTCTCAAATTTGCCTAATTTTGAATAAAATACACAAGGGCCAAATTTACGTATCAAAAATCAAAGCTTAAATGGATTACTTAATTAAAACTAGGTCCACCTATTATTACATCAACTTTTTTGCCTGGACTCCCCCTAGAAGAAATAATTGCTACGCCCTTGGAAGCTTATTGATTTTATTCAGCATGTGACATAAGCAATGACCGTTATTGATATTTGATAAAAAAAAATACTTAGCTTCCACAATTCTCACTTCGCTATAATTCATGTATAATGGTTAATTTTATCTATGCATGTGTAAAAAAGAGTTCACATTCATACATAGATACAATATAAGAGTTTGTAGCTAGTAACTTACCTTTTAAATTATTTGTCAAAATTATAGATTCTATTCATGTTTGCAGGCTCAACAACAGGCCCAGCCAGCAATCATGCAAGCCATGCCTCCTCCCACAACTGCGCAGTTCAACCGACCTGCACAACAACAAGCACAACCCCAAGGACCACCTAATAATAACCTTACCGCAGACCTTTTGGTAAGCCTATTATTTTATTATATTAAATTTATCCCTTATTATTCTTCAGGCCTCTTAAATTGTATCCTTGGTATTAGTAACACAGCTTAATAAGAGATAAGAAATACCATTGATCATGTATTAAGAGTCTACTTAAACTGAATGCATGTATGGATGTGTCAATTATGATTAGAATTCTGTGAATGAATACTTAGCTGCTGTATGTAAATGTGACATAATTACAAGACGCTAGTTAGCATCAGCAGGTAGCAGAGTTTTTCATGTCCTGATTAACAATAGCATTGTAGTTGAAGTAAGCTCCACAGATAAACAAGCAAATGCAAAGAACAAACTATACAAATAAATAAAATTGAAGTGTCTGTTTGTGATTTCAAAATTAATCCAAATATATAAATGTAAATGCTCTTTACATGACGCATGATTCTTTGTAATTTTTGTCTGTATGTCTGTTTGTTCCGAATAGGCGCCAGAGCTCTTTCAGCGATTGTTAAGAGTAGTTTAACTTAGATAACGGCATGTATTTTATTTTATGTGATAAATTATCCCAATCCCGTGATCACGAGAACAAAATCACAGAAACAATGCAATTTTTGGTTACTGTTGTTTTACACAAAAATAACTGTATAGCACTGTTTCCGTTTTTCGTAATACTGTGTTTGGACAAACACTATATAACCGGTTTTTAGGGAAAGTGGCATGACCAGTGAGCTTCACAATGATACAGATATTGATGTTATCATACTGATAACAGTTAGTCACCGCAACACTGTTTCACAATAAGCAAACAGATTATTGTATTTATTTATTTCCTGGTACTTTTAAATGTATATTTTTTCCTATAATGTATACATTTATTTAATTGAATTACATTATTTTTACTGTACACTAATAATGATTAGTGAACACTAAAAAATACATTTTCTGAAGTAAGAAGTAATCTATAGCAATTTACTTTTAATAACTTGGTTTTTTAATTTTAATTTATTTTTAAACATGGTGCACTTATTATACATACAAATAGCTTTGCCAAACACATTTCTAACACATGCTTTGCTTTTCCCATTTTGCACAAAAAGGAGTTAAAGGTAATTAATTGTTTTTTTTTAAATAACTAAATATTCATCAACATACCTATAAATAATTGTACCATCAGGGTACATAATTTTTCAACTGTTTCACGGCTTTCTTAATTTGACGACGGTTTATACATTCCCAAGACTACGAGGCGGCAAAATGTCAATATTGACAAAATGACCCAGCAATAAATTCCTGAATGGATGTTTGTTACTCAATCACGCCAGAAAAGCTGAAGGGATTTAGATGAAATTTGGCACAGAGATAGGTATAGCCTGGAATAGCACATAGGCTACTTTTAAGATTCCGAGGGAATAATTATAACTGAATTCCACGCGAACGAAGTCGTGGGCAGATACTAGTTGTTGAGATATGGGAATAGAAATCAAATCAACCCAGCACAAACTTCCGCCGAATCAAATAAGTATAATCATGATTATTAATTTTTTTCTTCTCTTATATGTGATATAATATTATCCTAAGGTCCTTTGCAAGGTCACTTCGCGTTTGCACAAGTGATGTTTTATTGTCTAAATTGAAAAAAATAAAAATAATGTTATACAAAAGAGTTCTACAGCCTTGTACTTTAGTAAATAACTGCAGCATTGGAGCCACATGCATTTTCTTTAAACCGGATTTGGCAATCATGGTGACCTTATACAAATTAACAAAAACCCCGTAATAGTCACGAACACATTTTTGAAAGAATGTCCCAAATCGATGGAGATGTTTTTGAGAAAATCGCGTAAATACATACATAGACATCGACTAGCCGATGAAATCCCTACATCAGTTTTGAAAAGTTGAAAAAATATTTGCATACCTTTGGAGTGTGACATATCAAATGAAAGGGCTTGTTGTGAGGATCTTAAATATTATTTTTTATAATTTTAGGATAAATGGTTTTGAAGTTTTAGGAAAATAGGCGAAAATTGACCTTTTCACCCCCCCTTCGCGCCGAAAGTACTGAGCCTAAAATACTACTTTTCAAGCGGTAATACAAAGCCCTTTATGCTATGACTGTAACCGAATTGGTACTACAGAGGCGGCAAGAAGAATTGGAACGTAAAGCGGAAGAGCTAGCGAGGCGCGAAGCCGAGCTCAGGGCTGGCTCCGCTGGACGTCGGAACAACTGGCCACCATTACCTGGCTTCTGCCCCGTGCAACCTTGCTTCTACCAGGACATCAATGTGGACATACCTCTGGAATTCCAGCGGATCGTGCGTCACCTGTATCACTTGTGGATGTGTGAGTATTATTACGAGTTTGCGAGGTTGTGGGATCATTTAAGGCTTCACACGACACGAGAGTCGGGAGCGGGGCCGTGTAATTGAAAGCGTTCACACCAATGAGCGTGGGCCAGCGCGGCAGCCGCGTTGTCACTGAAGTGAAGGCTTCCATTTAAGTTCCAGTGACACTGTTTACGCGCTCGCTCCGCTGCCGATCCGCGTTTCGGTGTGTAGAAGCCTTAAAATGTTGATTGTTTTAATTAAGATTTTGTAATGCCTCATAGCTGGGCACCGTTAATCAAATAGTTAACTTCGATAATCACTAATCCGTTACTAAAAAAGTTAACTTCGATAAACGTTAAACCGTTACATTTTGGACGATTTAACGGAAAATAATTTAATCGTTAAATCGTGACAGAAATTGCATTATATGTCTTTGTGTTAATGATTTGCTTATTAAAAATGTTGGTATCTATGGGCTATGGAAGTTAAGGCAGGACATGAAAAATTAATAAAAGATGGGAACGTAAGTATTTTGCATAACGTGTTTCGCCGCGCGGCGTTGTCCGCACAGTGTCCTTTGGGAAACAGTAGGTATTTAATTAACGATTAACTGACTTTAATTGTTGTAACGGAAGTTAATGAGTCCGTTAACAAATTGTAAAGTTAACTTAAAAATTAATCCATTACTCGAAATGTTAACTTCGTTAATTAACGATTAACTGATTAACGGTCTTGTGCCCAGCTATGTTTAGTCTCATGTAAGAGAAAGAAAGTACATTTAAAACAATAACAAAGAACTCAACTTATGTTTAAGTAAATATAACCTAACGTAATATTTTTGCTTATTACTGTTTTTTTTTTCAGTCCATGCGCTGGTACTGGCACTAAACATAATCGGAGCGATGGCCCTTATGTTCGCCGGACAGGGCTTCACGATATTCGGCCTCTCAATCCTGTACTTCATCCTGCTAACGCCATTCAGTTTCATCTGCTGGTACAGACCCATCTACAAAGCCTTCAGGAGCGATTCCTCTTTCAATTTCATGGTCTTCTTCTTCATATTCCTTTTCCAAATAATCATTACCGTCGTGCAGTCGATCGGATTCAACGGTGGTGGCTCGTGGTAAGTGATATTCACGGATATTAAGATAATACTTTAATTAAACAGCTTCAACACATGCGGAACTATTCCTAATCAATCAACGTTTGCTATGATTAAATCTTTATTTGACTTGAATAATCAAGTGCTGATTGGTTACCTGATACATTGTTTAATTACTTGCAGATGTGTGCAAGTTTTTCACGATGTTTTCCATCAAAAGTATAAAATTTAGTTTTTACGCAATTTGATATATGTTTGGAAAACCTCATGAGGCCTGTGAGCCGGGGTTGGAAGTTGAACCTACGATCCCGCTACAGCGGTGCGGGGCGAGATGTTATAACCACTTCTATCGTCACTTTCACACGTCTGTGCTCAAGACTTATATCATACTCAAGGAAGAGTTTTAGTATGAGAAAATGCCTGCGTGAGTACGATAACTATCAGTCTTGAGCACAGACTTTTAATACGGCTATGAGCCTAACTTCTCCAATTTGCTTAATTTAAAACATTTAGTGCCGAAAAACCGATATTAGACTTTTCTATGACTTTGTCGCCACACCGAACGACTCGCTGGTCGAGTTCTTTCTATAGCATTTTTGGGCTGGCACTGAAAGTGTTAAAAATAATAATATCTGATTATTGCTACTGCTTAGAACAAAAGATCGTATCTCGAAATCACCTGTCGTAAACTTAACCTCGGTACAAAATATTTATAGATTGTTTCCACTAACTTTCTGCCTGCGACTCCGTTCGCGTGGAATTCGGTTATAGTTATTCCCTCGGGAACATTTAAATTTTCCGGGATAGAAAGTAGCCTATGTGTTAATCCTGGGTTAGCTATCTCCATTCCAAATTTCACTCAAATCCGTTTAGCCATTTCAGCATAAAGTAACAAACATACACGCTCACTCACAAAATAATAATGTGATCAAACAATTTTTATATACAAGCTTTTTTAATATAATGTACCCATATGTACCAACGCTTTATGAAGAGAATATAGATGTTGATAAGTATGATTTTTCTTACAGTGGTTTGATCACGAGCATCGCTATTTTCTCAACGAACGTTGGTGTCGGAATCATCACGATTCTGATCACGATCGGATTCATCACAGCCGTTGTGGCTGACATTATGCTCATGGCAAAGGTGAGTGAATGAAATTTAAAAAGCTCAGCCAAGTGTATATCGCATCATGCACAGAGTAGGGTTCCGTATCATGTCTGCATTCAGCCCTGAAGCTACCAAGGCCATTTTTTGACAAAGTATATGCCACAATCTATACTGTGGATGTCGGAAGATTACGTATAGATGTTTTACAAAATAGTAAGTATTTAATAAGTTTTTTTCGCCTATAACTCATGAACCAATGAATCCCACTTAGTCGTGATGGATTCAAGCTTTGTTATAAGGGGTTGAGGACACGTAACTCCAACAAAAATGACACCTTGAGAACTCAATATTATCCATACGGTCCCAAAAATTGGTTATAATAACAGACTCATAATACTCGTATATTTCAAAGAGCTTAGAGGTTAAAGCAGACATTTTTTTTATACCTTCATACAATACCGTATTATATTATATTATATTACTTTATCTACACCCATATCATAAACCCTCCATAATGTATTCAAAAACCGTAGGAAATGACCAGCATTATTACAACGAAATTTACTATGATAACTTTCTTGTCTGTGGTAGTAGGTAAAATCTGTACTGTAATGTTACAGTACTTATCAATTTTAATAACGTATCAAAACTCAAGTGGGTCTCTATTCTAGTATCCATAGATATTAATCAAATATATAATAATATAAAAGTATGTTAGTCTCTAAGGTATTTGTATATGGGCCAATGGTGCCTGAAATAAATGGTTTTATTATTATTATTATTATTATTAAAACAGTTATCGGTACGAAACATCAATTCAGTATGTTTTTTTAAATATAAACCGCACGACATTTGGTCTCGAGTGACATGAGAATAAATTGCCGCCATTACTGTTGTCATTTCATCATTCATATTGGTTTTTTGCTGTTTGTAATTTACATTTTAGTTGAAAATATGAATTGTAGTGACTCCGAGAACGATGTGAAAACTCCGCCGGATATCGTAAATGCAGCCACAATTGCAACAAATAATTTGTTGCCAGAAAATATTGTTTCTGGGCACATCATGGAGGATTTAATATGTGTGCAGATAAAGTTATGTATGCAACTGTACATAATTTGGCCTTAAAACACTCGTGCGATCTTATTATGAAACTCGCCTGTCCGCTCGTTTCATAAACCCGCACTCGTATTTGAAGGCCTATCATTATGCAACCGTTGCATAAACTAGTATTGTGTGAGGGCGCGGCCGTGGGCTTACGAGTTGTGTGTGTGCAGGTGCACCGCATCTACCGGTCGACGGGCGCGTCGCTGGCGAAGGCGCAGGCCGAGTTCACGACGGAGATCCTGCGCAACCAGCACGTGCAGACCGCCGCCTCCAGCGCCGCCGCCGCCGCCGTCAACGCGCAGCTCGCCGGCAACCGCTACTAGCCGTCAGTACCGACAGCTTCCGGGCGCCTGTAGAGCGATACAGAGATATACCTACTCACCGGGACACCATGTATAACAAATTGTATGCAGCTCTATGAAATTGTATGCCTCTGCTGCACTGGGAGTGAAGAAATATCATAGAATGCGTGCAGATGCTTATCATCCTGGCATGTCTGCGATAACACACAAAAAAACCATAAACTCCCCTAACTACCCTGCATTGCTCACTAATAGAACATTCCGTGTCCCACAAACCCCTGTAAAAACACCCTATGCACGCCGCTTTCCGCAATTCCTTCACACATTTATCTACAACCGCATCGTAAGGCTGTGTGGAATTCAAGGTTTAGCCGTGAAAGAAATGCAGACTAAATTGAGAGGGTGCTTACTCTCTCTCTCGTACAGGGAAACAGAGGATCTCCTGAAATCTATGTATTAAGCAGCACTTTACACTCGCCTATACACACACATACACAAACGCACTCTTGCACATTCACATCACAAACAGACATTTACACGCGCACCACAGACACACTCACACACGTTCGTACGCACGCGCGCACTCCACACACACACACACACCCACACACTCATACTCACACGTACTCACACAAGCATAACTGGGCTTTTTTACTCACTACGGTTATATACTATATTAAATAGGTTAGGGTACCATATTTCTTAATCATTACTTACTTACCTAAGATCATATTTAAATTGTACTTTTCTTGTTCTTTTGTTCCCCATTTTGTAATCTGTTCACGCATCATGATATTGTTTACTGAAGTAGTTAAACACGACACAGGCTCGACCTAGTGTGAGGACCGCTGATACTCAAATCCTAAACCATATTGTTAAGATAATTATTAACGCTAAGAAATGTAGAAACTGTTTGGTAAAAATAAATAAATTTGATTTGATTTGATTTGATGTCGTAAAAGTCGACTAAGGGACGGGTCCTCTCCAACATGGTGGACTATATGTATGGGCGATGGGCTGTTCACCTGTCACCATACGGGTCATCGTACCATCTTAGGACTAATTAATCGAACGTGGCCACAAGTAGTCTTGTGGCTCTGCCCACCCCATTAGGGATTTCGGGCGTGATGCTATGTATGTATGAAGGGTATCTCACCTGGTGTCCACTCGGTTGCACGGATTTGGCGGTGCAACCAGCGTAGACGCGTGCATGCAACATTACTGGCAGCGCCGCCATGTTGGTTGCGCCACCACTGATTAGTATGGCGCTGTTTGCTATCTCACTCACTCGGCTGCCAGTCGCGCCACCTGCGACGCTCCCTTCCCCGCGCATTACGCATTCGCTCAAAACTGCGGCGAATCTGGTGTCTCTATGGTGGGGTTTGGAAGCTTAGTTTGGTAGCTGACACCACGGCTGCGCGACTGGTTGCGCCGCCATGGTGTCCCGGTGAGATATAGCTCTTACGAGGCCTTTTTAACCTTTTGAACGCCCCAGTCGGCTGTAGCCGACAGTAGATTTCCGTGCCGCTGACGCCACGATATGCCGTTTTCGATACATTTGCGTCAGCTACAGCCGTTGTCGAGTGCTCGTGGCACGCTTTTGCGCCGTTAGCCGTGGCGTTCAAAAGGTTAAAAACTACTAGGGTATCATTTTCAATTCTGGCATAATTTCAATTTTAAATACAAATTTCGGCTTTATAATCAAAACTAACCGTCTTGATTGGTTATTTTTTATCTGTGGTATGTCTTTATTGGATCGTTAGCGGAGTCACGTTGTTTAGTTTGTTTACATATCGTCGGTGCGAATCCCAAAATCTCTGTGTGTCTTAATATGCGTAAAGTGAATTCATCCTTATTTGTCTTATTTGATAAACAAGTTTCAAACCTCAAAATGCAACTTTTTTGGCTAAAACAGCTGCTTTTTCGTAAATTAAGCAACCGAATATAATAATTCAGACATCTCTTTGCCAATTTTTCACCTAGGATTGCTTTACTTGGAATAAAATTGCTATTTCACCCAAAAACGGTAAATTTTGAAGCTATAAACTTGTTTACCAAATAAGACAAGTAAGAATGAATTAACTTTAGTTAAATATTTTTTTATGTAACTAGGTAACTTTTACATTTATATAAAATAAATTGTATTAGATTTGTTATTAAGTTATTAGTAATACATGATTTCAACGGCAATATTGGTACATAGCGAGTTTAATCTGTAACGTTAAAAATCGTTATCTACCTAGCGGTTACTTGACTATTTTCTTAAATTATGTTTTAAGGGATATTTCGCTACATAGCGGGTTTTACTCACTATATTTGAAGATATCCTGGGCTATTTACACTTTTGAAAAATTATTACAACCAAAATTCCTTAATAGCACAACTAAAATTCGCCATGTGTAAAAATATGACAACAATGTCGATGATAACATTGATAACGTAAGACCACTTTCTTAAATGTGCGTTATTATTTAAAATTCGCTAATAGCCCAATTTCACATTGTTTTATCTAGGTACATTTTTGCCTATTAACACATAAACCAGTACTGTTAACAAAAAAATGATTTTGTGGGCTTATGTAGAAATCAAATTAAAAACGTTTAGTGTTAAAATAAAAAATAATACAAAAAGAACGAAGCGATTTTGAAATTCGCACCGACTATATAGTTAAGTACCTAGATCAATAGGGTATAGTCAAAATATACCTCGAAGCCTTGTAAACCGCATTGTTGTTGCGTAACAATATCTATATATATAAAAATGAATTGCTGTTCGTTAGTCTCACTAAAACTCGAGAACGGCTGAACGGATTTATCTTATCTTAGTCTTGAAATGTTCGTGGAGGTCTAGGGAAGGTTTAAAAGTACATAGGTTACTTAAATTATTATTCTTCGCAGACGAAGTCGCGGGCACCAGCTAGTTATATATATTGCGAACCGTAAATTTTATATACTGTAATATTGTTCTTGTAAACATGTATATTTATTGTTTCAGATTTGATTGAAAAAAGAACGGACTGCTGATCGTGCATTTAGGAAGTACGTAATGTACAATTCAATTAAATTAGTGTAAAGAGCTTCTTCTGATATTTAAATCGTTCATGTTTTTAAATTTCTTGAACTAACTTTTTAATCGTAATAATTGTATTTTGCGCAATATAATAATTGTATTACCCAGATCGATGATCAAAGCTTGAGGAAACGGAAATATTACACGTTTATGTTAGAGATTGTTATGAATTATGTTGAAAATGGTATAACCGATAACGAATTGGTAATTTGCTTGTTAACTAATAGCTGTTTAATCCACTAGTTTACAGCCAAATTGACATGAGGGCTGTGTGCGTAATCATAGTTATTTAAACGATTCGTAACTCGCCAAGTTATGTTTGATTAGGATTATTAACTTACTATTACTTTAATGTGCAATGCAGCACAAACTTACTCTGGATATTAATTAAAAAAGGGCTTTAGCAATACAGGTCAGAGATGTGATAGATGACAGATTAATTCGATTCGATTTGAGTTATAGAGTATTCGCCGAATATAAAAACTTGTCACTATCAACGTAGCATGATAGTTGCACGTGTCCTTATCGTGGCCCTAGCAAGGTACACCAGGATAAGTTATCCCCGTCTTATCTCCCAGTGCGTCTCTTTCTTCGATACGATATGATCTGAGATGCAGTTAGGGATAAGATGGGGCGAGCTTAACCTCGTGTCAACCTTGCTAAGACCGCAGCTTCTTCAGAAACGTTCGTTTGACGTCACTGGGCTTTCACATGAATTTAAACTCACGCAATATGGAAGTTTCCTGAATAATTCTAAATAGTCCGTCATTTACATTATAAAAAAATATTGAACACATATTTTTTTCTTTTGTCAATAAAACAAAAAATTACGAAGATATAGTGCGTTGCTCCGCGTGACGTCATAAGTCCGTACTCTAGAACTTTGATGCGCGTTATCTTTGTCAATTTTGATTGATTTGAAAAAGCAAAAAATACTTGTCCTTAATTTTTTGATAATCTAACTGACGGACTAATCAGATTTTTTTTTTACCGAGGGAACTTCCCTATTCACAGTTTTTTTTTTGGTGGATTTGTGTTGTGCTGCATACCAATAGCGCTTTGTATCTTTTTCATATTTTAATGTAAAGCAACGCCAATAAAATTATTAAGTTGATTGGTAATTTTATAAACATATATGTATGAGAGCTTACAGATGCTTTAACGTCCTACAAAGTCGAATTGAAATTCTGTTATGAGACTGGATCGCGATGGCTCTATACTTAAGATATCCAGAACTGTTTTGTTTCTTTGTCTCGGCACGTATGATAGGTATCTATCAAAGGAAACAAAATAGTTTTAATTATAATATATTTGCAGTTTTAACATTAAATTAAGTTATATGAAGTGCGATTTCGTATTAGGTTTTTTTTTACTTGCGCTCTTTGTGAGCGAAGCCTTATTAGATTACGTTTCGAATACCCTTCATAACTTAGTAATTTGTATGAATAAAGGGGTGTTCACATTATGTTTTGAGTCTTTAATTTAGAGCTACAATTTTAGATTAAAACTTTCGTGAGACATTACTAAGACTAGAAATAAGCACGGCTTTACTCACGATTTATTGTCAGAAATAGTGGCAGTGCGTGCGTGGGTAGCAGTGAGCGCGACCGTACTCAACCCCTGAAGAAGGACTCCATATGAGTCCGAAACATGTCGGACTATTTCTGACAATAAATCGTGAGTAAAGCCGTGCTTATTTCTAGTCTTAGCTACAATTTTATTTATTTTTGGGCAATTTATGTGAACATTCCAAAGCGAGCTGTCTAAACTAAATGTATATATTATTAACATTAATGTCCACATAAATTAGGACTTCGTACATTGCAACTTGCTGTTTTTATAGTATTAATGGGTATAACACCATTCAATTAGTGTGGGTTTGGTACGTGTGAACTGATTATTATTAAATTACGAGCCGCGGTTACAATTTAACATTAAATTAAAACCATGTCCTGACCATGTCATGTGTTGGTCTATTAGGTGAAACCAATATATCAGTTTATAATTGCAAGTTGAAATGCGAAGCAGTTTTTGAAAAATGCATTACTTACTTGCAAATCATAACAATTTGTGGAGTCACCATTATTTAAGCTCGTATCTATTATCATATCAATGATAAACATTCTATACGGGTCATTCAAACTAAACAATGTTGGGATGATCAGTTCGTCGACAACTCAATTGTTAAGTGCAGCCACCGTAAGAAGATCTATCACAAAAATAATGGCGCATGAAATACCATTATGTTTGGTGACATCTTTTCAAATATCCCAGAGCAAATTAAAAGTGGAAGTCTTAAAATTCTACTTCATTTACACGTCATGTAAAGATAAAGTCTATTTTGCTTTGAAAACAGTGAATGATTCAACCATAGCGACATCTCAATTTGAGAGTTATCAAAACTGATAAACCACGACTTTTATTTTCTTTTGTTAGATCAATTTGGTATCTAAGGCTAGCCGCTGACCTACAATATAACTGTGCAACCAGTGATATTGCACAGTTATACTGTAGGTCAGTGGCTAGCGTAAGGGTTGTATGCCACTTATCCAATTTCTTTGTCCAATCTAGATTTGATGAAAGAAATTGGATGACAAGTTTTTTATGGGGCAAAGAAATTAGATCATATATTTGACAAGTGACATCGGTCTAAAATCGGTCATTTCAACCTTAAACAGCACAAGACAATAGAAGTAACGGTGTATAAAAAATAGACTAAGAATGAACTAAGCATAACTAGTCATCTGACTAAGCGGCTTTGAATAACATTTAATTACTTGTATGAAAACCGCTTATATTGTAACAGTACAGTAATGCCTCGAAGTAGCAGGACAAAGATAGCCATACATTGAACGGAGGTGTCATTTCGCTCACTCCTACCCCCTATTTCACAAACGCGGCAGGCGCTGACAATCTGACATAATTGTAGTTTTTTACAATCTATTTTTTAACTTGCATTGTTTGTATGTTAGTTGGTTTATTTAGGTCGAATCTTGCAAGCTGAATTAGAATCACTTCCTCTTATCCTAGAGAGTTGAATTTTTACATGTTGGTTCAGTTCCGATGACAATGCATTATTATGGTACGCATGACCTGAATCGACATCGAGGTTTAGCTCCAGATAAAGGAACTCTTCAACGGCCAACATTACAGACGTGCAATTTTGTGTACTTGTTATAAACATGCATTTTTTAACAAAAACACAAACATTATTTTATTTAATTTAACCTTTTGAACGCCACGTATTTCTCATATTTCCTGTATTTATAAAGATTCCTAAAAAAACATTCATTACGGGATGCTGGGATCGTATCCATCTCCACATAAAAGGTTATACATAATTATGTAACAATTTTTATCGAAATCTATTAGCCCGATTGAAAACGGAACGAGTTAACACACTTTCGCATTTATAATATTATTAGGTAATAACCTTTTGAACGCCACAGTCGGCTGTAGCCGACAGCAGATTTTCGTGCCCCTGACGCCACAGCCGTCATTAGGCGGCCGGGTCACGCTCTCTCGCATACAGTCGTGGCGTTCGAAAGGTTAAGGTGGCAACCGACTGCGCTGCACTGAACGGCACGTGGCTTTGGGTGATGTCACCTACATTTTAATACAAAGCGAAGCTAATTCTATAAGCTTAAACTGATAAGATCACCCAAGACCACGTCTCCGTGCGCCGCAGTCAGCATCCGCCTTTAGGATGGATTGTCGCGTTTGTGAAACAGGGGGCTGACAATGTAAAATGACACTGATAATTGACTTGCGAGGTATTACTGTCTGTGGGCACACTTAAATATATATACCTGGGCCTAGTAATAATGTATATTATTGACATACCGTCCTTACCCAGATAATGGTAAGTGAAGGCAAGTAGATCTATCTAAACGTTTAAACTGTTTTGTAACTTAAGTCATGTTATATAAACTTATGAGTAATAAATATAGTTTCAGATTACTCAATTTTTTATTTTGTCTCTAGGTTATGGATTATTTATTTATTTACACTTGATAACCAATGGCAACAAGTGTATTCAGGAAGTTGGTAGAGATTAGATTGGATTGGAATAGAAAAAAGAATTAATATCATACGTCTTTATTACATTTTACAAATTTAATCTACACGTAAAGAAGATAATTAGATAAAAAATTAAATCATTATCACTAAAAACTTTTCCGTACCTGCTAACAGCAAACATACTTGCCTTCGGGTTGGTCAAATATTTAGTAGTATCAAATATTTCTAGATGAAAAAAATACATGTGTATTCTTAATATCCAAACTCCGCCGCCGTTTATCATAAAATCGTATTCATATCGGAACAACTTGACCACTTGGATATAATGCATGATATCTGGTACAAACGGTTTGCATAATGATCAAATAACCATCATCAACAAATTAACCCATTCAATTCCATCGTTGCGTTGCGTCAAACTATTATTTATAAAATTAAGAAACCATTGATTTTCATCAAAAATATATTCATGCATTTTAACACGCTTTTTTATCATTTACATGTCGTTTATTCTTTTTGCTTTAACCTTTTGAACGCCACGGCTAACGGCGAAAAAGCGTGCCACGAGCGCTCGACGACGGCTGTAGACGACGCAAATGTATGGAAAACGGCATATCGTGGCGTCAGGGGCACGGAAATCTGCTGGCGGCTACAGCTGACTGGGGCGTTCAAAAGGTTAAACTAATGAAATGAACAATGTCACCACATGAACCAGGGCCGATTTGACATCGGTAAAGCGATATGGTATATCGATCGCTTTGGTTTGTCTTAATTCTACACTTATATTATAAAGAGGTAAAATTTGTTTTTTTTTGTGTGTTGCAGAATTTTTGGATTCAGTATAATAGTTCCAGAGATAACCCCTATCTCTGGAACTATTATACTGACTCCAAAAATTATTTCACAAATATAAAGCTACAGTATCACCGAATGACTAAGGTTACTTTTAATCCCGGAAAAAAAGGGGATCGATGATAACCGAATTCCATAATCCGGAAAATAAAATGACAGTTACCATGTAATCATCGGTTTCCGTATCACTTAGTTACACCAATGTCGAATAGAGGCTTTGCAACTTGTTGAAATTAGAACTAGAGCACATAGCTATGCACAAGACCGTTAATCCGTTGATCGTTAATTAACGAAGTTAACATTTCGAGTAACGGATTAACTTTTATATTAACTTTAAAAATTGTTAACGGACTCATTCATCACCCAAAACAATTAAAGTCCGTTAATCGTTAATTAAGTCCCACTATTTGCCAAAAGGACACCACGCGGACCGTATATATTGAGCTTTATACAGGGGAATATGCAATGCACCTTATATCAGATAACTATTGATTTGCATTTGATCTATAAATAATTAGGTATTATTTATTACAAACTCCAACGTTATACCGTTCATTTATAAATTTTTCATGACCTGCCTAAAGTTCCATATCAAGATTTTTTAATAAGTAAATCACTAACGCAACGACATATAAAATGCAATTTTTATTGCGTGAAAAAAGAACAAAGAAACACTGACGATTTCATACAATTTTCGAAGAAATTTCTGTTTTAGCCGAAAATGGTGCATTTTGAGGTTAGAAACTTGTTCACCAAATAAGGCAAGTAAGGATGAATTCACTTTACATTTATGTAAGTGGTCAATGTCAAGATTGAAATTTGTAGGAAAGAAAAGTAGATTTGACTATTTACTACAAAGTTTACACAACGTATTTAATCATCATGGAGTTTTCATTTAATTTGTTATTTATGTAGGAAAATGTCTATGTTCATACAATGCACAAGGCAGGTTGGTTTACTTAGTTTAGTTAAACCATAAATTAAGACAGGTTTGTGTATAAACACTATTATTACTTATTCAAACAACCTGTATCCAAACCATTTTGTGATACACACATAGATACTTTCATTCAATCCATTCGTGCTTGTGAATCAATGTTAGAATTTAACTGTAACCAAATAACAACTATTGTATGCGCCGTTGCCTCTACCTTCGAGTATTTCTAGTAAGCTAAATAGCCTGCCTATATTCGACATTATCTAAGTATTACTTGGCTATATTTAGCAATGTATGGACTATCCTTTCTTTTAACTTTTGAAGTGTCACCCAAAGCGATATTGTATTCGCTTTAATCTTCCTTTGCCAGAAAAACAAACAAAAACCAAGAATATAGAAGAAAGCAAACAGTATGTACAGCTGAGTTCAGGGCTAGTACGCAGGCTACTTTTTGGCAATCTGTAGCTACGATTCGGGCTATTCTCACTTATCGTTACTTGCTCAATTCCCTATGGGAAGATATGTAAACTTTTGAAACAGAAAAGTTATGTCACTGAAGGCCGAATTCAGAAACGCCGCTTAAGCTTTTGATTAGACATTAAATAGATAAATGGCCGTCAACTAATTATCATCCATCAAAAAAACGTTACTCAAACGTCACTTTAATTAAAGCTCAATTTGAGTGGCCTTTCTGGATTTGGCTATGAGAATATATGTCAAAAATGCGTTTATTTATTATTATTATTTCCGTTATTCGCAGTTATTCTCATTCATATTTGTTCCCTGTGGAAACAGCGCAGATAAAAACAACTGCGTAAAGCCGAGCACCAAATAAATTGCCAAAAAGCTAGCCCGTCTACTGGCTCCTTTAGACGGTGTCGCCCAGATCCCAGTAGCGCAAGTAGTATGCCTAGGTCTGCGGCGTGTTGGCGTGCGCGTGCGCACCGAGGCGCGCGGGGTCCTGGCTGGGGTAGTGCAGCGAGGGCGCGGGCGGCGCGGGGGGCGCGGGCGGCGCGGGAGGGGGCCACGCCCCCCAGCCCGGCGCCGGCGCCGCGTAGTGCTGCAGGTTGAAGAAGTCGTTCGGGCGGTGCGCCGGCGGCGGCAGCTGCACAAACGGTTCCGGTGAAGCGAGGACAATGGTGCACGAGATTAGCACACGACGGGACAAAGAATGAGGAAAATAAAGAAGCCTTTAGTCAGTAGCGGGTGAATGTAGGTCAAATTGATTGATAAATTTGGCCACTGTCCCTGACCCACTGGCCCAGTGTTGGGCCGAGCTCAAGATTGCGCGTTCGATTTCCGCTAGTATCATATATACTCCTATATTTTTTTCATGTCAAGACAAGCATAATTGAGATTGATGTAATTTTGACACACAATAGAATAAGGAACTACAGTCCATGCGCAAAAGTCCAAGGATTAAGTGCCGGGGTGGTGCACTGCACCCGACCATCACTAAATATCGCCCATTGCTATAAGTATTAATTATTTGCGTCTAAACCTTTACTTAAAATCTCTTAAGCATTATCTGTCTTAGGCGAGGTATTTATTATCAATGAAAAAAAAAATACCTGTGGTGGGAATGGATGCAGGAAAGCCGGCGCCGGAGGCAATGCCCCAGGAAGACCCGGCACGGGCTCCAGAGGTGGCATCACATCATTCTTCTCATTTGCACCTTGACGTCCTAAAAACGTGACCCTATCATTAGTATACAATAGTAAATATATCAATCAATGAGCAGAAGTTGTGGTAGAAAATCTGATCTAGCACCAGCTGCAGGAGAAAAAGATTTTATTGAAGATGACGAATATAAATATCCGAAAGACTACTAATAATGTCGTTTTTTCACTCAATATCACAACAAAAAAAAACGCATTTGAGGCTCGGCAGCACGAGTTTAAGTAAAATAAATCATGGGAGAATATGAGACTAACATGAAAATAATAAAATAGTTACTAGGCTACTAAGCTGATGTTTTTGAAGAGTTCTTCTTTGTTTTCATATTATTACGTTACCTTGAGATTTGCCCCACTTGATGGTAAGCCTCTTGCCTCCAATGACTAAGCGGTTGAAAGTCTTCTCAGCGGCATGCTCCGCCGCGCTTCTCGTTGTATACTGCACAAAGGCACATTGCGCTCTTGGCACTAATGTCAGAGACCTGAAATAAATTACATGAGACTTTAATAATACATTTTTCTGAGACTTCATGTAGTTTCTGTAGTGACCCTGCCCCCCAAGCTGGCGTCCCGGGTTCGATCCCCGGTAAGGGAAAATATTTGTGTGATGAGCACAAATGTTTGTGCCTGAGTCTTGGATGTTTCCTATGTATTTAAGTATTTATTTCTCTATATAAGTATGTATATCGTCAACTAGTACCCATAACAGAAGCCTTTAGAGCTTACTCTAGGACTAGATCAATTTGTGTAAAGATTGTCCCCTGATTTATTTATTTATTTAAACACCTAAAGTCATTTCTTTGAATAGCTTTCGAAAAATTACAAATAAAATAATACTAGACAGTAAAGTTTTGATAAGTTTTTATTTTATGAATATTATTTTGTCTTGCGATCTGCCAAAAGGCTATGCTATGAGCATTGTGTAACTCTTCTTGAAAAATAATCACAAATCATACCTTATCTCTCCATATTGATAGAAGTGCCCCCTCAATTCGTCTTCAGTAATGTTCTCAGGCAGGTTGCCAACATACAGTGTAGTGACCGTCCTGTCTTCAGGGGGCGGCAGGGCTGGCATGGCTGCCGCGCGGCGCATCAGTTTCTCCGCTACAGGGTCGTTCACACCATAATATCTGTAAAGTGTGATTACTGATTAGTATGAGGATGAAGATAAGAAACTATCTTCTTGCCACATTAAAACTTTTTTTATATTTGTTATTTTATGGAGGCTTGAGTACACATATGTATGTGAATATGTTAGCCTCATGCGAAGTCCCCAGGAAACTGTATTCATGGGGGATTCCTCCCTCCAAAGTTTTTTTTCTCTGGCAATGAAGAAGTGCCTCACAAATCTATAAATCTGAATAGCATCACTAGACAGTGGGCAGGTCAGCACAGCATTTACCTCACCATTATGCAGGTTTACTAAAACCTTTGTGAGACATTGGGGCGAATTTGAACGTCTTTCTGCTAAATTTAGAAGTCGCTAAATTTGAAATAAGAACTGTCAGACTCGATTTTGAATCTTGTAGCTATACAAAATCGATGTTGACGTTTCTTATTTTAAATTTAGGTAATTGTAAATTTTGCGAACACCGTTTCGAATTGGACCCATTACTAACACCTAAGTTGTGAGTAAAGCTATGTTTATTTCAAGTGTTAATATCTCCATGTGTTGATGCCCATAGAGGAGTAGCATTCAGCAATCAAATTAATGTAATTTTGACTAAACTACAAAGTTGATGGTAATTTGAATTCCAATTGAAAAACTTTCAATCACATTCAATCAAGCAGCTAAGAAAAAATATTTATTGTATCTGATTAAGAAAGTACTAAATACAAATGTATACCTGTCCTTAATGTTCTGGTCAGCCAATGGGTCATCCGGATCGGTAGGCTTCTCATGTCGATATGGACACTCCTCGCCTCTACGACATTCCCCTTTCACCCAGAAAGAGCACACATGTGGCCTGTTACGCTTGTAATAAGGAGCAGTTCTAGCCAACCTCAACAATAGATCTGAAGCACCTTTAGACTTAAGCGCAGAATTACTCGGCTGAGTTGGGTCAAATTTAGACATCTGACTATCTAAGTTCTGTATGTAATACTCCTTATTTACTTCGTTACGAGGTAGATCATCTTGAATCTTGAGAGCTGCATCCCTAACTTGTATAGGCAGTCCATATTCCAAGTCCAACAAGCAGGTTTGACACACGTTTTTTAATTTTGAACACGTTTGGCAAACCTCCGTCTTTTTGAAGCGCATTCTCGACCCCGGGCACCATCGGAAGACAGTAAATGGGCGAGCGCATATTTTACACTCTTTTCCGTACTTTTCCTTTGTCTGAAAATAAAATAGTGAGTGAAATTGAAATCTCAATCGACTAACATAGTTCATTTTTTCGCATGTAACACGTTACTTACCATACGAATATATGGGTTGTCACCAAGGCATGTTTGGCAAAGAATTGGAAAATCCTGTAAAGAAAAACCCAGGCTTAGCATTAAGAGTTGTACGATTAAGAATGTTTAAAGCCTCTAAAGCCTAAAAATACCTTACCGAATCCTCCCAATTCTGTCGATTATATGTGTTCGTGGATTTCGACACAGCCATTGCAGAGTGATATTCGGAACACACTTAATTAGAGAACCTACGGTGAACAAAATGTGTTAAATGAACAGCGTAGTTTATGTAGGTTCTTTTAATTTTACAAATAAAATGATTAAAACAAAGTTATCGGCGATAACAATCATTAAATACGATGTAGCACAGCCTAGCACAGCACGCAACCATACAATGTGACCATTGGAGAAATAGAGAATCTGTCAGACACATACTGCCAATCTGCAGAAACCTAACACCCTTAAGAAAAATACCATAAACATGCCACATCGCACGTTTAAAAGTAAAAGGGAACAAGTCCAAATTTTGTTTTAAAGTCTACTACACCATGTTGAAATTGAATTTGGAATCCATTTGTATTTCATGTTATTTCTTTTTAATTTTAAACGAGCGACATAATGTTAATGCCTTCTACGAATAGAATCAACTAGTGCATAACTTCTTGTAACTTGTAATACAAGCGGAAGCCTATTTTCAACTTCTTTTACTAGAAAGAGACTTCAGCTTGTATTACAAGTTGGTCCAGTTTCACGAAGCTACAACTTTAAGTCAACATAATGTGCCTACTTGAAAATTTGATTGCTGAATCTGCCAGAATGGCATAAATCTACCATAAATGGTCACACTGGAACCATACGTCTCGTACGTCCTTTCCTACCGTCACGCATTTTTTTTTTAATTACCAAATTTTTTCACAAAAGGCTTAGGAAGAAGCCACGCCGCCATCAATCGTTTACGAAGTACGAAGAAATAGAACAGGGTAAGAACATATATACCCTATGAAATTTATATTTTTATATAAATACGTACAGATGTAGTGCATAATTATTTTCCATCGTGTTTTATCGGAAAAGTTCGTATTTATCGTGCTCTCTCAATTAGCTTCAGCAGGCCCCCAATTCTCGCTGCATTCGAGATAATCTCACAATCGAGATTAAACGTCAGTGCAAAGAGTCATTTGACACAACTGTATGAATCTGACGTTTAATCACGCAACAACATTATCTCGAATGCATCGAGAATTGAGGGCCAGTACCCATCATACCATGCTGTCATTTTTAATTTTGACATTTGACACTAAATAATAAAGTTTCATATTAATGAATATAAATATGTCCATAGAGGTATTATACATAGAGGAGGTGAGCCAGCCAGAAACGCGTTATCATGGTAGAAAGAGAAAGAGCACAGGAATAGTATTAGCTTCCTTGTCTGTCCTAGAACATTTCGTATTGCGTCGTCAACGGACGGCGCGCAGCATGTTATCATGCGCATGCGGCAAGACAAGGACAGTGCCACTATTTCTAGTTTCTGTCTCTCTTTACCGTGATACGCTTCCACTTACAGGCAGTCCTATGGCTCACCTCCTCTAGTTATAATACCTCTATGAATATGTCACTCATTTAATACAATAATTAATTGACACTTCGGGTCCCGTCGTCTTCCGATTGAGATCCGAGTTTAACCGATGGAAACATATTATTCACTATATCTGTATGACTTTTATTTTATTAAGTATTATTGACGTTATGAAGTTATATTGACTCTTACTTTATTAAGTACCTAATCGAGTGAACATGCTTTTTTATTTATTCTTTTGTTAGATGTTAGCAGAACCTAAATATTAAAAGAAAAGAGTTTCATTAAATTCATATTTTATCTAAAACTACCATTTGCCTGCGACATTGTCCGAGTTGAAATTCGGTTATAGTTATTACCTCGGGAACTTTTGAATTTTCCGGGATAAAAAGTACCCTATGTCCTATTCCGAAGAGGGTTATTTCATTTGAATTTTGTATTATTATATTAAGGATATGTATCACGTCAAATCCGCAGTACATCTATTTGATTTTTCAAGTTTTGTTTCATTTGCACCAAATAACGGCAATGAGTAATTTTGTACGAATAATGATTTAAAATATACAAATTGTGTGATTATTCGTAGTTATTTAGTATGTGAAATAAAATTAGAACCTGATTTGACTACTCGAGTGACAACAGCGCTAGCGGCCTTTCCCTACCGTTTGACGTTACGGTCCGGACACATACAAATTCAATCAAGAATATTTTCGTGTGAACAACGGTAACAACATATTTTTTTTAAATCAAAAAATCGAGGAGAGTACAAAGTTATAGAAAATACATTTTCTGATTATAAAAGTACTATGGGACAGAATTGTTAATCGGCATGAACATACATACACAAAAGCTAGTTAATATTGCATTGTTATCCAGTTGTAAGCTATGTTTAAAGTTCCGTGTCTCAACCTCATCGAGAAGGTTTAAAATCGATAGCAAAACAAGTACAGATAGACGAGAAAGCAAGGTACTAAAAACGTGGTAATATAATAATTAAAATTACTTTTTTTATGGCACCTACATATTTTTTTACCTATGTATACTAACTTATACATCCGTATAGGTACATCACATGTTTACTGCCTTTTGCTTGTTTTCGAAACATGTGTTATTTATTATTCGCGTAGTTATAATAGATAATTTAGATTTTTAAATTGAGATGGTCACTGATTACCAGGGATTACCTGTCAGATCTGCCAACGTCATTTATACGTCAACGTCAAACATCAAATAGAAATTGACAATTGACAAGACAACCTCACAGTCGCGTTACCTATTGCAAACGCTTGTTTATTTGTAAGACGAAAAACTCTATATTAATCAATAATATTTTATTTCTACTAGATCCATTATTGACCATATAGTTTATCGCATATAATTATGTCCATAACTACGTTGGTAAGTTAATGCTACCTTTATTAATTCAACACTCCCGGGGAATAGCAATCTGCTTCAACAGTTTGCCTTTTATATTACAGTATTATTTACAATTGAAAAAGGAGAATGCTCACGAGGACTCAATCTGGTGTTGTGGCTGGAGCCGAATAGGCAGCGAGAAACAAAAGCCAGATGAAAATTCAGAAAATAATGTGAATGTACAGTAAGTCATCTTAGGTTAAGCCTTAGAGCCTTAAGTTTTAACATCTTTCGTTATTATAGTTGTATACGTGACAACCGACTTCACAACATGTAGATTTACCAAAAATATATTAATTTCCTTATTTTCCTCTAGTGACAATAACCATTCTGAGGAACCTGTTGAAGAATATGTTATCACTGGAGGGCTGGATGATGTCATTAAAATATGGCAGTTGGACAATGGGAAACTTGAACTAAGGCACAAGCTTGAGGGGCACTCACTTGGCGTCATTTCTGTAGCTGTTAGTCCTGATGGAAAAAGTAAGTTTCATTTCATTATTCTGACTTTGAATTAGTTTTGAATCAATGAAAATAATCTGGTTTCTCCTGTTAACTTATGAACATCAACTGTTGTATTTGTTTTTTTCTGTTTTAATGAACTTTGGAGTGAATTGTCATTAAACATACATGCAGTCTTTATCATGGAGTTAATTATATAGGATAGATTTTCTAGTTTCATGGTCCTCAAAGGAATATGAAGCGCCCAAAAATGTTAATGCAATATAAAATTTTATATTTACAGCATTGGCTAGCAGTTCTCAAGATTCTGCATTAATCTTATGGGACATTGCGTCTGGTGATAAACTAAAAACCATGGAGACAGATACCACAGATGTGTGGACATTGGATTTCTCACCAGATGGAAAACACATTATTTCTGGCAGCAATGCAGGGAAGATTCTTATATTTAGTGTGGAGAGCGGCAAACAGGAGCAGACCTTAGACACTCGAGGGAAATTCACATTGAGTGTAGCTTATGTAAGGTTATCAATTGTTTTTAAATTTATCTGATGTTGCTTTCTAGATATTTACCAAAAACATGTATTATTTCTAGAAATTTAGAGTATTATTTTCTTTTATTTCTGGTCTCTCATTATTATTTCAGAGTCCAGATGGAAAGTACATAGCAAGTGGTGCATTGGATGGAATTATTAACATCTTTGATGTAGCGCAAGGCAAACTGGTTCACACCCTGGAAGGCCATGCAATGCCCATTCGCAGTCTCTGCTTCTCTCCTGACTCACAGCTTCTACTAACTGGCTCTGATGATGGTCACATGAAGCTATATGATGTGTAAGTGTGAAACTTGGGCTTATGAAGTTATATTGTAAAAATAACAATGGTTTATCAAGAGACAACTTGGTAAACTGTTCATCATCCATAGCTGGGCACAAGATCATTAATCCTTTAATAGGTAATTTCATGTCCTGCTTAAACTTTCATAGCCCATACCACAGATTACATAATACTCAGATACACAATCTCATACAAGAAAATGGCACCTGCATAAGCCGTGCTATTCACCGAGCTATTTTATTTTCCCCTTGTTATTTACTAGAGGGCGACAGTTTGCTCGCTGCTAGCTTAATATTACTTTGTAGAGTCACTAGATGGCGTTTGTCTACATTTTAATGATTTCGCGGGGAACGATTGATACATTATAATCCGGTAGCTGAAGGTTTCTCAATTTCAAAAGGCAAACATAAATTGACCCACGCACTCGTAAGCTTTACGCGGATTTAGGTACCTACGTCAATGGACAAGGACGACCAATGTTGAAAGACACGCACGAACATGTGATTTATACGCACTGGCGAGTCAAGTTAGGCTCGCTGGTGAGGTCAGGAACGAAACTGTAGGTACCTATATCTTACGTAAGTTGAAAAGATGTATTTTTGTTTGAGTAGATATTTTGTGTGGTTTTTAAAGTCATTTGATAGGTTTAGGTCTAAAACGGATAGGGCAATGGAAATTATGTAACTAGGGTAATCTGTTTAGAAGTTATTAGGGATTTTTATACTTATTGAAAATTGACAAACTTAACATTTTGTAGGTATGTTATTTTAGTTATTATTAATTAACATTTCCATTCTTCCCGTTTCATTCTCAACAATAAATCAACTAGATACGAGTGCCACTACCACGATATTTTTTTGTGCATAAGCCATTGTTGACAACATTAGAGCAACCGCCGAGCGTAGGCATGAAAAGTGAAGTACATACATGTGATTGACTTCTGTACCCATCTCTTTTGTGCCCTGACATGACGCCACGATATGCCTTTTTCCATACATTTGCGTCGGCTACAGCCGTCGCGTGCTTTTTCGCCTTTAACCGTGGCGTTTAAAAAGTTAATTGTGTTTACGCCAAAGTCTTAACCAAAGTATTATTATTTAGTACATTTTTTTTAGTTTATTAAATATCAGACCTACTAGTGCGAATTATTAAAGACAAGCTTCTGCCCATGACTTTGTTCGCGTGGAATTCGTAATAACTCACACACACAGTGAGAGAAACTTTCACATTTATATTAGTTTTTGTTCGCTGTTTTAGCAAATTGGATGTCACTTTTTGGATCCAAGATGGCGGATAACACTTTCATATAAAAAATCGTCATGGATATCGTTTTCTATGTATTTAGGCATGCCAAAACCAAATCCGATGTCACTTTTTGGATCCAAGATGGCGGATGAAACTGTCATGCCAAAAATCGTCATTGGTGTCGTTTTCAAGGTATTAAGGCATGGCAAAACCAAATCTGATGTCAATTTTTGGATCCAAGATGGCGGATGACACTGTCATGTCAAAAATCGTCATGGGTATCGTTTTCAAGGTATTTAGGCATGACAAAACCAAATCCGATGTCACTTTTTGGATCCAAGATGGCGGATGACACTGTCATGTCAAAAACCGTCATTGGTATCGTTTTCAATGTATTTAGGCATGACAAAACCGAATCCGATGTCACTTTTTGGATCCAAGATGGCGGATGACACTGTCATGTCAAAAACCGTCATTGGTATCGTTTTCAATGTATTTAGGCATGACAAAACCGAATCCGATGTCACTTTTTGGATCCAAGATGGCGGATGACACTGTCATGTCAAAAACCGTCATTGGTATCAGTCCCCGGTTCGAGTCCAGACGATATTTCTTTTTCCCTCTTTTTTTCAAGTTATCCCTATTATTGGGAGCCCTTTATCAACGCATAAAAGTTGTATTTAAATATAATTTCCACAAAACACGAGTTACCAACAAATCCGTCATCCAGGTACTTTTTATATATAAGCGCTATCTAGTGTGACGAGTCGAAACAAAAAATCAAAATGTAATATTTGTTATTTTTAAATACGTGTTGAATTAGCTTTAACATTCATTTATTTTCTTTAAATATACTAGTATTAATTTCCAATTACCAGAATTCTATTTAATATGCCGTATTTGCGAAGTTAATACAAATAAGTGAATCGTTGCGCCATCTATTGATACGTTTACTGTACAAAAGATAATTTGTTCGAGTTGGGACCCCATGACGAAGTTAACTCTTTTAGTAACGGATTAGCGATTAACAAAATTAACTATTTGATTAACGGAGCCGGAGCAGTAACCTTAAGCTCCAAACCTAGGGGAACTGGGCTGAATAATCAGCACTCGCAGATCGACCGCCCGCCTGCCACCGACCAGGCATCCCCACCCATCATCATCATCATCATCAATGGTGCTCAGCTATGTCAACATCACTAGGCAATATGCACATAGTTTAGTAATAGATGCAGCCTACTACAGTCAATTGAATTATGTTCTTTTTTTATAGTGTGCATGCCAATTTAGCTGGTACACTGTCTGGCCATGCATCATGGGTGCTGTCAGTAGCCTTCTCCCCAGATGGAAAGAGGTTTGTGTCGAGCAGTGCTGACAGAACTGTTCGAGTCTGGGACCTAGACAGCATGCAGTGCCAAAACGTGTTCAAGGAAAATAATGATCAGGTAAGATTTTTTTTATATTATTTAAAATGACTTCTTGTGCAATTATTTTTCTGTTTGAAAATTAAAATGAAAATATTTATTTTGCAAGTAGGCCACATGGGCTCTTTTACATGTCTGAAGCTACCAGCGCTTCGAAAAGTGACATCTGCTGAGAAGAAACGCCGCAAGAAACTCAGTTTAACTATAACACCCTAATATGTTTTACATAGATATGTATTATAATCATGTCGAATTCCAGATGTTTAAGCACTAGCATGCTCATAGGTATAAAAGTGACTTAAGATACAGCTGTGCATTGCAAATTAAATATTGATGTGCGTTAGCAAAGTTTAAAGCAAAAGTAATGCCATTGATTTCCGATTAATTTTAACCTTTTGAACCCCACGGCTGTATGCGAGAAAGCGTGCTCCGGACGTAGCCGACAAAATGTATGGAAAACGGCATGCCGCCGCATCAGGGGCACGGAAATCTGCTGTCGGCTATAGCCGACTGTGGCGGTCAAAAAGTTATGCGTGCCTAAATTTTATCGTGGATATGGCATCTATCACTTTCTTACTAATATGCTAGTGTAAAATGCAACAAGCTTAAAGATGGTCTAGGGGGCCAAGTTAAATTTTAGTTCTTTTTTGCCAAAAGATTTCCCAACTACATCTATCCAGCCCTTTATAATAAAGTTAATGCAAAATTTCTCATTAAAAAATACTCCATCAGAGAACTAAGGGAAAAAATTCCAGCATGGCTCGGTTCCCTTCCGTACGAAGAAATAGAGGGGCTTATGAAAAGGACCAAGTAAACTTAAACTTATCCTAAATTTCAAACGGACACAAACACACACTCTCTCACACACACACACACACACACACACACACACACGCACACATACACACACACACACACACACACGCGCGCGCGCACGCACTTACACACACGCACAAATACACACACACACACACACACACACACACACACACACACACACACACACACACACACACACACAAACAGTTGTTAGGAAAATTTATTTTTATTTTTATTTTATTTTGATTCCAAATTGTTTTTATTAACTTTTCGCATCAATTTTGCAAAGTCTCCTGTGAATTGGCTACCTACGAGACAGGCAGCGCCTAGTGTAGGGGTCAGTGTAACCGCACTATGATTGTTTTAAGTACACAATTTTCGACTAGTTCTTAAGCTCTGTAAATTTTGTATGCTTATGCTGCTTATGTATCTTTGGATTTGCTCTGTTATTTATTTTTCTTTTGTGTTTTTGTGTACAATAAAAGATTTATCTTTAAAAAAAAAAAAGTTACGTTTATTTGCCTTGGGATCTAACTAGTAATTACTGGATTAATGTTGTATGGAACAAAAAACTAAAGCTATTTCGAGCTATTGGAGTTTTTGTCTTCAAAAGTTCTTGATTAAATTTTTTGTATTTTTTCAGGTTTGGGGTGTGCAGTTTAATGCAGACAGCAATAAGATAGTATCTGTATCAGAGGATAAGAGTATAATCATTTATTCGTGTCCATTATAACATGTTTCACTATGAAGTAACAAATACGGTACAAAAAGTGTTTAATTTACCTTACTGTTCCTATGACTTACATACGTTACTCCAAAATATACTGTCAATTCCTACACTTACTATACTTTTTGATTCCTACTGCAGTGGTCCGTTTCAGAAGTTACAAATTACAATTTTATAGACAAACACTGGCAGCACTAAGTCAGATGTATGGGATCTATCATCGGTGCCATCGGTTTTGCTTGTAAAACTAAATAATTGTAGCTTCATGAAACGGGACACTGCCTACGGGGGCAGTGGCCCGTCTCATGAAGCTACAATTATTTTCATCGTGCACCTAAAGCATTCGTCCCTTTCGCACCCGCATATTAGTTAAAAAGTGATAGATGCTTTATGTGCGTTAAAAAGCTAGTGTGCTAAGCACTCTGGAAGCCTAGGAGAGAATATAAACTCCTAAATTCTTGCAGGTGGTGTATTAAAATATGCGCTCTCCATGACTTTATTTAATATAATAACTTTGTTAACAGATAATTACAAAAGAAAGCCAATCTTATCTCAATAAAAGCTCTTCCGGACCACCCTTGGACAACTTTTAAGTCTTTTATTGTGTGCCGAACAGAATAAAGACTGTTAGAAACTCTTTTTAAAACGCCTTAGCTGTCAATGTCAAATTGTCAATTTTTGACAGTCGTTATCAGTGTTTGTGTTTGATGGTTTGCAATTTTTTATAAAAATAATAAATATTTGAATTAAGAGGGAGTATTCATTGATTTAAATCGAAATAATAAGAATTAAGAGTAATGTTACCCACATCAGCGGTAAGTACAGAATCGTAAAAATATATATAATACAAAACATCTGTTTGTGCAACAATCTCCTTTTCACCAGTTTAGTTCTTTTTAGTATTCCATATTGCTTAAAAAGGAAGACGCTCATGATGAACCTATTTATTCCTGTGCCTGGGCCAAAACAAACACCACTGGAGATCCAAAGTAAGTTTACACTCACCAACTAAGAACTTATTACTTCTTTTTCTTAGTTTCATCGCTCCATACCTTTTTGTACTAGATAATCTATTTACCTCATATGTACCAGTGATTTGTCTTAATAGCAACTTAAGCTGCCAGTCACTAATGATTGATTAATAACTTGGTAAGTTTGAGAACATTGTGCACAAGGGGAATGAATGTCTACTTTTGCTAATGCTAACAATTGAGCTTGGTTTCGAGGCGTAAGTGATCTCAGCAAGTTTAATTCTTTACCACTACTTTATTTCCATCCAGAGCACCTCTCAAAGACTTTATAGCAACAGGAGGTTTGGACTGCTTGGTGAAAATATGGCTCTTTGAGAATAACAGACTGGAGCTCATCCACACACTGGCGGAGCATGCAATGGCCGTATTGGCGGTAGCAATTAGCCCTGATGGTCATAGTAAGTGTATGAGTTTTCTGGGCTCCGTTTCTCTCTTATCTTAATCTTTTTAGTGTTCTGCACCTCAAAAGGGAAAAACGGAATGCTTATAGGATCACTCATGTGTCTGTCTGTCTGTCTGTCACAGCCAATTTGCTCCAAAACTACTGGATCTTAATTTTGAAAAAATACAGAAAATAGTTCTTTACCTATAGATTACAGGAAAACCTATAAGAAGTCTATGGTAATTAAAATAACATAGGAAATTTCAGGTAAACATAGAACCTTCTATTTTTTTTTGTTCAGATTGCATTATTGAGTTTAGGGTTTTTGTTGATATCTCTAAAACTTTCTCAGTTAATTACAAATCTTTTTATTTATTTGTATATTTAATTTAAAAAACTGCTGTTTTTGCTACTATATTGCAGAGTTCTAAGATAAAGCTAATCTGTTCATTATGATATCCCGCTGATATATAATGCTGATCGTCAAACTTTATTATTTTAAATTTTTTTTGTACCCTAATATGTTTTACTAGTGACCAACCTAACAAATCTGATTGAGATCCGGCAAACAGTTTGAATCAGGCAAACATATTTATTTATTTAAACTTTATTGCGCAATACACAGGTGTATAAATTGCGGACTTAATGCCTTAAAGCATTCTCGATCAGCAACCATAACCAAACAACAACAACAAACAACATGTTAAGGATGGTGCAGGAAGTATAGACCTTAAAGCAATAATACACTATGCTATGGTGTATTAAAACATACATATAAATGATAGATAAACATACACATGCAGATTCATCTAGTATGCATTGCCATGGCAATTATGTTGTATTTTGTCTAATCAATAATTCTTTTTTTTATTCCTTAAAGCCCTTGCCAGCATATCATTAGACTCTACCTTAGTAATCTGGGACCTACTCTCCGGCAACAAAGTCCATCAGATCCAGTGCACGGGCACGGATGTGTGGAATGTGGCATTTTCGCCTGACGGTTGTGAGATTGTCACTGGCAGTCACACAGGACTGCTTAATGTCTATAGAATTGAGAATGCTAGTTTGAAGACTGTTCTGGATACCAGAGGAAGATTTGCGTTGAGTGTGGCTTGGGTAAGATATTCAGTGCATTTGTTAAATAAAAAAAATAAGTTATTGGTAGTTTGTTCTTATTTTATTTGAAACAAATATTATTATAATCTGCTTAGAGAATGTATGCCAGAACATACTGATGTCAGTTGCTGTACTTCATCTGCAAAAGAAGGAAAAATACTGCCATCCATTGTAAGAATGGCAACCAACTTTAATTGAATTGTACGCATCGTCAATCGCTATAGATTCTTATATTTCGTGACCAGTATCGCATTCCCACTAGTCATGGGTCTGGCTCACTAACAAAAGCAGTAATAAAGTCATCCCACGATAACTCCGCAACGAAAAAATGGCAATCCCATACGACGGATGGCTTAAAGGTCTCTGAAGCCAGGCCAAAAAATACAAAAAAAAAACATACGACGGATTGAATTTTTGTATGGAATAACGCATGAGGTTGCCATTTTTGCGTTGCAGAGTTATCGTGGGACGACTCTATAATGATTATTATTGGAATAAAACTACAGTAAAAAAATCCACAGAGCCCCGACGGAAAGCAAATCGCAAGCGGCTCAACAGATGGTGGCGTGTGCATGTTCGACTCGGCACAATTCAAACTTCTTAACTCCGTAAAGACCCACAATGAGCCTGTGAATAGCGTTGCGTTTTCGCCTGACTCAAAGCTGGTCATCGCTGCTTCGGCTGACGGGAATGTTGACACGTATAATATGTAAGTACCTTAGAGGCAGGCAACGTTTTATTTATCCATATCCATACTAATAACCATTGGACCACTGAACCGTTTTGATGAAATTTGGTATGGAGTTAGTTTAAAGCCCAGGAAAGGACATGGCTACTTTTTTAAAAAGATAATCAATCGCTAAAATGGTGAAATAGCGGCTGTAAAATTTATTTATGGCAGGTTCGTGCGTGACCGATGAAAGCCCGTTGATGTTTTTTTTTAATGCGAATGTAGCTCTGTATTTCTGTCTGTTACGCTTTGACGGCTGGACCGCTAAACCGATTTTGATGAAATTTGATGTGGAGATAGTTCGAGCCCTGGGGAAGGATATAGGCTACTTTTTTAGGTCAACCCAAAAACAGTGATTAAAGGACTGGCAAATTAATTATTTGCAAGTTTGTTCGTGCCCAATGAGAAGGGAGCTTATAATTTGAGGGTAAAAGATCTAAATTTAAAAAGTTGGTAACGTGAAAGTTCCCTAAATTTTAAGGATACATTTCCACGCAGAAGACGTCGTGGGTAAAAGCCAATTACAATATTTTTTCAAAATTCTCAGTGACAGTGCGAGCGTCTACAGCACCGTAAAACTGAATTCACGTGCGATGTCGGCATGTTTCTCACCCGACGGGACGCGGACGGCCGTGGCGCTCAGCGACGGCTCTGTGAGAATCTCTCTCGTCAACAAGATGCAGCCGCTAAACGTGTTCAAAGAGCATAGCAACGCTGTAAGTGAATACGACTATTACCTTAAATAGGTTATTATACCTCGCCTAATGTAAAAAGAGCGCTGACGGCCATATAAAATGTATTACCTACAACGCTCTTTTTACATTGGTTGAGGTACAATGAAGGCGATGTCGGCATGTGATGTCCTCATCTTATGGCGCGCGTGGCCGTAGTGTTATAGATGGTACCGTCAGAATCTCGTTTACCAGCTGCACGTGTTCCAAGAGCATAGCAACACTAAGTGAATATAAAGGCGCGTACAGATTATTCGCGGCAATCACTCGAACATTGCCGCGCTCGAACATGCCGCGCAGCGATCCGAGCGCTGTCGGTTTTTGAGCTCGCATCAAAGAAGCTTCAGTCGCTGGCGCGCGCGCAGTTTAGACGGTTGTGTTGCGACGTACGTTTGTTGCGCCACGCGCCGATCGAGCTGGATCGCTTGCCTCGCGCAGCTGCCGCGGTCTAACTAAATTCCATCGAACATTTGCCGCGCGAGCCAATGTTCACGCGAACACTGGCTCGCGCGGCTGCCGCGCATAATCTGTACATACCTTTAGGTACACCTAAAAGGAACGCTATCCTTATAAAACTCGCAGTGTTTCTCCCTTTATTGCTCCCTGTATAAGTATAGTTAAACTTCTTTAATATAACAGGCACCTTGCCTGTCCAGAATACGGCGCCAGGAGTGATGACGCAAAGGAGCCACGCTTTTGCGTCACCAACATAATGTTAATTATAAATTTTAAATTATATTTTAATATGTATGTTAGTCTGTAAGGTATTGTATGTATGGGCCACTAGATGCCTGAAAATAAATGATTACTAGCTGACCCGTGCGAATTTTCGCACAGTATCGTGATCAAACACCGGATAATAATAATATGTATAATAAAGTGAGCGTAATAGTGACGGATAATTTTGAGAAAGATAATAATTAACGCAGTACCCTCCATCGGCCCTAACATGAATGACACAAAGATAGTAGCGCCATATGTTCACATTAGTCTGCATGTGGACGCTTGCAAATCGCGTGGTTTTTTATTTATTGTTTAACGAAAACGTGAATTTTAATCTATTTGTGTATTTTTGTGACAAAGCGACGAACATAAGCTTTAAAATGACGGTTAAATCATTAATTTTGGTAAAGAATTAACGGAGATATGGAGCGGAGATAGGAGCACAAAAAGTCTTAGAAATAATATATATATTTATATGATTATTATTATTATAACGTTGCTTTGACCCCACCATATGGTGCTATCCCAAAAATATTGTGGAATGCGTTGCGGTCTAGTTTTTTATAGGTTTAAATTTCGAATAAAAATTTGTTAACGTGAATAATGGCCGTGACAATTATTAACTCAAACGCGTAAACCGAACGAGACTCCAATGGTACTAAAACATGTCGTGTAGACATCATAATGCCTTTTTTCTGGAATCTATTGGTTTCGGCAGTAGAGTTGATAATTCAATGAACTTTCAATACAGTTATTACCTGTTTTTACAAACCAGTGTTTTGCGGGCAGACACATCTATGGCCAGACAAAGGCTTTTTCTGAAAACAATACTATTGTATTGCGTTAACTGGATCGACTCCAATAAAATCTAAATACTATGCGAACTTAATCTAAATTTTACCTTTCAAATCATACATGAAATCAATAATTAAAACAAACAAAACAATCCATACTTATATTATAAATGCGAAAGTGTTTGTTTGTTTCTTCCGTTTTGACGCCCAAACGGCTTAACAGAATTCCATGAAAATTGGATCAAATAAAGCCTGTTATATGGAGATGGACATAGGATAAATTTTATCCTGATATTCTGGAAGTATTTTCAGGAATCTATTTATTTATTTATTTATTTAAAGACACACCAACAGCATACATATTCAAAAAACCACAAGAACATTGTATAAAGTATCGTTCTGATATCTACGTAAGTAGGTACAGGCGATATGAGAAATGCTACGCCTAGGTAGATGGCGCAGCGACGAGTTCCACGCGAACGAAGTCGCGGGCACTAGCTACTAATTAATAATCGGGAAGCCTGGTACAAAAAAATATTCCTTCGCTAGATTATTCTGACGAATTATCTAAAATAAATTGTCCTCAGGTGTGCGGTGTGCAGTTCAACGCGGAAGGTGATAAATTGCTGACCGTTTCTAAGGATAAGTGTATCAATATTTATGAATGTCCAATACCACCCAAAGCCAAAAAGTAACAAAATATGTTAAGTATAATAAGTGTAGGTAATAAATTATCTAATACCTTTGACAAAAATAACTTTATTTTACAATTTACCCTTGCCCTTATAAATATATATTTTAAAATCTCTACCCTCTTGATGACTTTAATTCTAGTTTCAGATCTTGGTATGTACTTACTGTTATAACTCAAAACCCGCGACAAATGTCAATCGCACTTGTTTTAAAGAATAGTAACAAAAAAAATATTTTTTAGGGTTCCGTACCCAAAGGGTAAAAACGGGACCCTATTACTAAGGCTCCGCTGTCCGTCTGTCCGTCTGTCTCCAGGCTGTATCTCATGAACCGTGATAGTTAGACAGTTGAAACTTTCACAGATGATGTATTTCTAATGCCGCTATAACAACAAATACTAAAAAACAGAATAAAATAAATATTTAAGGGGGCTCCCATACAACAAACATGTTTTATTGCCGTTTTTATGGATAATGGTACGGAACCCTTCGTGCGCGTGTCCGACTCGCACTTGGCCAGTTTTTACAATGAAACAATGGTAGTCATATCGTGCAGTTAGATCCCATACAATAAGTTTTACAATGCAGGAACCTTGCGTTTACATTTGATTATATTTGACTAGCGACAGTACACTACAAATAATCTTTGACACGTTTTCCTAATACGCCTTTTTTTACAGCAGACTGTATTTAATCTACACTGAATCGTATCGTGAGCGTTAAGAGGTCCAAGTATTAGCGCCCCTCTAAGCCGCCGTCTGGAAGGGCGTTTGATTAATTTTTGCCGTAAGCGGATTGAGCTCATATCATGATATAGGTCCGTATAAAATACCTGCTTATAACGTTTTGTAATAATAACGAAGACGTGATTTTCGTGTCCAACTTTTCTTTGCTTGTGAATATACTTACTTATACAAAACTAGCGGCCCGCCCCGGCTTCGCTCACAAAAGCTCTCAACAGGCACGGTTATTGGTGAGCGTCAAGTTGGCGTACCCTTCGAAGATATCCAGGATCTGAAGATTCCAAAAAATAGTACCTAAATAGTACCCAATTAGTACCGAGTTAGAAAAAATAGTACCTTTGTAATTTCGGAGATATGAGCCTTGTTTAACGGGTACGCTAACTTGACGTCAAGCTGGCGTACCCGTTTTGGATCTCGAGAACGGTGCTGCTCCCAAATATGCTCTATATCCCAAAAAATAGTGCACAAATAGTACCCCTGGCTCCCGAAGTCTCAACTTCGTAGCTCTTATAGAAACTGAGATATTTCATACCAAACACGGGTAAAATATTTTGCACCGTCAAGCTGGCGTACCCGACCGAGATCACACAGAAAGCCATTGAATTCCTAAGCCAGTTATATACCAAAAAATAGTGCCTGAAATAGTACCCCTTTTACGACAAAAGCATAACAGAAAAGCTAAGTGGAACATTGAAAAAATAATGGATGAATATTCTTCATTGTCATAGTACTGTCACGTACAAAAGTATTATTTTATTTATATTTATTATTTGTTCTTTCAATCTTTTAAGCAGAATGTAAGTGAAAGTTTTAATTTACTTAATATTCATTGCAATAGCCAGATGGGTTGGCG
This sequence comes from Tortricodes alternella, assembly GCA_947859335.1. NCBI lineage: Eukaryota > Metazoa > Arthropoda > Insecta > Lepidoptera > Tortricidae > Tortricodes > Tortricodes alternella. The sequence goes on along the minus strand of OX401973.1, from coordinate 14,840,991 downwards.
TAACGCAGATTATAGCAAACTAGGTTTTATCCTTTTGCGGTACCTTAGTATTAGGAGTTTTTCGGTCCTATAGCTACATCTTCGCACATTTACTCAGCACGTTAAACATGGTTAAAACATAACAGTAACGGCATCTGTTTACTTAAGTTTTCAGTATAATCGTTTACTAACCGTTATAAAGTTCCTCTCTGTTTGCGTCTGTACTAAAATTTATTTGTATGTAGAAGTTGGCATTCATTTTTTTCAATGTTCCACTTAGCTTTTCTTTTATGTTTCTGTCGTAAAAGAGGTACTATTTCAGGCACTATTTTTTGATATATAGCTGGCTTAGAAATTCAATGGCTTTCTGTGTGATCTCGGTCGGGTACGCCAGCTTGACGGTGCAAAATATTTTACCCGTGTTTGGTATGAAATATCTCAGTTTCTATAAGAGCTACAAAGTTGAGACTTCGGGAGCCAGGGGTACTAATTATGCACTATTTTTTGGGATATAGAGCATATTTGGGAACAGCACCGTTCTCGAGATCCAAAACGGGTACGCCACCTTGACGTCAAGTTAGCGTACCCGTTAAACAAGGCTCATATCTCCGAAATTACAAAGGTGCTATTTTTTCTAACTCGGTACTAATTGGGTACTATTTAGGCACTATTTTTTGGAATCATCAGATCCTGGATATCGTCGAAGGGTACGTCAACTTGACGCTCACGGTTATTGCCGTCTCGATTGACAAACATCATGGTGCAGTCAATACGACGACGCGGTTAGCGTAGTTGGGAGTGGCCCTGCCTCCGAAGCTAGCGGTCCCGGGTTCGATCCCCGGTAAGGGCAAATATTTGTGTGATGAGCACGAATGTTTGTTCCTGAGTCTTGGATGTTTCCTATGTATTTAAGTATTTATTTCTCTATATAAGTATGTATATCGTCGTCTAGTACCTACCCATACCACAAGCCTTTAGAGCGTACTTTGTGACTAGATCGATTTGTGTAAAGATTGTCCCTTGATTTATTATTATTATCATTAATATGCATGAAATGTTTATAAATTATATAGGTACAAAAACCTTCCTCGTAAATCGGTCTATCTATAAGTTATAATCCTATCAAAATGCTTACAGTAGTTTCTGAGATTAGCTTATACAGACAGACTGGAGATATAAAATACTCATAACATGTTGGGTAATGGGGTGTCGTTCCTGGCTTCGTCCGGTGGATGTAACCGCAATAACCCGAAGCGAAGAAATTTTTGTATCAAATGAAAGCTTGAATTTTTAAGATTACGAAAATAATAACTTACATCCAAAAAATTAACCTGTCCTGTCTAAAAGAAACGAAAGTCGATGATTTATAGTAATGATAATGCTAATTTAATGAAAATTATATAATAGTCGGTACTTATTTAGAGAGCATACCCATTCGTCGTTATAAAAGTTGGCGTTGGTTATTAGTTTTCAGCTTTATTTGTACTTATTTTCCAAACCGATCAAGCACTAACCTCACAGTGCTTCCCCATATAATTCCGCCCTGCCCTGTTTGAGGTCTCTATTCATTCATTGTGTAAGTAATTACGTACATAAAGGGGAGGATTTATTAAAAATATTTACATTGGAGGCAAGTCAATTGGTATCGGCTTAATTTGCGTGGAATGGCGGCGGCCCGCGGGAAATCGACTTTACATTTCAATTTGCCGTGCACAGATAAAAAGCAATCCCTTTTCATTTTTACCTGGTAAATCGCTGTTTATATAACAAGGTTTTTGTACCTAAAATGTATGCTTTGTGCTATGAAACTTTTATGAGTTGATGTGGTAAAAGTGGGGTCTGCTGTTAAAGATTAGATAGGTAGGTATGGGACGATAGGACCGATTCTAGAACACAATTATAACGCGGATTAATCTCGTTTTTTCTGGTATAGTATTTCGTTAAATGCGCCAATATTATAAATAGGTTAGATAGACGCCAAAATTTTTCAGCGGATGACTTCACAGTCAACACAACAAGTTATCCAGAAACCTTTAGAAGTCATTCATTTTAATTTGAACACTCAACAAAACAGTCTCAGCGCATGTAACATTCTTTCATCTACTAAAGCAAGAGAGATGTGTTATGAAAATGAGTTGTAAGGCAAATAAATGTAGCCAAAGCGGGTTTAGTAGAATTTGTTTCTCTAAAAATCACGTGGCACCTGCACGGCCGTATCGCAGCCCGTATCGGCAATCTTACCGCACCAAATCAACCTACAACTTCAATTCTTAATGCAATCCACATGCCCGAGTAGGTACATAGCGTTGTCACATGACATACGAGCGGAGGTATCGGTGTCGTAATCACGGCCACCCGCCGGCAGTTCCATTCAATGAGATGAAATCACTATGCGAGTCTATGAATAATTCACGTGCGGTCCACCAGCCCTCCGCGGCCGTTCGGGTGGACATCGATATAAAGTTTTCATATGTGCAATCATGCCCGCTGTAATGGCTGTGGATGTAGCTTTGGACGGAAGACGTGATTTAAGAACAGCCGAGGTTTTATCCTCTGGTCCACTAAACAAGTATTTTCAAATCTCGCTGGTCAAAGCGATGGCAAGGAAAGCTGGAACTAATCCGATTTGTTAACTTATTAAGTAAAATTGCTTTTCGATCACCTGATTTCATTACTTCGCCGATCTGAGGCTCTGTGCACTATAGTATGTCAAATAGCCATTGCTATAGCAGCTATTGCTATCTTACAGTAGCTTTGAGAAAAGGATAGAAGCTTTACGCTTGGATCGAATGTGACGTTTTTACAAGATTTTATTTAACTTTACTTGTTAGTTCGTTTGTTGGTATGTCCGGGTCCAACTTTGCAAGTATATTTTGACTCACTTCTAGATATGCGAGCTTGAATTTTAGACAGTTATTTAACGAACAAACACAACGCTTGTTTGACACAAATATATACACAACTAGGACGACTTGTCATTTTATGCTTAAGACTTTAGTACCTATTAAGTTAATTTCAAAACGTCAAAAAGCGCTACTGGTTTCTGTAAGTTTTCATGTGACAGTTTTAGAATTAGTATCGTTCACTCTTTCTCGTTTACCTGAATACGTGGTTGATCAATAGTTTCGCGTTAATTTGAAACGGCGAAGTCCATTGCTATCTAAATTAGCTCAGTCATTAGCGGGTAATATTTGGAATTAGAAATTTGCGTAGTCGTAAATTCAATAAATAATTTATTAGCAACTATTCATAAAAACAGATAGCCTCGAAAACTTTACATTAATATTCTAGTGATGGTAAGAGATGGCGGGAGAAGAGAAGGAAACGTGCGCGGGGGCAGCAGCGTAGGCGACCTTGGCTACGGGAGCGGCGTAGGCGATCTTGGCAACAGGAGCAGCGTAGGCAACTTTGGCTACGGGCGCGGCGTAGGCGATCTTGGCAACGGGAGCGGCGTATGCGACCTTGGCAACGGGAGCATAGGCGACCTTAGCAACGGGAGCGTAGGCGATCTTCTGGGGGGCTTCGGTCGGGTGTCCTTCGTAACGGACGATCGCGTTGAAACCATGTTCCTTATCAGCGGTGTATTCTACGATGCGGTGGACTCCATCAGGCTGGACCAGGGAATAAGAGCCGTGCACGGCGTCTCCGTTGCGGGATTCCTGCTGCTGCTTGATGTCGCCGGTGTGGTGGTCTTCGACGGAGTATTGGAACTCGTAGTGGGCGGGCGCCTCGTGCTCGTAGGCGAGCTTGGCGACCGGAACCAGGGGAATGGCGGAGGCGGCCACGGCCAGAGAGAGGATAGCGACGAACTGGAAGAAAACCAATAATATTAATATCACTGCAGTGGAATCTCAGCAGAAATGATGGTGAATAGATCTGGTACAATTTAATATGTTCTGAAAAACCTTTGTACACTTGTACAGAAGTGGTAACTTGACCAATAGGAATAGCCAAGCGTTGACTTAAAACGAATGATAATATTAAAAGTTAATTAAAAGCTCACCTTAGCTGCCATTGTTGTTGATAAGATTGTCGGTGCTTGACTGTGACATTTAGTGACCCGCGCCACTTTTTATACTTCGATTTTCGCCTACAGCATGGACTCAATGACCAGAGCTGAGTAGCCCGAGGGCTAATACTAATGCGTGCTGATTGAGAGGTGAAGGTCGCCACGGTATGTCACTCGAGAAATGCATAACTAGATCAATGTGATTTGACAACATGATAACATGCGTTAGCTAGCAGGTAGGTACCTGCATTTGGAGGCCTACTTTCGCTTTGACTAATTACGCGTATAGATAAGAACCCTTTTGCCACACGATGCAAGTTATGTCACAAGCGCGTATATAAATATCATATGCTTAGTACAACCCTATTTTGCATTCAAGCATTCTTAGGGTTAGATTGTGTGTATAGCCTCACTAAGTATTTAATAGGGAACGTGCATTTTTTTTTTCATGTTGTATTGGAAAGTGCTGAGTAATAGAAACCGATCTGTGTACGGAAAACTTATTTTATGAGTTATGAAGCTTAGAAAATTCATTGTTCATACCACTCGCAAAAACACTCCATACAAAATTCACAACAAGTATGACGTCACAGCATTCGTTAGACTGTACAAAATCTATGGTGTTTAAACGAAATCTGCAATTATTTCCGAAAATACTGTTTTAGACCAACATCGTAAAAATAAAACGCGACATAAATTTGATAAGGATGTCCAAAAAACTAAAATCAGAACTAACATGAAATGATCTTCTTATTTATTTATTTATTTATTTATTGAACAAAAATCCACAGCACTTTAAAATCTTAAACAGGTTATCTTGCTTATAAAACTTACTGCCAATTACGGATTTACATTTTATAGACCAAACTTAAGTGAATACATGAGACAATCCGGAACCAAAATTACATTACTAAGCAAACAACAAGTGTGTGTGTGCTTTTTTCTGTAATATGCTTTTGTTTATATTTACTTTCATGATATATCATTTAAACCTCATTTTGGTTTTCACGCATGTTCCCCATTATTCCTTGTAGTTCTTAGCTATTCCTTATTGTAATCTCATTTGAGCAGCTTATCGCCTTGACATTAGGCTTAATAATGTTAGGTACTTATTAGTGCTCAAGACTGTACGTCAGATACACATAGCTTGAACAGTTTGTTTTCAATATAATTTATATAATACGCATTTACGTCTTTAACAAAATTGCCTGTTTCATCTTTGTGCGCTAATCTAATTTAAGTCTTCAATCCTCTTAATTCCTCGTCATTACATTTGTAATTATTTAATTGTTTATTAATTTATCCTTGAAATTCAGGCAAGTGGATCAAAGAAAGCTAGTCTCGACCAGCTATATCGCAGGTGCATGACTCTTGTAGGGTCGCTTCCAAGGAGCTTGGACTAGCCTAGGCCAGCCTAGCCTGGACGTGCTCATATAGCATCTATCTCTTTTTGACTAATAAGTGGGTACGAAAGGGACAAATGTTGCTAGGTATGCCTGATAAAAACTAGAGTTATATAGGTGCTGATCTACCATATCCGTTATGTTTACTTTGTTTATTGATAAAATATATACATATATATAGTTTGAAACTTTAAGGCGTTTATAATATCGCCACTGTTATGATTTTATGATGGTCGGTCAAGTCACTAAATTAATTTTAATTAAAACGTAGCGGACACTGTAAATGTTAAAATTGAGTAGAAGAGACTTTAGGTAAGTTTTTGTAACTTTGAAATGCTAACACTACATTTTTTGGCATCCCATGCGGCCATTAAACCAGTAATAAGAAAAACCGGCCAAGTGCGAGTCGGACTCGCGCACGAAGGGTTCCGTACCATTATCTATAAAAATGGTAAAAAAAAACACGTTTGTTGTATAGGAACCCCGTTAAATATTTATTTTATTCTTTTTTTTTGGTATTTGTTGTTACAGCGGCAACAGAAATACATCATCTGTGAAAATTTCCACTGTGTAACTATCACGGTTCATGAGATACAGCCTGGTGACAGACGGACGGACAGCGGAGTCTTAGTAATAGGGTCCCGGTATACCCTTTGGGTACGGAACCCTAAAAATGAGAGTCGCCTACGGCATAAGTAATGAGATGAATAGTATTGTGTTATGTGTATTGTTGTAGTTTCTTTGTCATTTTACAATATGTTTTATGTGGTGTTCAATAAAGAGTATTTGTATTGTATTGTATTGCCGAATCATTCCCAATTTGTTTCATTTTAATGGCATAATCATCGCAATACGGAAGGTATTTAATGGTCGTACTAATTTATTCACCACTAAGCTACTTTTGCTTTTAGCTGCCTGTTAAATATAGATTATGAACAACTTTTTTTGACGTCATTTAACATTAAGTAACCTAAAAGCATTACTTTGCAAAAACATTTACAAGGAGAGCAGTTAATTACGTATATTGTCGCAATATGTAATCAATCTGACAAATACGGTTAACAATTACGAAAGTATCGTCCAAAAATCTATTACATACGTCTAAAACATGTAAAACAAGTGATTACAAACGCGACCAGTTTATTATGTCCGTAAGCTTTCTCAGTTCTAGCGACTAAGTAGAGTTTATTCGTAACGACGGGGGTCTAGTTATGTTGGTTTTGTTTTGGTGGTTATAAAAGTGGTCTAGTGGGTCTTTTTGACCGTGGCCTTGACCGAAATGCCGCATAGTAACTGTATCACGCAGAAATTGATCGATGACATGCGTATAGAGTCGTTAGGATTTATTATTGTATGTTTGTATTGCTTTTAGAATTTTTTAGTGTGGCTGATTGTGCTCTATACCAGGGATAATCAACCTGCGGCCCGCTAACCTTTTCTTCGCGGCCCGGAATCTAGCCACACTAATGTAGCTTTTTTTACACATATTTGGCCCAAGAAAATAAAGGTTAGGTATCCCTGATCTACACCTACCTACCTGCCTCATATATTTGGTAATTATTATCATCATCGGCCTGTTTACATCTGGGCAGCCTCTCATAGAAAGAAGGGCTGGGCAGGAGTCCCAACGCGGGCCTTGTGCGGATTGGGGACTTCACACACATCGTCGGATGACTTCGAAAATGTGCGCAGGCTCCATTCAGAAAATCATATTTACCTAACGACCTCAGCGCAACTAGCTCGATCTATCCGCTAGTCATTTGTCGCTCAGTGTATCCCGTACATATTTGACTAGTTTAACAGAGACGCACTGAGCGACAAATGACTCGCATGTCGTGCTAGCCCACCTGCGGCCATAAGTTAAACCCGTTTATCTCTATGATTATCTCTTTCGTTTCTTTTCGCAGTAGTGTGAGAGAGACGCACTTGGAGATAAGAGGTTTAACTTATCCTTGTGCCTTGCATGTTAGGGCGGCAGTATGAGTTATAGTAAACACCTACTCTCTGTCAAGTGTGGGAATGCAAAGCTTCAAGAAGCTTACTTAAGCAAGGCGATTGAGTTATGTAAATTATAAGTTTGGCAATTTTAAATTATTTAGAGTAATAGCACTGGCGTACCTATCGGGTATCTTGTCTAACAAGTTCTCGTACTTGGTCACCGTGTTTAATGGTATATTTAAACTATAAGTTTGTAATGCGACTTTTCTTGTTAAATAGATATTTTGGATATAATTATCAAAGAGGATTATAGCAACTTTACATCTACTGTAGCTGAATTGTACTCGATCACAACCGTTTATTTGTGTAGTCACAGACGAAAGTTCTAAGGGAACATACTCTACTTAGTCAAAGAGTAGGTGCTTCAGTTCTGGACTTGGACGTTTTAGAATTTTTAATCAGGGACCCCATTTTTCGGTGCTTACGAGATTAATTTAAATGTCAGTGCACACAGTTTTTATTGTAATGATTGGGAACTCAACGTTTCGCAAATGTGTCATTAAAAAAAAAAGACATTTGGCAAACTTTTGAGGATTGTCATAAATCTAAGCTCACCTAACATGAATCTGACATTAATCACACATGTTAACTAATGTAGCATGAACCGAAGATTCGACCTGAGCTTTAAAAATTAAGTAAAATTAAGTGACCGTTTTGGGATAGCTTTAAGCAATTACTATGGAGTGCGAGCTACATGATCAAAAGTTACTAAGTAAGAAGGTTATGTATAAGTATATCGTTTAAAAAATCCATTTGATTGTCCAGGGGCCCTAGCAAAGTTGACATGGGGATAATAACTTAACCCAGTCTTATATCTCTCTGACTATCTCTTTCCTAGGCATTATTATGAGAGAGACGCACTTATAGATAAAACCGGACAAGTGCGAGTTAAACTCTCGTGGAGAGGGTTCTGTTCCGTACATGATTATCTGAAAACTAGGTTACTGTAAATACCATAGACTTCTAATAGGTTTTCCTGTAATCTATAAGTAAAGATCTATTTTCTAAACTATTTTACTTGAAATTCAAAAGAAAATATATTTAAGATCTTCACAATAAGCCCTTTCATTTGATATGTCACACGTTATAGGTTGCATAACTTTTTTTTTAAATTTTCTGATTTTCCCCCTCAAAAGTGGTCCCCATGTTTAAAATTCATATACCTACTTACGTCACGCGTCCGTGTTGCGGTCACCGACTTACATATGTACCTATACCAAATTTCAACTCAATCGGTCCAGTAGTTTCGGAACAAATTGACTGTGACAAACGGACAGACAGATAGACAGACAGACAGACACACGAGTGATCCTATAAGGGTTTAGTTTTTTCCTTTTGAGGTACGGAACCCTAAAAAGGTGTCAACTTAACCTCGTGTCAACCTTACTAGGGCCGCAGTTTAGACACAGACGGACGGAATTTCATATGATTAGAAATAGTAGTTTATGCAACGGTTGCATAATGATAGGCCTTAAAACACTAGTGCGGTTTTCATGAAACGAGCCGATAGGCGAGTTTCATAATAAGATCGCACGTGTGTTTTAAGGCCAAATTATGCAGAGTTGCATACATAACTTTATCTACACACATATTATAAATCCTCCATGATGGGTTCAGAAACAATATTTTCTGGCAACAAGTTATTTGTTGCAATCGTGGCTGCATATTTCCGATATCCGGCGCATTTTCACATCACACACACTCCGAGAAGACTACTTACTATTCATATTTTCAACTAAAATGTAAATTACAAACAACTTTTTCTATTCAATTCAACAACAATTCTACTTTCGTTCAGCAAAACGTCAACATGGCGGCAATTCAATCCTCCGTCAAGACCATTTTTTTTTTAAATCATAGACAAACGGATGAAGTCTCTATTCTCACGTCACTCGAGATCAAATATTGTGCAGTTTATATTAAAAAAAACATACTGAATTGACGTTTCGTATCAATAACTGTTTTAATATCTATGGTTACTAGAATAGAGACCCACTTGAGTTTTGACAGCTGTTCCAAATTTAATCTCATTTCTTTACTAAAAACGATAAAGAAGTCATGTTATTTCTTTATCGCAGCACTGGTTTTTCCTAATTGGTTGTCAAAATGGTGGTCATTTCATTCGGTTTTTGATTAACCAATGGAGGTTTTATGATATGGGTGTAGATAAAAATATTTATTATGTGGAAATGACGCCAAAAATGTCCAAATTATTACCGAGTTGTAATTTAAGTTTCTCAATGTCGTTTATTGAGTTTGTGAAATATTTTGATTCAATTTTTATGTAAATTTAAGTACGGATTTTGTCGCTATTAGTGTACAATTATAGCAAGGTCGACTACTTAAATAGGCACAAATAAAGTGTTTTTTTTTTATTTAGATCTAGCGTTAACCGCAACTTCGCCTGCGAAATGTATCTTTAAAATATGCTGAATTTCATGTTACTGTGAAGTAATTTAGAGATTTGTATACGAAGTCCCCAACCGGCACTGCACCCGCGCGGAGACCACTGCCCAGTCCCTCTCACTATGACAAGACACTTCTGCCCAACAGTGGGAGGTGTATAAAACACATTGATTTATCTGTCTTTCAGAGTGAAACGTGAAACTGAACACAAAATAACTGAAAGCAAAGGTTAAGTCATGTTTAAATACTAAGCGTGGCGACTTCGGAAAATCCCCCAATATTGGGGAATTGGGGAGGCCCTATTCTCCTGCAGTGGACGTTGTATGGCCGATGATGATGATAATGATGATAATGATGAAATACCTACTGAGAAGCCGAAGTACTTATAGGTCGGGTGTTTTTAGAACAGCCATGTTTCTATCAAACTGACCAAGCGGAATTTTAATTTTCGTTTGTCACATCGAGCTAAATTGATCGGCACATCGAACAGAAATCTTACTCGATGACGATGTAAATAAGATTATTGGGATATAACACAGGACACAAGATTAACTTCACTAAAATCAATTTCTAATTTCTTGTTCCTTTCCTTAATCTCAAAAAAATCAACGGATCCCACGAAGATGCCGCGTCAAATTCATTCTCGTAGATACTATTAGTTACATAATGTTCACCATTGATCCGGTTTTTGACCCCATCGGCAGTGTATGGCCGAGCCGAGACGAGTCTACGCAATTAATACTATAAAAGCTGCGCGCACGCACATCTCACCACATTGACGATCAAACCGAACGACATGGCACTCAAAGTAAGTAGCATCTCATTTAAATGACGATTTGGTTTAATAAAAAATATGTATCCGCATCTTGTTTTCAAACAAGTTTTTATTAACTATGAGTAATTCGCAAAAATATATATCGACTCAATATAAGCCTGACTATTAACAACTTAAGGCCGGGTCACAATGAGGGCGCGCCAGCAGCCACGGCATTATGTTGTATACGTATATATTGCATTGGTGTGATCGGGATAGGTCGCTTGCGCTGCGGCTGCGCCCGCAATGTGACTGGACCTTATTAGGGTCCCGTACCTCAAAAGGAAAAAAAGAAACCTTATAGGATCACTCGTGTGTCTGTCTGTCTGTCTGTCTGTCTGTCTGTCCGTCTGTCACAGCCAATTTGCTCCGAAACTAAGTACTCGATCGATTGAGTTGAAATTTGGTGTACATATGTAAGTCGGTAACCGCAACACGGACGCGTGACGTAAATATATAAATTTTAAACACGGGGGCCACTTTCGGGGGGTAAATTAGGAAATAAAAAAAAAGTAGTGCAACCTATATTGTGTGACATATCAAATGAAAGGGCTTATTGTGAAGATCTTAAATATATTTTCTTTTGAATTTTACGTAAAATAGTTCGGAAGTTATTTAGGAAAGTAGGCGAAAAATTACCCCTTTATTTCCAAAACTACTGGGCCTACAATTTTGAAAAAAAAATACCGAAAATAGCTCTTTACCTATAGATTACAGGAAAACCTATAAGAAGTTTATGGTATTTACAGTTACCTAGTAAATTTCAGATAATCATGTACGGAACGGGACCCTCTCCACGCGAGTTTAACTCGCACTTGTCCGGTTTTTTTATTTCGTGTGGCTGCTTCTTTCTCTTGCAAAGCTAAATCAACAATGTATTGATACATTTTTTATCTTTGTCAAAAACAGCTCGCGACTTTCTTCTGTATTGTGGCCACCGCCGCTGCCGTGGCCGTTCAGGTCGCCCCGGCCACTAAACTAGTCTACGAGGAGCCCGAAGCACCAGCACAGTACGAATACGAATACTCCGTCCAGGACCAGGTGTCCGGGGACTCCAAGCAAGCCAAAGAAAACCGCAACGGGGACGCTGTACACGGATTCTACTCTTTTGTCCAGCCCGATGGCGTGCAGCGTATAGTAGAATACACTGCTGATAAGATCCATGGGTTCAACGCCGTCGTCCGTTACGAAGGAACTCCTAAGCAGATCGCCTACGCTGCTCCTGCTAAGGTCGCTTACGCGCCAGCCCCGGTCGCTTACGCCGCGGCTCCCGTCGCTAAGGTCGCCTACGCACCGGCTCCTGCACAATATTACGCTCAAGCCCCGGCCGGTGTTGCCTACGCGCCAGCTCCTGCTCATGTTACCTACGCTCAAGCCCCAGTTGCTAAGGTTGCCTATGCTCCGGCAGCAGTGGCTTACGCTCCGGCCCCGGTGGCGAAAGTCGCCTACGCGCCTGCTCCGGTAGCTTACGCCCAAGCTCCGGCTCACCATGTCACTTACGCTCAGGCCCCTGCTGCTCATCATGTCACTTACGCTCAAGCCCCTGCTGCTCATCACGTCACTTACGCCCAAGCGCCCGCTGCGCATTACACTACTTATGCCCAGGCCCCTGCTCAGGTAGCCTACGCATCAGCACCGGTCGCGAAGATAGCCTATCCCGCTCACCAAGGCCACGTTACCTTCTCCTCACCAGTAGCATCATACCATCACTAGATTCTACATATCATTGTTAAGTTTGAAATATTTATTAAGTATATCAATACAGCAAATAGTCGATTGATTTTCGCCTTTTATTTCATCCCGAATGGTCAGTGGGGAAAGAATTGCACAAGGAGGCGTCAAAGCGGGGTATCCGATATCAGAACGCTGCAAACGAAGTTACTAGGAAGCGTGCGGGTAGTGTCGGGGAATCAATTGAATTATGTAGCATTATGAGGCGAGGAGCTCCGGTTACGCGGCACGTCCGCGCCCCGCCGGCGCGCTCTGACGCATCGCTCTTGACACCTATTCATTGGGCCAGTTTAGTTTGCGGCCGCACTATTTCATCTTAGAATATATTCCAAGGATCCCCTCAGATACCCTCTGCCTGGTTATTTTCGGGAGGCAGGGTATTTCCTCGGCATCGCTTTGAACAAACTGCTGTTTGAACGTGTCTAGTAAATTTTGATTGCAGGCAAATATAAATTGACAGCGCCGACTGATGGCGAAAGTGGTTGTTGGGATAAAAAGGAGGGTTTGTAAAATATGTGACGTGAATATTTTATTTGAGAACGCGTGTAGCGTTAAACGATGGAGGGGTGTGCAGTGTTTAGTTATGAAAGGGCTGCATTGAATGTTTAAAACGTAGCTGGATGGCTTTATTAAGTGAATTTGTGTTGCTAAAGTAAGGGCGGTTACCCGAAAGCTACTTTACCGAGTCGAGTAGTAAGTACACCAAACAAACCATAACCAAACTGACATAGCGACTAGGTTTTGAACTATTCTTACATCTAGAAATAGTACAAAGTCACTTATTCAGTTTGTCGGTGTATCCGCTTAAAACTACAAAAACTACTTGACTAGCCACGGCCAAATGGCGACAGGATTAGCGGACGCAAATGTATTGCACGAAAATCCGTTGTCGTATAGATATAGCCGTGTCATAATGGATTTTTTTCAGTATCACTAATATGATTTCTTGAGAAAGGTTTTACTGTATAATACACACCGAGCCAGAGGGAGTCGGTATTCGCTAGTTTAAAATAATTAACATATTAATCAGGTAGAGGTTCCGACAAGTTATTTCACCAGGGCCTCTATTCGGGAACGTCCATACGCATTACGCATCGTGCAGAAGAGTGGGATGAGAATTTCGCTAGCGCGTCACTATAATATCGCTTGGACGTTCCCAAACAGAGGCGCTGATTTGTTTAAAAAAAGGTAAGTTACAAGAAGTTCTCCAGTTCTTTAATAGTGGAGTTCACTGCAAAAGATCGTGAATGAAATTGAAGTTATTTAGTTAACTATAGTATAAAAAATACATCTAAATCATTGTTACAGATGAATGTAGTGTAACGCTGGACAACGTAAGTACCAACCAATAAACCACCATAGGCTTATAATTATTAGACTAGAATGCTTCGAGAAATCTGCCGCGATTCTTTAAAAGGCAGCCTTCTAACATCACCAATAATGTCAGAAGGCTGCCTTTGAAAGAATCACGGCAGAAATGTCTCGAAGCATACTAGTCTAATAATACTAGTGTTTTGTTTCATTTTATCTTTAAAACTACAAGACGAAACACTAATATTAGACTAGTACCTATGCTTTGAAAATGGGCCCCATGTCATATAATGCCGCGGTCTAAAGCTGACAGCGCGCGTAATTATAAATTCACAGACGAATGTTAACGCACATAAAATAATCAGGGTGAACAAAATGTTTTGGTGGAGTGTTTCAATCCGCAAAGGGTTGTCGTGGTAATCCGGCTATTATGGGATGATGGATATAACTACCCTTTTATAACCATTATACCTGATGTGATGCTAGATTTGTAACCCGTTATGTTATGTTTGTGCAATATTTGGTTTGTTGATAAGCTGTAATTGTAGGGTTGAAAATATGTTACAAACTAGATACTGTGCCTCTTTTTATGCAGCGAAGCAAAAAGGAGAGTTATGTTTTTTGACAGTATGTACTTACGTATGTGTACCTATGTATGTATGTATGTAATCAGCGCCAAATTAGAGCCAAAACTTTTAAACCGATTATAACAAATGGGGTCTCAAACGATTCAGGCAAAATGCCCGGGTGACATAAGGTACAAGAAACATAGGTTTTATAGAGGTTATGCAGTCAAGTATTTTGCTGTTTATATATTTTTAATTTTAAGTAGGTACTTAATATTAGTTAGTGTACACAAAGTCGGATATGCTGAGGTGCTAAAAAAGAACCTAAAACACCTTCAAGATTTTCAGGACGAGATCTTGGTACTTGATACTAAAAGTGTTAAGCAATCTGAATTGCCCTTTCCACTCAACTTCTAAAATCGTAAATTTGAAATGATAACATAATCAATATTTTATTCTCATTCAAATACCAGCATTACCCCAATTAATTCAAGCCTAACAAGATCTATTCAATCTCGAAGTAATAGTTGCTAATCTTTGTCGAGACACGTGTCCGACCGGCGGGCATTCACGGTGTGTGCACTCTGTGTCCATTACAAGTATTGTGTGGATGTAGCATTGCTTCCGGGTCATCGGACGTCATATTTTTATTTACTTAATAGTTGTCACTGGTGTCTTGGGTTTTGGTGGCTGAATATTGAACCTATCGTCATCATCATCATATTGGTAACCTGTCATCAATCATTAACATCATCCATAGCAATTGTACCGGTTGTAAGGTGACAATACTAGGGTTGTAGCGAGGCGCTATCACTGACTCGTACAATACTCTTTCGACGCTGTTTTTTTTTATATTTTAAATTTAGATCGATGTATCGATTCAGACGTAGATCATTCTTTAATACTTAGATCTTGGCCCTGGAAGTTCGATTTCCACATTGCCTTCGAATTTATTTATAGAGCTTCCCTTTAGTTCATATTGAACATTGTTATTTAAAGTACCTAGAATCTGAGGAAGTTTCTTATAAACAAGAGTGCGGTCTTCTTTATGAAGGAAACACAAATACTTACCTGTTATCTTATTGTGAATATAAGGATCTACGGTTGAGGCACTTACATTTAAGTAAAGTGTCACACAAAGCCTACCTAAACATCCCATCCACATCATTACTATAGTACCCATATGTACCTATAAGTGTTTTTGTATAATATTATTATAATATTTTAAACAATAAATTTCCCAATACCGATCTCAACGTCTCAAGGTTATCTTTATTAAAACTATCTTCATTCCAAATTTCATCTATATCCGTCCAGCCGTTGAAGCGTGAAGGAGTAAGAAACATATTAACAACTCCTTAACACACGCAAACACTCACAATATTTTGCATGTATAATATTATAGTGTGATTAACTACAGTTATTGTAGATATAGTCATAGAGATACATAGGGGTTAAAGTTATCCCTGTGTCAACCTTTCTTGAGAAAAATTTTAAGGCATGAGTGCAATATTGTATGTAAATTCTTATTGCACATAATGACACACATCAGTTATGCATATGACATATGGAATGAATAATAGCGAACTTATCCCTTGTAGTATCTCTTCCAGCTAACCTTGGAGTTAATACTAGAAGTCAATCGTTTATCAAATGCCCAATCCACGTCGTGTTATCTAAATACTTCAAAAGAGCCGACTTTAGAGAAAAACGTAAATACAAATATCTAACGAAACGTAAGCAATAGTCGCACAACCAACAGCAACGAAAAATCAATGTGCACAAGTCACATAAAGAAACATGCTATGTATTTCTGTTTGTGGGTTGAGGAGGGACGCTCAATTGTTCGCATTTACATAAACAGCGATATTTATGAGTGTAAAGCATCGTGTCTCGTCCCACATAGTCTTTCTCTGTCATTGCCTGAAGACTTCACGAGGAATCTCCGTTTGATCATAGTTCGATTCGACACCGAAAAAACGTTCATGCTGCCTAATGGCTAATGCAAAATATGAAAATGAAGATTTATCATGACTTTCGTTTGGTTTGCTAACCACAACCAGAACAAACACGAGTAAAAGCAAATTTAAGTAAGTGTAATCATAATTGTCAATGGCACGGATTGTAGAAGCTTACCGATGCAAAGCAATACTTGCAGGTATTAAAATGGGTAATGGTGGAATTAAATTTTAGTCATTCCCTTTTTGGAACTTTTGAAATATCCGAGATAAAAAGTACCCTATGTTCTTATTCAGGACCTAAGTTAACTAACTACTTATATACCAAGTTTCATCATAAGGTAAGGCTATATAGGTACATACACCTGGTCAGCGGCTACGGAGCTAACATACAGATAGACATACACACACACACATACACACACACACACACACACACACACACACACACACACACACACACACACACAGAGACAACACAGAAACTTTCGCAAGGATATGCATAGCATTTTGCCCTTGACTTCGTTCGTGCCACTCAGTGACAGACTTTTAAGAATTTACGAAAAGCTATGAAATCTCCCAAGTAAAAGGGTTTACTTATTTTTAAACACTTCACTAATTATCTCAACATCATCATCATCATTATCCGTAGGTATTTTAAGGTACGAGAATGTTAATTCTGTATGTAGGTACCAAAGTTCATTAAGCATTTAAACAAGCAAGCAGATATATAGTCAATCAACAAACAAAGCACAAGGCGGGTAAACAACTACTCCTAAGATTTCACACTTAATACGGGTGTCGAATCGGACCACTACCGACTCCGGCTCAGCCCTCGGGAGAGGGTAGCTGGGGCCGGAAACAATTATCCAGTGCGCACGCGCGAGCCTCCTAATTGCCGTATCGCTCGATGTAGATACCATAAACCATGTTGTTATTGACAATGCCATCGGTCTATGTATATCTTGGACATGATTAACTATATAACGATAATGTTACAATGAAGCGGAGACGGGAGAGACGTGGTCTAACAGACCGCAGGCTGCGGTCGCCTGATTTCGCATTGGCTTGACGATAACTGCATGGATCACAAATTCAAATCGATTTGTTTATTGAAGTATAAAAAGTTTTGACACCTTAATATACTATTTAATATTTTCCTTACATAAGAATACCTGTCCAGGACACTTTATAATAATTACGTCGGTCAGTAGGTTAGGTACTGATATAAAAGGTAGGAGTTACTTTTATAAACCAAAAAGTTATAATATATGCAAAATCATGCTTAAGTAGAGTTTGAGACTTAATTTCTACTCGTATTATACAAAACGAAAAGAAAATACGGAATGAATAACGCCTACAACAAAACAGCGAGCAAAATGCGCCAGCCAAACATTGCTCAAATGACATTCAAATAAAATAAACACAACCCGTCATTAGCAAAACTAATGATTCGCTAAACACTCCCTTACGTAATTCCCTGGAGCTTCGTTCGACCGAAATCTATTTATTCATATCGTATTGCTAATTTTAGGATTAGCGCGCGTTCCGTAGGTGATTGAATTATTCCTTTTGGTGCGTCCCGAGGGAGCCCGCCGGGCTCGCTTACTCTGTTTGATCAAAGTTATACGTGTTTGAACAAACGTTGGGCAAATATAAAAATGTGTTGCTTGAATAGTTTTTGATAATAATTTTAAAATATTAAGATTTTAATCAGAATACGGGAATCGACTAATTTATCATTTTACAACACTGGCACATTGATTTACGTGAAGTGCGGGGAAGGATATAGGTAGGCTACTTTTTTGAGCCAAACTCTAAAAGGGTGAAATAGGGGTTGAAAATACTTAACGCCAAGTTCGTGCGTGCCCGATAAGAGATAATTCAAACATATTATGCAAATTCGTTATATTTTAAAAATACATATCCACGCAGACAAAGTTGGGGTAAAAGGTACTGCAATATATACTGAGACCGATGGCACCTTGGGTCGTAAATATAACCTCTATTCGATATCGGTCTAAATTATTGATTGATTAACTAACATATTGGTTAACTATTTTTTTGCATTAATTTCTTTGGTGTGATTGTCTGGAAGACATGGCTATTTAGCGATAAGATCGCCTATATTGTTCCCTGACTTTATTTTATTAATGTGTGCTTTTCGGTTATTTTTGTGGTGTTCAATAAAGAATTGTATTATCCAGCAGGGAAAGTCGCAAATTCAAAGTCGTTTAAAAGTCGAAATTTAGGTAAGTATTTACTAGAGATGCAACGGATAGTGGTTTGGCCGGATACCGGATACCGGATATCCGGCATGGCCATTGGCCGGATAGCCGGATATCCGGCAACCGGATATCCGGCTGCATATTAGCTATCTCTAAAGTCGTGTTAGCTTGCGCGGCCTTCGCACGGTGAGCAAGTTTAAACATTTTACGAATTGTAAGTGCGTGCGCAGGCCCTTTGAGGTTCAATACGCGTTATATGACGTCAGTTGGGAATATTCAAGCGTGCACGACGTGATGTTAACTGAAGTTTTCTGTTAAATTACAAGAAACTAAGCTTTAATTTGATAACTCACGTGGATTTTGTTTATTTCTAATGGTTTATTATTGGTTTTATCGTATTTCTGATGCTAGCTTTTACTATCCGGTATCCGGCCGGATACCGACTCATTATCCGGTATCCGGCCGGATAGTAAAATCATGGCCCGATAGGCCGGATACCGGATAGTAACCGGATATCCGTTGCATCTCTAGTATTTACTCCGCATAACCATATATCGTAATAACGCCATAACGACAAGTTATTTGTTAATTTAGTATTGCTTAGTCAACAAAAAACATTAAAAAGTCAAAACTTGTGGTGAGTGATATTTTACAGAACATGCTAAAATAGTCAAATTAAAATAATACCGCCTACATGCAAAAAACGTTTTAATGTAAAAAGATAATATTTATGTAGCAATACCATAAAGTCTGATCAGTGGGAATTAAAACCCCAACTTTTTTACACGATCTGGTAGATAAATCCAACTTTGTGTAAGACTACTTATTTGAGTATGCAAGTATTAGGGCTCGTTCACATTGCGGGCGCAAAAGGCGTAGCGACCGTCGTGGGGCTATTAGATGTCTTCTATTGGAAGTCTTCACAGACATCATCACGCATACCACCCTGCGATGCGGTCGTGACAACCCGTGTTAGGCGTCGTCCTAATAGAACGCGATTACGCGATCATCGCTAGTTCCCGCGAAATTTGTTTGTACAAACGCGCGGTCAAACATACTGATGTCGAAAAGATAGCCTAATTGTCACGCGTGCGATCAATAAGGACACCTGCGCCTCTATTCGGGAACGCTAAGTGATGTTGTAGCGACTCGACTTCCGCACGACGCGTTATGCGTAAGAGCGAGATGCGAGTCTCGCTTGCGGGTCGCTGCAGTATCACTTAGACGTTCCCGAATAGACGCCCTGTTCGACATCAATTTGTTTGATCGCGCGTTCGTACGAACAAAGTTCGCGCGAACTAGCGATGATCGCGCAATCGCGTTCTATTAGGACGACGCCATAATATAAATTTGTAGCGTCTGATGAACGACTTTCAGTAGATGACAACAGATGGCGTTACGCTGCAGTCGCGCCCGCGATGTGACCGTTTCATTAAGCAGACAGAAATTAAATAGCTAAAGGCCTTTCAAGCGCCCTCCGTCCTAATGAAGTGGTCGTGAATAAAAGCTATCGCTAAATATCCGATTGTGGCTGCTCCGTCACGCGTGAATTGAATAAAGCGTCAATAAAACCGTCATTAATTGAGGCGTTTAGTTGATAATTACTGTAATAGCTCACTCGTTGGAGCCTCTCAATTATGTGACATTCAGGGGCGTGATTCTCACTGGCACGGCGATCACTCGTCGCTGAGTTACGTACTAATTCAACGATTTTCGACGCGGCAGTGTTCGTCGGCGGGTGAAGCGCACGATTACATGGCTGTTCTGTTAGCACTGGCATGGCTAGAGCTCTCATTGGCTGCCGGGGGGGACGCCCTGCGCCTTTGTGTCGTGACGGGATTTTCTGCAATTGTTCTTATGAGTAGGTATGCTTGGGTTTTTTAGTGTTTATTGTTATCCTAAACAGGTGCGAGAGTAGGAGTAGGAGACAGGGATGGAAAATACCTGTTAGTAAAAGAAATTTAAACAATTGAATGGTGATTATTTTATTAGGATATAAAGATCCCAAGATTTTAGTAGTATTGAATGCAATGAGATGCTATCTGTACTACTGTAATTGCGGTGATATTAGACCTATATTGGGCTTGGGAAAGGACCTTTGTATTGGATACACACAAGCGGGAGGAGTTTTGTAATATCCGTTAAATTATCACTTCATACTTATTATAAACTAGTTGTGCCCGGCCTGCGTTGCATTGCAATACTCTATTTCTTTTATTTTATTGGATCTAGACCGCGCGCGCACAGCACCTCACCAAAGTTTTATTTTAATCGGATGAATGGTACTATAGAACGCTTAGGAGACGAAAAAAAAGCATAATTTCAACAGTTTAGGGACATTTGTTACATACTAATTTCGACCCTTTCTTTTACTCTCTTCCAGTTTTATTTCCAAACAATTCTATAGCGTATGTCCTGCCTTAGCTTGTCCTTAATACGATGAAAACACATTCAAATCCATCCAATAGTTTAAACGTTTACTGCGCACATACAATCAGACAAACAGACATGAAATTTCAAAACCATTGGGATGTGTTGTTGCTCATTCTGAAGCCCCATTTAGCATTTTTTTATTGTTATCTTCAATGTACAGACTTTTTCTACTTTACGATCTTATTAAACATACAGATTAAAGTCCCCGCGGCGTTTTTCTGTCGTCCTGTCTGTCTGTATATATAGACTAATCTCAGCAACTTCTGTAGAAATTCTGATTCTGATAGACTGACTCACGAAGAAGTTTTGGGTTAGTATATAATGGCAGAACTATGATGATATTTGTCGATCAAGTCTGAAAAACGTTCCTCTTGAGATCCTTTCTGGGCAAAGCCAGGGCGAGTACTTTATCATAAAAACTAGTAGCTGTTAACTTTACATTGTAACAGCCATGAGCTACTAAACTGTTCTAAACCCCTAGCGCTCCCCACGCACGCAGTAATGTTATTATTTGGCAACATTTACTAAATAATCTCCTCGTTAAACGTCCGCCGATCTCCCCCTCTAACTACCGCATTGTGTCGGGCGATTGCCTCCTCCCGGGACTACCGGCTGATTCAACCAATACGACTCTAACATTAATTACTTCGTCTTTTGTACCAATATTTGTAGCAACATGCTCTTTTGTGCACGATACCAAATTAATAACGTTTTGTTATCGCAGAGGGAAACTGTCGCGAACTCTTACAAATCCGTATTACTCTGATTTGATGAATTTTCTTTTAATGCGTGTTATTTGCTGAAGACAATAATACTATGGTATTCTGATACTATAAAGAGATCGCTTAGGGATAGGATCATGGGGTCTAATTAGCATCCCGTATATATCGCAACTCGTCTATGTCGCATTTGTTCTAAATATCTGCTGGTCTAAAAAGCAACTGGTCTATAATATTTTTTTGAGTAGCAACTGGCCTAAGTAGTAACTTGACTAGGTACGTCATGTTTGTTGTATGGGAGCGCCCTTAAATATTTATATTATTCCGTTTTTTAGTATTTGTTGTTATAACGGCAACAGAAATACATCATCTGTGAACATTTCAACTGTCTAACTATCACGGTTCATGAGATACAGCCTGGTGACAGACGGACGGCCAGTTGCTACTACAAAAAAATTGTAGACCAGTTACTTTGTAGACCAAATGCGACATAGACGAGTTGCGATATATACGAGTTGCTAATTAGACCCCATAATCCTATCCCATCGCTTAGAGTAGCGGTTTTCTTTACGACGCATGAAACGTTCTGTAATAACACACCTAGTAAACAGAACTAGTAAACATAATACGGACACGATTATAACCAACTGAAACTTTATTCAAAACCAATAACTAAAGAAAACTAAAAATAATATTTTTATCTAAAAATTAATATTGATTTATATTATAAGTATGCTGGGACTCGTCGAAATTGATAAGAGCATTTTCGTTCCAATACGCGTCTGGTAGACACCACTTCATGCCGTTGAGGGTGTTCCACCAAACCCTGAAGTTCTTTTTTGCAGGCGCGTGTACGGCACTTTCCTCGTTGAGGGCCGCGCATAGATTGCACAGGGGGTGATATCCTGCGTCAACACTTTCTACTATTGAATAAGCGCTAGTCCACTTAAAATAGCTTTCGAACACTGAAGGGCTTCTAGTGGCTTCGTAAATAGCGTATGCCAAGTTGTACGGGTGGGTTTCACGGGCGTTGATGTATGAACCTGGCGGCAGGAACCTGGAAAAGAAGGTCTATTAAATGTCTACTTTCAATGAACTGTTTTGCCCGCAACCGCTCGCGTCAAATTTGCTTATCGTCATTGGAGCGAAAACTGGATTTTTCAAAATGAAGGTATCGTATCTCCTTGTGCAACTCCTGCAAAATATTGCCGAAATCGGTTCAGTAGATACTTGACCCATAAAAACAAAATAAGTAAGCAATACTAAGACTACTATAAAAATACTTTTACCTGCTATAATTCGCGCCACCGTAGACAACAGGAATGGCATAATTCCTGTACGCTCGCAAAACAGTCCCCGTCACATAGTCCTCACCAAACGAGTTTTCAAACGCCATATAAAAACGGTAATTTTGAGTCAACATATCATCGCAGCTGCCGTTTGTACACTTAACATTAGAACAAAGCCCATAGATGTCGATTTTCAGAGCAAAGTGGTAGAGATGTTGTTGTAAGCGAGTCAAATAGTCGTCCCGGAAGCTTTCGGCTTCACAATGATTAACGATCCAAGCGGCGGCTTTTCTCTTTTTTTGCAGAACTGACTTTATTTCAGGTTGCAACGGCTTCGCGCTCTCTTGCCACATCACGTCAGCGCTCGGCGCTACGATGGCTCCCGAGACGTTCCGCACCACGAAATAAGTCCACAACACGTCGGAATCAAGACGATACGTAAAGGTCCAATTGAAGAAGCCGTCGTTGTACAACTCGCAAGCCGCCCGGTTGTTCGAGGACTCTACTGTTGTAAACACGAATAATTGCGACAGACCTCGCTCCTTCGGCCGCTTTTCCGTGTTCAGAATCTCATCACTAAAAAGTACGGCGTCAAATTTCTTGAAGTTATCCGAAAAGTTTCTGTCTTCGGTGAATAAACAATTTTTCACTGCACAATTTAATATTGGAAATATGCCCTCGCCTCTTTGATTTACGAATTGATAAAATGTGTTCCATAGAAGGATATATTTTGAAGGTGTGGTGGGGTTGGGTTGTGAATGGGTTTTCCCGTAGGCGAGTTTTGCAGAGGACATCATGACGTTCACGTTATCTACGAAGTTTAGGATGTGCTGCAGCATCCATACGTGGAGGATGACACAGAGCGAAATTGAGAAAAGCGTATAAAACATACTTTTTATTGAGCATTGCCGCCAGGAGAAAAACTGGAAATCCATGACGGTACAACATTGATGTGGAGATGTGGATTATTAACTTTTCGGACAAAATACTAAATCAATATCGACTCTTCAAATCGTTTAACAAAACTGACGTGAAAATGACATAATTTTCTTATTTTACAGATGTCTATCATAAAAAAAGAATTTTGTTTAGAGAACAACTTTTTGAATTCATAATTTTGGATATCATCCTCTTTTGGCTTCAGACAAATTATTTGAAGAATCAAAACGCTCGTAGTATATCCTTACTAATATTACAAAAATGTGAATGTAAGTTTGTTTGTTTGTTTGTTAGGCTTTCACGTAAATACTACTTAACCGATCATCATGAAACTTTCTACACATTTATTCTGTAAGGTATTGGGAAAGATATAGGATACGTTTTATTACGCAGACGCAGTCGCGGGTACCACCTAGTTAATTAATAAATTTGGAACGAAACATCTTAGAATACAGCAAAGCTTGACTACAGTTTGTAATATACACAATTACCGCTTGATAACTAAAATATTGTAGCAAGCAAAACTACTATAGCAGATGTAATTATTTTTAAAAAGGATAAATAAGCATTTCTGATAATTTTATTTCCAAACCGGATGTGGAACCAAACGAAAAGCTCACTAAACATTATCCGTGTGGGAGATTCCTATACGTTGACCATTCCAAAACTCATTGTGCCCCTTAGGTGGCAAAGGCATCACTAAGCTACTGATAAAGAGACAAATTTAGACAACCTGACAAAGGCTTAACACGCCACCAATGCCGGATTAAGATCGCTTCTGGACAAGAACACGATAAACACTTCACACACAAGTACTCAAGCTTTCAAGAACAGTTAGAGTGTTACAAAAACCGACGGCCGCTGGACTGGGGCTCGCGACGTGGCGCCATTGTGTACCAAAATACAGTTATTGTTGGCAAAATAAGCGCATTGTTGACGTTTTAAATTCAGAAGCAAAAACTTTTAACAAAGGTGTTGTAATTGAATTAAGTCTACGGAGGCGTTGGCGATATCGTTCTTGGAACGCAGTGGACTGTCCGAGGATGTAATACAGGAGGCCAGATGGCCAGTGTCAACTTCCTTGCAAAATTAAACAACGGATGTGTGAAAGATGAAACTGTCGTCCAGGTGAACCTTGTTTACTAAACTTGAGACAAGAAACGGACATATTATTTCCAATATAATAAGGCTGAACTCAACGAAGTTTCCTGACTTAATAAGTTTTATAGTTGCTTATGTCATTAATAATTGTACCTTATCATACTTGATCTATGTGCCGACTCCTATATACCTATGCCTCTTAAAATGTCCAGGGCCAGTCATTTTATATGTTCCAATTACGGAAATGTATGTCAGTAAAAGTGGAATCACAGCTATAAAAACTAACCGCGGCCTCGATTGCCACCAACAATGCCGGATAAATACATTAAAGCGCCGGCGAAATATTTACCAAATACAATAAAACTGCGCGCTGAATCCACAGCCAGCCGCGTGATTAAAACTGAAATGGAATAAATGTTTGCTCTATACGTGTACTACCTAGGTACTACTAATTGGAATGAAAGATTTTCAGTGTGAATAGCAAATTGACTATGAGTAGGCTTGTCGGATATAACACGTTATTCAAATGACTAAATTTGAATTAGACGTAAATTTGATCCGATCGACTTAAGTATTCTCGTAGTCGTAAATATAGTGCATTCAATAATTGTTTTGGCTGTATCTTTTTTACTCAATTAAACCAATAACTTAGATGGTTTTTAATCAAGTGAAGTAATACCAATTTACTGTGATAAGGCAGATCATAATGGGGCGTAAAAAGAGATTGACTTTGAATTGAAAGAGATAATTTTATGTCACTAAGGCTAGTTTAATATCTGCCTAGACAGATATTGAATGAGAGCTGTCTCATTGATAACAAACACTAATAATTTATACACTCAATGCGCCTCGGACATCCGGCAGATTCAAATTCAGTTCAACAACAACGTTTTTTGCTCAGAAACGAAACCGCATGTTCCCAAGGGTTAATCTATAAGCTGTTAAAATATTTATGAACTATTTACGTATTGACAAAACAAAATGGTCGACAATAGCTTTCTAGTATTGTTCCCTTGCAATTGTTAGCATAAGTCGTGATCACTCTTTTGACCACTCGAGTGCTT
The DNA here is from genome assembly GCA_947859335.1 of Tortricodes alternella. Classification (NCBI taxonomy): domain Eukaryota; kingdom Metazoa; phylum Arthropoda; class Insecta; order Lepidoptera; family Tortricidae; genus Tortricodes; species Tortricodes alternella. Next base: position 14,815,043 of record OX401973.1, on the reverse strand, counting down.
CCTATTGGGGTGACGAGTATGATGGAGCTTTTGTTATTGAGGATCTTTGAATCGACAATATTTATTTAAAATTCACTTTGGACTTGTATTTTGGCATAATATTCTGCAAAATGTTCACAGAAAAAATATCAAATCGTTTACTGCATTACCTATGTTCATTAATATTAATTACTAATACCATCTAATACGGAAGGTACGACGTATATGCCTTAGAAATAATATATTATAATACCGGGTCAAAATGGCTCTTCGTGTTCACGAAAGTTTAAGGTTTGATTATTTTGGTATTAGCTATATTTACTTATATTTATATACATCATAGTGGTGGCTTATATTAATAAAACGTGATGAAAACCAAACTATCTTTAACTTTTGGGCGTAGGAAAGACCTGCGTGTCACTATATACCAAATTTACAATTTTAATGGTTTATGTTATTAATTAATTCAGACATTAGAATTAGAAAAGAGTCCTCAAAGTAAGCTGGATTGTAATAAATTCGCAGCACCACGTTGTCAAGTGTTTAAGGAGCGGAAGGGCACCACATGGAGCATAATCCACTTACAGCGGTTAATCCTCATTGTGCCACAGGGAAGTGCGCTCGGCCATCCATAATTCAATCACTGTGGTAGTTGTTGGTTTTTATGGTGGGATTGAGTTGATAATTTGCATTGTAACATCTGTACATTTATAAGTGCTCTTATTGTAGTTATGCGATAATTAAGATGACGCTTGGTTTTATCAATTGGTCGATTCAAGAATTCACGTAAAACGTAGAAGTAAGTGCACTGCAGTGATCAACGTTAAGTCAGCGTTTTTTTTTTATATAATATGTATTACTATCGGTTTTCAACAATGCAAAATAGCACTTAAACCTTTGACTTGAGGCCTTTGTCATCAATAACAATAGATAGACAGCATGTATATTAACTGCCAACGATGCAAAACTGACGCTTTCACGCAAAAAAAACATATCTGATCTATGTATCAGAGCTTACAAATATCTACAATCTGAACGGCGAGATAATGCAATAACCCAAGAAACATTCATTGTATTTACACAAACGTAGGTGGTAATCCGAGGATATGACGATAACTTATTCAAAACATTAGTTCAGTGGGAAAGGGGACCCGTTTTGTCCCGAAAAAACGACTAATAATATTATTGGGCTCTAATTTCTCCTGTGAGTGTTAATCGTGGTTATATAAAAGTGTCACCCAGTTTGAATGGCGATGCCAATTTGTATAGAGTTACCTACTTGAACGGGACGCGCTCGAGGTGTGAGGTTACACAATGCCTTTGAGTTACGCAAAAAATGCCTGCCTTATAAACGTCTTAGTAAAATTATTTTTGTTGTTGCGACGTTTCGATATCTTTGCTGAAGTACAATTGGATTTCGAAAAGTTCGCATTAAATGGGCATATTGGTCTTAAGTAGGGTCCAAATACTCAATGCGATATCTTTATTAGCAGCTATAACAATATTTTTCAATACGATCTGATTCAAATACTTTATATTTTCTGCAGAATATGTTTTAATATTCCAGACAAAATACAATAATAACCTATTGTATCCAAAATAAGCAAAAGTTGAATATGACGCTGTTACCCAAATCGATTCGTTTTAGTCTTCTTCGTTGACAAAAAATGGCACTCTAATTTCCACCAATATCTTAGACATCCTGTGTACAACACTCAATAAAAAAAAACATGTACCTACTGGAACTGATAGCACCAATGACGTCCTAAAAACAAAACATCAAAGTTATTTGCTAACCTGCTACTCCATTTGTTTGCTCTGCCCAACCATCTTTTAGCGCCTAGGTGTGCGTAGGCGTATGTATGACACAGACGGGAGCCACCCGACGTAATTAGCCCCTGGCCCTTCCCCTTGCTGAAAACAGGGAGCAACCCCGTAACAACAAGCTTGCTACGTGCATTAACGTAGCATGAAAGTATAAAGTGCAAAGTTTTTCTGGTTTGTCCTGCGAGTGATTTTCAGAAAGTACAAGGGACTATCTTCGAAAAGTACCATCAAGATTTAATGTGTTTAATGCTTTATTATTTATATAATTTTAATAATTGTAAAGCTTCTCTATCAAATTTACGACAAATATTTTTTTTGTGTAAAACATACATATTTGTGCGTAAGCTTTATTGCCCACTGTAAGTAGGTATCATTTTTTATCGTTAACGGAATTCCAAACAAAAAATGGGTGGGTTGAATCTATATCCACCTCATATATATACGATATCATTAAACTAAAATAATGTTTGAAACGTAAGAAAGTAATCATGTCATAAGATGCCTTTACTCAAATTTTGTATAGAATAAAGTAGATGTCACTAGTAACGAAAGGATTAATTACTCGTAAGTGCTTTGATTGAGTTTATCACGTTTCTAGACACAATTTTAAAACGCGTGCCAATAACTTTCAAGTTCATAGATAAATATACTCGTATTAGGCTTATCGAAATATACTTTAGATATCGAGATAAAATCAAAGCGTGAGAAAAGGAAGCAAAGATAAATATCAAACAATTGATCAGATAGCCATGTTTCCGGTTGAGTTATTCACTAACGGAACAAATCTTTTGATCAGCAGATAAAATATAAGCACAGATTGAAACTGCATTTCGATTTAAGAACCTGTAGAAAAGAAGCCAGAATTTTGATTAAACCCACACAAGTACCAAATTGCAATCCCAAATTATGTCTCCTGACAAATCGTCCGAGGCATTCGCGAGGGACGACAGGGATTATCTTCAAATAAGCGTATTACTGCTCCGAGCCCGTGCTTTGTGATCCAAATAACTACGGCTTCACCCCATACGGTGCCACATGCTACAAAAATACCACACGAACTTCTAACTATCTGCCTGAAGTGCAATCGTTTTTATCAAACTACAAGTATTCTGTGGTTCCAGTGGAAAGGATGCTGTAGACAAAATATCGTAATACAAACTCCTTGTTGCGAAACCCGCCGAGACCAGCGGAGGTACTATTTGCGGGCTTAACGACTAAGGTTTCGTGATACATTTCATCTTGTATTAAGGACTTGGCTCTTGAGATGTTAGTAAATCGTTTTTTATTTGGTAAAGAGAATCTTTCGAATTTATAATTTTTCGGATTAAACTTATGCATCCTGATAGTTTTGACGTGTCTTAAGGAAATCAATAAAGAAATAACAGCTGTATAAAGGTAAAATTTCAAACATAACTTGCCTTTGGCAATTACAATACCTAAATTGCTATAGGTTTTAAAGTGTCGTCAGTTGAAATTTTTTTAGTAGGTATACATTCGAAAGTCTTTTCGCTAAATATAAAAGTGACTAAACTTAAAATAAGAAGAATTATCAAACTTGTTTTTGACAGCTTTGTCGAGTAGTACAAAATCGAGTTCGACGTTTCTTATTTTAAGTACAGGAAATTTTAATTTCAGAAGACTCCGTTTCGAATTGGACTCATTGAAGAGGCCAGTTATCCGAGCAAAACTTACTTAATTCAGGCGGAACAGGTCAGCATCAGTGCGTTGCCTTTGCCGTTATTGGTATACCGTAAGGCACACGTTAACAGTCGACTTGTGACGCTCAACAAAGCAGATATCTTCGTGTCGCACGATCGATACCGGAGTGGGAGTTGTTTCTGGTAGACATAAACAAATTCCCCGCACAACTGAAAGTCAGCCGTCGGCGTGGGGTCGATTTGCATGAAATTATCACTCTCCCACCGCCGCTTCCCGCAGTCGTATTAGATGCGACGTGACGGCTGCGGTTTATAGATAACTAGCAACCTGCAAGTTCGTCTGCGTGGATATCTTTAAAATATACCAATGTTCAGGTTACTGACTTTTTGCCCGACTGCGGCAGATCCCACAAGGAGAGTAGGTAATGTATTTATTTCGATTTTACCCTCAAATTACGGGCTCCGATCGGGCACACACGAGCTTGCCATTTATTAATTTCCCAGGTTTTACAGCACTCTTTTAGGGGTGGTTGTCTTAAAAAAAATTAAGCTGTGTCCTGCCCCAAGGCTCAAACTATCTCCATACCAAATTTCATTTAGCGATTTAGCCATGAATCGACCAGATACTTAAAAAGACATCAACGGGCTCTCATCGGGCTCGCACGAACTGCCGTAAATCAATTTCCCAGCCCTATTTCACCCCTTTAGATATTTTCTTAAAAAAGATATTTTCTTAGAAATTCTCTTCTTTCCCCAAAGCTTAAACTATTTTCACGCCAAAAGTAAAAGCGTAACAGACAGACAGTTACTTTCGCATTTATTGTATGAGTACCTATGGATGAAAATATGGTATGGTATGGACTAATGTGACTTTTGAGGGTTTTGTACCAGATGTAAAAAGCCTCGATGGGCGAATAGAACGAAAACCAGCCCGAGCCAATGCCCGAGCTGCGGCTCCAGATCCTGATCTGAATGCCATAGCAATTTGAAGTTTGCAAGTAACAGAAATCCGGACTTATTTTGCAATGCGCTCTGTTTAAAATTGAAACTTATATTACACTGCATAAAGTCCTTCTCCAATGCTGATCGCATATGTTGTCTCTCTCGTCATGAAACCGTGTTCAATCGGCAACCGAGCGGTTAATAAGTATGATCTTTGTAGAAAATGCTGGCAAAGGAAACGATCAAAATTTACCGAAGTATACTAAGTTCAAGTCATCTAAGTGCGTGTGCATGAGCTTGTGGTGCTCGGACGACTCCTGCCCACTGCCACACAAATCAAGTTCCATACATACAATATACACATAGCTGGGCACCGTTAATCAAATAGTTAACTTCGTTAATCGCTAATCCGTTACTAAATTAACTTCCTTAAACGTTAAAGCGTTACATTTGGGAAGATTTAACGGAAGTTTACGTTAATCGTTAATCGTTAAGTCTTGATAGAAATTGCATTTTATATGTCGTTGCGTTACTAATTTACTAATAAATAATCTGTAATTTATAAAATAAAAAAACCGACTTCAAATGGCCTTTGAAAAGTAAGTTTTTTTTTTCACATTTTATTTATTATCCTGTAATTTAACGTCACACATTTACTACATCAAGTAACAATAGCATAATTGCTCATCACCATTTACAAACTGTTGCTATCCCCAGTGCAAGGATGTCAATCGTTGAGGAGTTCTCCTGGTTCGTCAATTTTACTACATGAATTTTCATGGACATAAGTGGCGTCAGAACTTTATACAGCCATTTAATCGCCAACCTTGAAATACTCAACGTTTAGGAGTTCCGGTGATCATCTATGGTCTTCATCAACAGTTTCACTTCACCAAATAATAGTTTTGGTACGTAACTGCTTGAGTTATTACAGAAAATACTAAAATTGCTCTATGCTTGCCTATAATATTTGAAGAGTTCCATCGATTCCTCATAGATCCTCTCATCATAACTCAACTTTGACTACAACGGGACCAAACTGGAGGTATACCCTACCGATTAAAAAAAGAATTTTCAAAATCGGTTTACAAATGACGGAGTTCTGAAGTATCAAACATTTAAAAAAAAAAGTACCACCGAATTGAGAACCTCGTCTTTTTTTTTTGAAGTCGGTTAAAAAATATTGTTACGTGCTATGGAAATTTAGGCAGGATATGAAACATAAAAATAGGGTACCTATTGCATTAGAATTTGTAATAATACCTATTATTTAGAGATCAAATTCAAATCAAAAGCTATCTGACATAAGCCGTGTGGTGTCCTTTTGCCAAATAGTAGGTACTTCATTAACGTTTAACGGACTTTAATTGTTTTAACGGGAGTACAATTTTTGAAATTTACTCAAAAGTAATTTGTTACTCGAAATGTTAACTTCGTTAATTAACGATTAACGGATTAACGGTCTCGGCCCAGCTATGAATATACATACAAGCTCACGCACACAGATGATGAAGTATCTGAATATTTTTCTAACGTTCGTGACCACATCGTACGCAGCTCGCACCGCTTAAACAGATCTCAATACATCCTTTGTGACGCCTAAATATTTTGCGAACAGTTTCTTACACAAACTCCATTGCCTCTAATTCAATATTCTGTTGGTGCGTCGTTCGATTCCCTGGTGAAGTTTGTTGTAGCTACTAATGTTTCGGGGAACAGTTTTGTACAAATTGTTGCCGGGGAAATCTGACAAGGAATATTCGAGTATGCTAAAATACATTGCTAGCAGAACCGATCTTATATACCTACTAATGTGATTTGTTTTACATTTGACTTTGAAGGTAATATAAGTTTTAAATATATGCGTTTAGTATATTATTAAAAGACTAAATTTACGAATTTTCGGATATCAGGTCGTCTAGTCTGTTGGTTCTTAAGATATAAGTTCAATAAATATATATCTTGATTCTTCGATCTTTTGTTTAACATTCGTAAGAGGCAGATTTTTTAACTGCGTAACAAAAGATGTTTAGTAAATACATGATTCATATCTACTTCTTTATTAGGTCATTTATCTATATATAAATAACAATTCTAATTACAAGACCAATATACTAATAAACGTAGTATCCAAATTCTTTTTAGGGTTCCGTACAGAAAGGGTAAAACGGAACCCTATTACTAAAGACCCCCTGTCCATCCGTCTGTCGGGCTGTCTGTGACCAGGCTGTACCTACTTACCTATCTCATGAACCGTAATAGTAAAACAGTTGAAATTTTCACAGATGATGTATTTCTGTTGCCGCTATAAACTAGGTATAAACAAATACTAAAAAGCAGAATAAAATAAATATTTAAAGGGGCTTTTGCTGTGTTTATAGATATTAGTACGGAACCCTTCGTGCGCGAGTCCGACTCTCACTTGGCCGGTTTATAAATTTATCGTCTCCATGATTATGCCAAAAATATTGGAAAACTCCATACAAATGTTTGCTACGAAAATACGCTGTTTATTCTTCAGATTTTTTTAATATTTGTATTTGTGGTACTTTAATAACTGACTGATGTCATTGGCTTGTCTGCTGGATGAAAGTCAAGGTTATTCGGAACTGGTAAGTAGCACTTTAATTTAAAATATTTGATAGCTACGTCTCACATAAGTCTATTTTCGGATCAAATCGCTGAGACATAAAATCACAAGACGACGAAACATTGTCTTTTTAACGCCTGGCTTAGGAAATGTACAACAGACTTTCCCTTGCGGCTCCGGCGTAGTCGGGTAATAAGCACTTATGTAAAACAAACAGTAGGTAGGTACACAATAGGGACTTACTCAAAATATAACAAACAACGTCAAACACCCCGCCAAGTAAGTATATAATTACTAACAATAGAATAAAACACGCCCGCATTTTAAAAACTCAACGTTCAAATCTGTACAGTTACATAAACAATACAAACATAAAATAAACTGGGGTACATTGAGGGAGACAAATGAATTTATTTTGAGTTGTACTGTCGCGCACAAAAGGCCGGGAGCGGTGGGCGGGCCGCCACGCCTCCGTCTTAGCGGCAATTAAAGAACAAAGTTGCCAGGTACGAATAAATCAATCTGCATATTTTAAAATCAGAATTTGTTGTGCCGTCATTGCTTGTTTTTCGGACGTGGGTAACGGTGAGGAGATCGGTTTGACGTTTGCAGCTTGTCAAAGTGTGATGTAGGTACATACTCGTATACAAAATGTTGGTTATGACACAAAAAATCTTAGCTTTCATAATTTTTTTTGTCGTGATAGTTTGGTAAATTTTAAGTCGCAAATCACTTAATCTATAATATTTAAATGTTCCGCTTCAAATTTTTAAACAATACGCTATTTTCCGAAAAAAAATGTTTCTCATGTCGAAATAATGTATTGAGAAAAATGGTTTCTTTAACCTCCCTTCAATTAAAATTACATTTGCTAAAAAATGGTATTATAAGGTTACCTTTACCTTGCCTTAGCGTAAAAAAGGCAAAATATGTCGTAATTATGGACTTTCGCAAGGTAACGGCTGAATTAATTAAATACATATTTGACTAACAACAATAAAATTAAAATAAAAATGAGTTTGGATCACGTAGAAATCTGTCTGTATGTCTTTTTTATCGTTACCTTTAAGGTCTTGGGGGGCCATCCATTAGGCACATGAGGCTCAAAGGGGGGGGGGGGGGGGGAGTGGGTTCGGAAGGAAACCACGAAATATCACAAAGGGGTGTAGTGAGATATCACGTGTATTTATTTTTTCGTTGAACGCGCCAATCAGAAACATCCTGCATCCTTAATGTCTGTGTGGACATTTTTATCACTGCTTAATTTACCAGAATTAAATTATACTTGTCGACCAGTACGAATATTTCGCACAGTATCTCGATCAGTCACCGAATGGTAATATATGAATGTGGAAATAAGCAAATGCAAGTATATTTTCTGACTTGTAATGCGAAACGTTGATTTAATTCGGTTTATTCACGTGATAGACTCACGCCTAAACTCCAACGTGCATGTTAGTCCTGTCGTGCATTTAAGGAGTTAGTTATTCGCCCGTAAAAAACTTACATATGCGCAATAAATAAAGCAGAATGCATGCGCTTAGATTAACAAAAAAAACCGACTTCAAAAATCATTTAGCCCACCCATGCACTACACCAGAATCGTTGTGACAAACAAAATACCTTTTAGAAATAATATATTATGACGATTAGTATACCTGTATTTAGCGTTAATATTCTGATTCTTTAAAATATTTTTTACCTAAAAAATACACGTAAAACATGCTAAAAAACATAATAATACTCACATAAGCGTAATGATACTTAGCAATATCTTTGTTAAGTGTCATCAACAGCAATTCGGTACTCAAGGGGCCGTCTATGAATCACGTCGGTACAATTCGAAACGGGACACCGCCTAAATTTAAAATTCCCTAAACTTAATATAAGAAACGTCAAACTCAATTTGATATAGCACCAAGCTGTCAAAATCGAGTTAGACGTTTCTTATTTCATGTTAAGAAACTTTTAAACTTAGCGAACATAATTTGAATTTGGCCCGATTGTGTTAGGACTACTTAGGACATGTTCAAATTAATCTCGGGAATTATCACAGCTCCCGAACATAACACGAACAAATGATATTACTTTTAAGTTATTATAATATGTATGTTAGTCTGTAAGGTATTTATGTATGGCTGATGGCTGAAATAAATAGTTTATTATTATTATTATAAAGTTATTATTGCGCGAGCGCATTGGTTCGCGTATATTTATGCAATACTTCAAAGTATACCATCTGCCTCCCTAGCATAGCACGCTTGTATTTATCGTCCACATAAAGCAAACGTCCCTTACAAAAGCTAAAATTCCTGCTACGCCGCCTCTACGGCGTAGCATCATTACCACTACGAATAAGTAAATATTTCCTGTCATTTCGTTTGCAAAACACTCTCTGTACAGTGCCATCTTATATGTTCAGTTTGCGCTGTCGCTACTGTCAAACAGTATACGTGAATAACTACGTGACCTAGTTAGTTCCAATTTGGTCCACGTGAAAAGATAAGTTGGTGGCACCCCAAGATACAAAGCACAAGCTGTGGAGACAGTAAACAAAATGGCGTATTTAAATGGGCGGCAACTGCATTGTTGTGCTCAACGTTTCATCGATCATCGATATCGCTATCGCTGTCTCGTTCGCACCCGATGCGCTCGTATAGCCGCAACCTCTTTATTTTCATTTGTTATTCAGAATGGGTAGAACGCAATAACACTTACGCGTAGCTAAACAAATTGAAACTCTACTAACTATGACATAAGATTGTGTTTCGCTTGCTGTGGCTACAAGTGAAATGGTATCACGACCGCCTCAGCGAGACATGTGAAACTGTTGCACGTTGTTCCGTCCTTATCACACCGCAAGGGGAAGCGCTATTTTTGTATCTGCGTCTCACTCTGGCTCGCTTCCTGAGAAGTAATGTGTTGTTGTGTGTTGTGATATCTCTAAAATAACAGGGAAGCACTCGCTACGAAGTTGTCATTTGTAACGGTTTTGCGATGTAGCGACAGCAAAAATGTTAAGATTTTTGTACCTATTTAGTTGTATGGAAAGTTTACAATGAAAATTAGACTAACTATCCATAGCTTTATTCCAAATTCTATATTGGTATCAAATTCCTTCCTCAGTTCAATTCGTTAGATATCAATAAAAGATTTTTACCCATTCGCAGCAAATTAAAAAAATATATTTAAGTAACCATTTTCCGTCATTAAAGCGTCAAACTAACGCGCTTTTAGATAAAGTTAGGAACAAAAATGTATACAATGTGGTGTAAACTTAAAATAGGTAACTAACGTCAAACTTGATTTGACAGCTTTGTGCTATACAAAATCGAGTTTGACGTTTCTTATTTTAAGTTTAGAAAATTATAAATTAAGAAGACACTGTTTCGAATTAGACCCAATTAATAGTTTAATTATTATTTAATTACTTATACTTTATTGCACAAACAATATTTGAAGTAATACCTGAAGTAGTCTTAGAGAAAAGTCAATATTTATTCCTTTACAAATTAATTTCTATAAAAGGAAGGGATTTTATTTTCCGACATTTTTCGATTGCAATTGGCGATAATTTACTAATCCCTTTTGCATTTATTTGCAGTTTAATTAGGTATGCTACCTGTAGCCTCTAGGAACATTAAAATAATTTTATCTACAACTAAGAGGCACTAGTCGGTTAACAATGTAAAATCAAGACGTGAATTTGAAAAAAACAGTCTTTAACTAAATCCTAAAACAGTACTTAACAGCGATATCATTTCAATACGATTTAAAACTTCTATAATTTTCTCGCCGACCTACACAATTCCCAGTGGACGCGAATCAAAGACGGCATTTCGTTGCGGGCAGTACTACCTCAAGGCAGGGCTCGCGAGAGTGGGGCGTCGCTAAACAAAAACACGTATAGTGGAGCGGGCGGCGATTGGCTGCGGCGGCGGCCGGCCCCCGGGCTCCGGGCGTCACTCCGCGCCGCGCGCTCAGCCAGGCAACATGTGCTCCGGGCCCGAGGGAGGCCCCTGGCCGCTTAAGGACGTACCGGCCGTCGCGGCCGCCGCTCTCGACCACTACCGTCTGCAACTGTACAACTACGCCGTCGCCGAACGCCTGAGGCTCTACCCACCAGCACCGTGCTATTCACCCTACGCCCCGCGGCTGGCCTTATCCATGTCGCTGCTCCAACAACGCGCCCTCCAGCCTGAAGAACCGAAGCCGCAGCACAGTTACATCGGCCTCATCGCCATGGCCATCCTCGGCTCACCAGAATGCAAGCTCGTGCTCTCAGACATCTATCAACACATCCTCGACAATTACCCGTATTTTCGGTCGCGTGGGCCCGGCTGGCGCAACTCGATCCGACACAATTTATCGCTGAACGACTGCTTCGTGAAAGCCGGCCGCTCCGCAAACGGAAAAGGTCACTACTGGGCGATTCATCCCGCTAATGTTGAAGACTTTCGCAAAGGTGATTTTAGGCGGCGCAAAGCGCAAAGGAAAGTGAGGAAGCATATGGGATTGGCGGTGGATGATGACGGAGAGGACTCGCCGTCGCCGCCGCCGCAGTCGCCGCCGCCGACGCGGCTGCCGCTGCCGTTCTGGGGCACGGCGCGGCTGCCGGGCGGCGCGACGACGCGCAAGCGGCAGTTCGACGTGGCGTCGCTGCTGGCGCCGGACGAGGCGCCCGAGAAGCGCCGGCGCGACAGCAGCGAGGAGGAGCCGGAGGAGGACATCGACGTGGTGCACAGTGACGCGGAGGAGCGCGCGGAGGCGCCGGCGCCCTACCCGCTGCTGGGCGGCTGGTGGCCGGCGCTGGAGCCCGCGCTGCTGCAGCAGCTGCGCCGCCACGCCGCTGAGCCCGCGCCGCGCAGCCCGGCCGACCCGCAGCGCCCGCCCGACACCTAGGCCCGCGCGCATAACTGTGAATATTTTGAGAACTTTTCGTGTTAGATACTATTAAATGTTGCCTAGTGAAATACTCATGCCGATAAGCTATCCTATTTCCTTCTGTTCTATAATGTTCTACATTTCCCGTTTCTCACGAGACTTCGTGTGTTTTCGTGACCGCGCGTCGGTTCTTCCTCGCGCGCGGTGCCTAGTGTCTGTGCTGTTATTTTTATTTCGTTTAGGTACTTATTAGACACTCTAGGTCAGTCTAGATATAACCTGTAAATTATTGTACATTATTATATTCATATACTTCCTATAATGATATGTATTTAGAGAAGTGATCGTTCGTAGTATAATTCATTCTAATAATAAAGTCTGAAAACGACCAAGTGGGTGTAGAATAGATTCTTAGAGCTATTTGTATATAAATAACTGAAGGTGTCTACATGCTGTTATCAACAATGATACGTGAACATACTGTGGTCTATTTAGTAACAAACCATTAATGGATTGAAATTACGATATGACGAGTCTATACAAATCTCTGAATAAATAGAAAGTATAACTTAAATTATCTTTTATTTTTAATGCAAATCCTCCTGCTCAACACTTGGATAACTCATGGCTGCCAGCACATTCTAACAATTGTCGAGAACCTTAATTATCGATACGTAAGTTGCTATCGAAATTAATTATTTCCATTTTCAAAACTGTCATGTGTCAACACATTTATACGTTAGAATGAGACAAAAAATAGATGAGGCTCCTTCTAGTTCATCAATACGTCCTGCGAATTGGCCTATATTGATCCAACATGTACCTACAAAGTTCTTAATAATTTTTAAAACAACAACAACCTACCCACTTAAAGATTATCGCGGCTCACGGCATTTAATAACTTAAAATTTCAATCTCGACGCATTTAAAACTTATGAATAATTGAATATACAATATACCTACATATACTTTAAATTAACAGTACTCTATTTGTTATAATGTCTTATTCAATTACAACAGCTGTATGCGCAGGAGTAAAATAGATCCTATATTTCTCTTGTTTATGTTTTGCCTCATTTCATAAGAAAAGCCCGTGATCAGCAGTTTAGAACGTAACTGGCTGTTCAAAATTAAGTTTCTTTTAATTAATTACAGCCGAATCATACCTATAGCGGAAACATTTATTGTTTACCACGGAATACCAAGTCTCAATCTGCGGAAGCTTCATATTTAATAAACATCAAGGTCTATATATTTAATATATACCTATTATTAGTTTATATACAACAGCTGTACGTTTCCCTATTTTTTTATTTAATGAATTATAATAGACTTCTCTTCTGGTTTTAAACGAGGATGTCAAGGTAAACATATTCTATAGAAACACAATTATATAGGTCATACCCACAAGAATTCCTGACTAGGCGCCGCTGCTATATTATGAACTTCAAAAAGAATAAAGATATGATAAACCTTTTCTTTCACACAATCCAATATCCTAACCTAACTCTATATGACCGGTTTACATTAGAAATTATGTTCTTTGTATAAACATACCTATTTGTTATTAAAATAAACGCAAAAATATTCTTTTAACCTTGAACCCTCGGAACTCTTTTCCCACGTTACTTGTATACTTGTACTATTGTTTCTACCTGCGCCTGCGCATAGACTCATTAGCCATACCCAGAACTAAATCAACCTAATCCTACTGCTGTGGGAAACTAGTCTGGGACTAGGTTCCACGGTATTCCAGAGAAGTTCATGTGATTTCATGGTTTAAATGTGCTTATGATGGATTAAGAGGGTAGGTTAATAGGAATTGGAAATTTATTCGAAAATAACACGATATGTCATACAAAATCTATCTGCTATTATTAAATAAATTGCTATTAGGACCGTTTGACATCTGTATTAAGTATATTGCACTGTCATGGAAATAACACAGCGGATAGACGAACGAACGAAAAAAGGGGCCGAGTCGGACTCGCCCATGAAGTGTTCCGTGATTTATGAGGTATTAAAAAAAAACTACTTACTAGATCTAGTCCAAACCAATTTTCGTGGAAGTTTACATAGTAATGTACATCATATATTTTTTTTAGTTATATCATTCTCTTATTTTAGAAGTTACAGGGGGGGGACACACATTTCACCACTTTGGAAGTGTCTCTCGCGCAAACTATTCAGTTTAGAAAAACATTTTTGAAGACCTATCCGTAGATAACCCACACGTATGAGTTTGATGAAAAAATTTTTTTTGAGTTTCAATTCTAAGTATGGGGAACCCCATTTTTTTTTGTTTTTTTTTTTCTATTTTTGTGTGAAAATGTTAATGCGGTTCACAGAATACATCTACTTACCAAGTTTCAACAGCTTAGTTCTTATAGTTTCGGAAAAAAGTGGCTGTGACATACGGACGGACAGACAGACAGACAGACATGACGAATCTATAAGGGTTCCGTTTTTTGCCATTTGGCTACGGAACCCTAAAAACCAACAGTCGTTAAATAAAGTATGTAAAATATTGATTATTTTGACTAGACGCGGTCCTAAGTCGATTGAATGCAAGGTTAGGCGGTTGATACACTGTTTGTACCTATCCCAAACATAATATACTAAAACGGAGGGTTGAAGGAAGTGCTCCAGTATCAACTTGAGAATAAGAGCTTCTAAGATTTTTGACGACACGTTTGGCCTAGTTGGTAGTGACTCTGCTTCCGAAGCCAGCGGTCCCGGGTTCGAATCCCGGTAAGGGCAAATATTTGTGTGATGAGCACGAATGTTTGTTCCTGAGTCTTGGATATTTTCTATGTATTTAAGTATTTATTTAACTATATAAGTATGTATATCGTCGTCTAGTACCCATAACACAAGCCTTTAGAGCTTACTTTGGGGCTAGATTGATTTGTGTAAAGATTGTCCCGTGATTTATTTATTTATTTATTTATTTAAGATTATAATTTGTGCGAATTAGATCAAAGCAGTCCGCGACAATAATTCGTGACTAAAGCCGAGTTTGTTTCTAGTGTTAATACATTATTTTATTTTTATATACAAACTTACAAAAAGTTATATCGAATAAACCCTTTAGTTAAATAGCATCGTGTGGCAACATTGGGTTTTTCCCTGCCTCAAAACCAATACAACGCTAGAACAAGAAGAGTCTATCGCCATTTCACAGGTTACTAAGGTTTTAAATATGCATCATTTGTTAGATCTTGTGTCACTTAATTTTCTAAGGTTGTAGAATGCACCATCTCCGGTAGGTATGACTTTGTATGTTTCATTCGTATTTCAAACTTTAAAGATAGTCGCACACCTTTCAGCTTGTCACCTGATTAACATTGCCACAACCCGAACCGTTCAGAATTCTTTGTATGATACTTCATACTGCAACGCACACTAATCAGCATCGTAACGACATCGCCTTAGCGATATGCTCGTGAACTGCATGCGGTTCGTGGGTAACTCACGGTCACCGAGCTTACGTCTCACCGTCGGCGCGCAGACGTCTATGATTCCCGCGGTAGACTAGCCGCTTAGCCGTCACGTCACCCAGCCGTAAGCGCGGTTCCACCTAGCTCTAGCCATGACGATACGTGGGTTGACGTCTGGTTGACGGCGGGTGGATGAAGCGAGGCGGTGCCGATACGATGTCACGGTAATACGTGTGCGATAACCTTTAAAATACTAATGAAACATACAAATTCATACCTATCGGAGATAGAGATATATATCGGAGATGGCGCATTCTGCAACCCTTGAACCTCAATTCAGTATGAGAATTTGAGCAACCTAAGGCGCCACTTTTGTCTTGTAGTAAATTACGCAATATGGTTGAATGAACTGATTTTGTGTTTCACTAAAGAGCTAATAAAAGTACATTGTTTAAAAGTTTCTCTTCGAGCAAAAAACTGGCTTATCATTCTTATCTATTAAACAATAGGACCTATTAAGGGTTATCTTTTAACAAACAGGTTGAAGGCGTGTGTCTATGGTTCAATGGAAGGCTAAATGCGTCAACTTCCTGTGTCCTTTCCTTTCTTTGTGGCGTTTAAGCCTGAACCTTAATCCGGGATGAGCCGAAGAAAAAAACTTTAAACATAGTTTTAAGTTGATGTTTCAATATTTCTCAGTGCTACTGCACTACACGCGAACTTAAATATAAAAATATTTTTGAAATAATGGCGCGCGCGCAGATACATACAAAATACTCGTACATCAACGGGCACTCGTCAGGCACGATACGGACTACTTACTTAATTAGTCAACCACATTTTTTCATCAGCTGTGATGATCATAGTATAAATATTAGATCATAGTTATGACATTATTGTATTGCCTGTATGCGTCTGCAATATTTCAAATTTTTCATACGGTCGGAAGTGGGCGAAATTTAACTGAAAATTTTCATTATATTCATTCATACATACAGGCGAAGCCTTCCTTTTAAGTTAGAGCTTTATTCTATCTAATTCATTAATCGAACGTAGCCACAAGTAGTCTTGTGGCTCTGCCCACCCCATTAGGGATTTTGGGCGTGATGCTATGTATGTTTATTCTATGCATCTTACGCGGAGCGGAATAAGATGCACTTTTTTATATGTATAAAAATAAAAACATTTTGCTATTTATTTTGAAGGATTTTTATCGATGCGGTAATTTTTCCTGTTGCCCTAGCAGGGTGGCTAAGTAGACATATGCCCGCGAGTGGTTTGTCGCTCAGTGCGTCTCTGTCAAACAAGTCAAATTTGTAAGGGATGCACTGAGCGAGAAACGACTCGCGGGCAGGTCGTGATAGACTTGCTGCCCTGGGTGCACGTCAATTCTTTACTAGTACTTGTATAATCTAATTCATATTTACTAATTTGATTACATTGCAGGTGAGAAATCATGTTTTAACCTGGACAAAAAATCGTGTCGAGATTAAAAATATTCTTTATAATATTTTATTAGATATTAGGTACAAATGTTTTGTTTATACTTTATGAAGTTTAAATAGTACCTATATTAGACCATAAGCTTTTCAAATTTCATGTTTTATTTTGAATTTACCAAAAAATATGTACAATCAAAAATAATGTTAAAAATCACGTATGTTTAGTAATAGTTTGTAATTATCAGAATTATACCAGTGACAAGTATAAAATCCAGTGCATGTTAAATTGCTGGATGTAAGTTATGAAAATACAGTGAGTTATACTATAGCATCATGTCGCCGAGTTTTAACGCCATGAGGCCTTTTATTGACGAGTGACTTTGTTCGCTAAACGCTAAAGGGTTAATTAATCATTAATCTTTTCCTTACTTACTATTTTGTCATTTATTTATTTATTTATTTATTTATTTATTTATTGCGTTCCATGTTGTTTACAAAAGGTCTTAAAGGTAACAGTGGATCAACATGAACCCTGCTAGGGCACAGCAAACTTATAGCTAAACATTTTATAATTACAAAGGATATTAAATAACAATCAAATATAAATAATTTAAAATGCTATTAAATAATTAAATGCCTCTATCATTAAATTATATGTTAATATTATTTCTAGGTACACATGTCAAATAAGAAATTGCGAAAGATTAAAATATTTGTAACAAATGTCATTTTTCAGCCAAGAACTCCTGTGTAGAATAGTAGCATTTGTCTATAAGGAACTTTTTTAGATTAGTTTTAAATTTGTAAACATCGTTTTCGCTTTTAAAAGTATCAGGTATTTTATTATATATTTTAATACACATTGCAAAAGGGGCTGAGTGTATCATTTGCATTTTCGAGAATGGTCTTTCCAAGTTATTACGGGTTCGTAGGTTTTGTCATTATTTTATATATGTAGATTTTTAGGTAGGTTTAATTTCTAAAACCGTGGGCGCCGCAACTAAATAAACAACTAGACACAATAACGTCCCTAATCATCTGAATCGTCGGCAAAAGTCGAGTCAGGCGTAATCAAATGAGGCGTCGCTGTAAACGCATGTAAATGCCCCTCCCTGCCTGCAGGGCTAACGAACGTGCGCCCAATACTTACGTAGACCTTTTATAGCTGCACTGTTATACATACATACATAGAATCACGCCCGAAATCCCTAATGGGGTGGGCAGAGCCACAAGATTACTTGTGGCCACGTTTGATTAATTCGTCCTAAGATGGTGTGATGAACCATATGGTGACAGGTGATCAGCCCATCGCCCATACAGATAGTCCACCATGTTGGAGAGGACCCGTCCCTTGGTCGACTTTTACGACATGCCAGGATGATAAGCATCTGCACGCATTCTATGCTATTTCTTCACTCCCAGTGCAGCAGAGGAGTACTGTTATAGTTATATAACTTTACCTAATCTGTGGTTATAGTTCGTGTCTTTGCAGGAAAGCAACTTGAAACGACATACTTAAAGACGTGATCTTGGTAATAAATAACCTTTATCTAGGGTCCACGAATGACCAAGAAATACTCCAACGACAATACCCCAAGATACGGGTTATGATAATACGAGTATCTGCCTCGGATGAAATTTGAACCTGCGTTCTCAAGCTTCGTAGTCCAACGGTCGATCTACTAGGCTAATCGCCAGTTGTATTTGGGCCAGTCAAATGCTCCAATCTAGGTGCGTGAATGGTCGGTCAAAACTACAACTACAGCTAGCTAGAAATAGAGTGGTCGGCGTAAAATTGTCTTCAAACACCCTTTGAATCCATTAGGTTTCCAGCGAGGTGTGAGGACACTCGGCCAGCACAAAACGTCCACTCCCCGCGATTACCCGCCGCCGAATCTAAACGCTCCCAATTCAGTCAAGTGGCGACAAAGGCCGACTTTTAGCCAACAATGACGCAAATTACCGCCTTTCGACACTTGAAAGCGCTCATCGAATCGCACCGGCTGGCGCTTTGTCGAGGAACGGTTTGCGAGTCGAAACAAACGATAACAATAAACAGTAAAAAGGAAAGTGTAGTATTTTGTGGAAGTGCGCGGGGACAAAGGGCGGGAGGTAATAGGTGTTAATGTGCTCGCCGGGCGGAATAATGCGCCGCACGACGCCGCGAGCGCGAATGTGTTGTGAAACTGGAGATCGACTTAATTGTTATTATTCATTCGACATTTATAAAAGTAGTAAAGTAAGTAAAGCAGCAGTGGCGCAGCCTGCCTACAAGCCGGTTCCTGACGGCTTTACCAAGCTAGAAACCTACGGCTAGCTGTCAGGGAAGTCCATGTTACTCTAAGTAAATGTCAAAGTCACACGTACAGCTCTAATTCCTCCGGCTTCCCTTAAGAAATATTTGACATTTCGCCACTGTTAAGCAGTGACCTTAGAAGCTTGCGTCAATGAGCTATTTATACTTACTTATGATCTGATTATTTCAACAACTGGACGTAGGCAAAGTAATCAAACTCACAAGACCAACATGACTTGACTCCATACTCAGAGCATGTGTGAAGGTTGTGAACCTGTTATATATTATATAAGATTAGCAACGTGTGTATGAGTCGTTGGACCGTTACAGGTTTAAAAAATCACAGTTTAACAACTGTGATTAATTAAAATTAATCACCCTCTATTCAACCAAAAATGCATACCCCCTGTACTAAAAACATAATTCTCCAGTCAAATGGCATTCCAACCCTTCTGAGTATGCAAAAAACAGATCTATTTTCCATGAAAATTATGCAACACCTCTCCAAATACCAGGGCGCCATACGTCCCTAGCAGTTCAAACACTAGCAAAACAAACACGTGAAGTGAAGTGGACCTCCCGGGGATTCGCACTCGTACCGGAGCTTCAGCCCCCTAACACAGCGTCTATCGCGTTCATAAAGCATTCGACCTATTCGCTCGCACTAGCTTATTAGTCAAAAAGTGACAGATGCTATATATATATATTCGCGAAAAATCTGTGTTTCCCAGTGTTTCTCAAAGTATGGGTCGAGTCAAGAGTGGTTCTTGAACGAATATTAGGTGGATACGTAAATGAAAACATGCTGTAATTTATCACTTAATTTATCAATTTCCCATCCAAGTCATACGAGTAGTTGTAAACTCCTTATTTAAGAGGATATACCTATTTCAAAGTAGCTGAAATGATACAACATATTTTAAAACTCTTTTAGTTTGACCGATATTTCCGACGTTGCAAGGACGTGAACTTTCGAATATACCCTCTTAACTGAGTCGCGAACTCGCGATTCATATGGCTTTGAGAACCACTGTGCTAGGGCCTCAGGACCCTACAGCTGCCTGTACAAAACCGCAAAAATAAGTTACACTTCAAAGTTCTTATGGCGTTAACATAAAGGTTATTATCGCTTTAATTATGTCACTTATTAAAGTGGTAGAATAAATGGGTGTGCCGTGTCAACATGGAGGTGTCGGTGGCTTGTTTGCAGTTCTTCAGATGAAGTAGGAACAAGGCAATTTTACTCCAATTACATGACACTTATAGCGAACATAGAAGTATTTATTACGACCCACGGTAATTAAGCTTTAACTTTAACGCTAAGGCCGCACAGGCAGATGGCTTGCTTAGCGCCTAGAGCCTTGGCTATAAACAAATGTTCTAGATTTCTCGGCACCGGCCGCACTGCACGCTTGGCACCTTCAATTTGGTTTAAAGATCATTTATTCTCATTAAGAATTTAACAATTCACTTGCATGAGAACTTAAAATTAAAAGTTAACATAAAAAAATGTAATGAGCGTAAGAACACAAAAAAAAAAAAGATTAAGGTAAGTAAGTAAATAAGTACCTACGTAAGTAGTAAGTTATACATAACATTCAGACAGTAGTTTGCCGATATGAATGATGAATAGTCACTTCGCTCGTTTTAAAATAAAAATAAATAATGTGAAATACAAATCCATTCCAAATTCAACTTTCGTTTGAGTAAAGTTTAAAACAAAAATTAATTTCATTTTGACTTGTTTCCTTTTATTTTTAAGCGTGCGACTTGACTCGCTAGGCTCTAAGCAAGCCATCTACCTGTGCGTTTGGGCTCTAACTAGGTATCCTGCACTATGATGACAGTGCTAAACTGCACGCATTTCGCTTGGCATTGACGAGAGCGTTATTTCCTTATAAGAAAAAAGGAATGGACTACTTAGTTACTTATTTCGTGGTTACTTTACACTATCAACAAAACAAATGATAATGATAATATTTTGGACACTAACATACATTGATCTAGTCCCTGTGTGACTACTATGTATATACAGATACGAATATTTATTAGGTGAATATATTACATACATATTACTATAGCTTCTGCCCGCGGCTTCGTCCGCGTGGAATTCGGTTATAGTTATTTCCTCGGGAACTTTTGATTTTTCCGGGATAAAAAGGAAGTGTTAATTCAGGGAATTATATATCTCCATTCTAAATTTCATCGAAATCCGTCGAGCCATTGAAGCGTGAAGGAGTAACAAACATCCATCCTTACAGACTTTCGCGTTCATGATATTAGGTAGGATACTAAACATCCATTACTCGGGTACAAATTGTGCTCATCATGCGCCATCGCCAGTCAAATAACAATAAAATACTTTAAAAAAGCATATTGTTATTTCTCAGACTCAAACAATGTAAAGTCGATTCATCCTTACTTGTACAAGTTTATAACCTCAAAATGTAACTTTTTTGAGTGAGACAGCTATTGTAAGTAAAGCAATCCTAGGTCAAAAATTGGCAAAGTAATTTCCAGAATGTTATCTTCGGTTGGTTCATTTACGAATAAATAGCTGATTTAGCCAAAAAATATGCTATTTGAGGTTAAAAACTTGTTTACCAAATAAGAAAAGTAAGGATGAATCGACTTTAAATTATAAATTTTAGCCAAAGTAAAATTTAATGATTTTTAAGGTTCCGTACCTCAAAAGGAAATACGAAACCCTTATAGGATCACTCGTGTGTCTGTCTGTCTGTCTGTCTGTCTGTCTGTCTGTTTGTCCGTCTGTCACAGCCAATTTGCCCCGAAACTACTGGACCGATTGAGTTGAAATTGGGTATACATATGTAAGTCGGTGACCGCAACACGAACGTGTGACGGATATATGAATTTTAAACATGGGGTCCACTTTTGGGGGGTAAATAAGAAAATTAAAAATGAAGTTATGCAACTTATATCGTGTGACATAACAAAGGAAAGGTCTTATTGTGAGGATCTTAAATATATTTTCTTTTGAATTTTTTGTGAAATAGTTTGGAAGTTATTTAGGAAAATAGGCAAAAATTTACCATTCCCCCCCCTTATTTCCGAAACTACTGGGGCTACAATTTTGAAAAAAATACAAAAATTGTTCTTTACCTATAAATTACAGGAAAATCTATAAGAAGTCTATGGTATTTAAAGTAACCTAGTAATTTTCAGATAATCATGTACGGAACGGAACCCTCTCCACGCGAGTTTAACTCGCACTTGTCCGGTTTTTTTAAGTCCTTAGCAACATTCTTTAGCCTTTGGTGAAAGTAACTCGTCTCTCAAACTCATATTAAATGTTGAAACATTTCATATCAATTTATTAACGCGTACCTAAAGCCGCGTAGCGTACGTCCGCGAATTTACGTTCCACCGATCCCGGAACAAAAATATCGAGTTGAATAACAAATCGGCGGGTCCCATGGACTAAACGCGGGTGCAGTGATGCGTGCTGCATTGAGAGCCGCTGGCGCGGGCACATTTAATTGTGCTCGTGTAGGAAGTCCGAGGAGTGAGCTTGCAAATTGACGGAACTTGCTCTTGGCGATGTGTATTTAGGTGCATTTGAGGGTGTTTAGTTAGTTGTATGTAACGTATTCTATTACAAATATGTTGTTAATATCTAGTGACTTATAGGAAGGAACCTAATCACTAAGAGGTAGCATAATGATGGAATTTATCATACCCGTAGCAAAGTGCTTGCGATGGGTCCAACCCAGAACCCAGAATTTAAACGGATCACTTGATTATTATCCACTTTTTTGTTTGCACCCCTAGAAAAAAAACATTGCTATAACCTTATGTTATATTGTACATGTAAGTACATCGCACAACTTAGGGTCCTAATCCTAAGTACTAAACGATCACGGCGGATTGGTTCACAAACTATCAATAACTTGGTAATGGTTGCAGAAATCCGCTGGACGCGAACAGCGCAGGCGGTTTTGAGGATGGAAGTTATTTGCATCCATCTCGAATCCCCTACACGTGATCCCCGGGTGGTGCAAAACGAGCAACACACTACCGGTGGTAGTTTTTGACTGCGGCTGGTCACCACCCTCTTGGTAAAGCCTTGTCACCAAGCAACTCCAATCGTGTTCCAGCATGATGGCTTGGGTAGCTATTTGGAGAGGTTGGGTATGGGTAGTTGTACCAAACAAGTGAATGATCTGTCAGTTCCAGTTTCGCTGCGTCGTCCAAGTTGCTTCCTTGTCATGCCTATTTACCCTTAGAGTAAACAGGCATTTCCTGGACAAACGCGTTCCACCTTCGGCTGCGTCATCACTTTCCATCAGATGAGACTGTGGTTAACAGAAAACCCATTTATAATAATATAAAAAACCAGTCAAGTGCGAGTCGGACTCGCGCACGAAGGTTTCCGCACCATTATCTATAATCAAGCAAAAAAAATATCACCTTTGTTGTTGGGGGCAGGGGGTTGTTGTATGGGACTAAATATTTGTTTTATCTTATCCTTTTGACCGCCCCAGTCGGCTGCAGCCGTCAGCCGATACAGGGTAAAAAAGTCCTACATTACCTTGACTTAAAGTGGAAATTCGTCTTACTTCTCAGACATGCTTGGTGGTCAAAAGGTTAATTTAATTATTTATTTTTAAAGTAAATATAGAACTAAATATTCTGTGAATATTTCAAGCGTCTACCTGTTGCCGTTATCAATATCGACCAAAAACGAGCAAAAATAGCACGTTTGTTGTATGGGAGCCCCCTTAAATATTTAAGAGTTATTTAAGAGTTATTTTTTTTTACTTACATGTATGTTATGTGTTAGTCTTTAAGGTATTTATGTTATGGGCCTTGTTGCCTGAAATAAATGGTTATTATTATTATTATTATTTATTATTATAGCGGCAACAGAAATACATCATTTGTGAACATTTCAACTGTCTAACTATCATGGTTCATGAGATACATCCTGGTGACAGACGGACAGACAGACGGACAGACGGACAGCGGAGTCTTAGTAATAGGTCCCGTTTTACCCTTTGGGTACGGAACCCTAAAAACGGTCCTTGTGGTGATCATTGGCGGAGGCCTATGTCCAGCAGTGGATGTCTTTCTGAATGAAGAGTACAGGGTTTTCATTTTAAATAGGTGAATCAGGATTAGTAGTCGAATTTTATAAATATTCATGATATGTTCCACATATTAACGATTCACTGAATATCAATAATGTTATTTATTGCACATCGATTTCAATTATTTCTCGGATTGAATATAAACAGCCATTGCCTGTTTAAATCACAAGTATCATAACAGTCCCGAACCAAGAGGTATCTAGATATGTATGTATATTGACCAGAATTCTTTGCCAGTGAACGTAATGCGTAAGCACTACATTGCAAGCTACAGTGTTTACCGACAACACGGACCACCACGACGCGCTCAAAACGAAAGCACGTTTCAAACCCATACAGGTTTCTATGGGTTTCTATAACAACAATGTTATTTTGATAAACAAGATAGCCCTTAATACGAAAATCAATCCTTTCGATCGATCCCGGTCGTCTATTGAAAAGAGAAAGGACACAAGTGTAATAGAACGCCGTAAAATTTAAAATTTTAATGCATAGCGTTCTGTTTCAAAATGCAATAACAACTTACGTTAACTTATGGCTTTTTTATTTGATTGTTGCTATATTGTTTGTTTAACTACGAGTAGTGTCAATAAACCCACATATTGAAAATAATACCTACTTGTAGTTTTTGTGCTGGCTGACTTCGTCACAAATGTTGGAATTAATCTGACTTGATATATCTATAAGAAGTGCATTGTAACTCTTTCTATATTTTAATTTACAATATTTGGTAACTTTTAAAACTGTGCCCTTGATAAAGATAAAGACCTTGAGTTTTTGAGCAAAATGTTGTTTAAAATGGCTATCGCATAGTGTAAATAATAACTTGTATTCAATCATTGAATGCACGTTTTAATCAAATGAATAAGGCTAAATCTTGCAAACCATCGTAATGTGCTAGTTTTGTCGTTTTCTGTCGTCCGTGTTTTTACAACCATAATCGATATGTAGACCGATAGACCGACATAACTCAACTTTAGACCTACAAGTTCAAACTTACGTTTACCGAGCCACTACATACACTTTTTACCTATTCCTAAAGTAAACGTGTCTGACCTGTTCTGTGTGCTGTCACCTACACCGTGAAGTTTTGAAATGAAGACGGGACAAAGAGGTTCGGGGAAGATTCTGAGTGTTGACATTGGCCCACAATGAGCCAAACTCCTGGAGATTATTTTGAAAGGCCCAAGTTTGTCGAGATGACTATGACATATTGAGATTATTGTAAAAACTAGCATTGTGACGTGAATTAATTCAGGCGCATGATTTCGTTTTCATCGTATGCAAATATTTGAGGAGGACTTTGATGACGAACAGTTTGGGATAAAATATCAGTTATTTAAAACTTGAGGTAATAATAATGAATATTTTGAATATCATAGAAGATTAATAATTTAAATTTGAGTGATTTAGGCGTTGGTGTACTTCAGTTATTTGAGAACTTTTTCCGAGTCGATAAAATTCAATTCGTAATAGTCCTAGTACGGGATCTTCAGGCGCTTACGTACTGTGAATATAATTTTTAAGGTTCCGTACCCAAAGGGTAAAACGGGACCCTATTACTAAGGCTCCGCTGTCCGTCTGTCCGTCTGTCTGTATCTCATGAACCGTGATAGTTAGATAGTTTAAATTTCACAGATGATGCATTTCTAAAACAGAATAAAATAAATATTTAAGGGAGTTCCCATACAACAAATTTGATTTTTTTGCGTTGCGTACGGAACCCTTAGTGCGCGAGTCCGACTCGCACTTGGCCGGCTTTTTTGTATTTTATCGACTAGAAGATGGATTCGTATCATTGTAGCAAAGATTTATATTTGCCATGTCATATCTTTAATAGAACCCTAGCCGGCCGATGCTTTAATAATAAGTGGGCATGTTCATATTTACATGTCTATATTTTGTCATCTATGACCTCACAATACAGTCAAACACTTGAAGTGCTGGCACTATTTAATTTAAATATTTACCTCGCTTTACAGTAGAATTACACAAAAACTAATATCCACTGGATATTTACTTTCCCAGCAATATTATTGCAGTTGAATTCTAAAATTCCAGGTAGATAAATTCTTGCTTGCAATAACAAACATGATTTCTAAATTTGACAGAGGCAAACACGGCAAACACGGTTGTTGTTGGAAGATTTTTTAAATTAATCTTAAAACACGTTTTCTGTTTGAATATTGCGTAGTGAGTTAAACAAAAAGAAATACTCCCATCGGTAGCTCATTAGGTACTGGTTGAAAGTTTTGGGTAAATATTTGAAGATACCGGGTATCGTAATTACCGTCGGTCGCACAAAGACTGGTAGTTTGGTACAGCATGATTTATCGACGACACAGAGGAGCTCATTAGAAACACATCGAGCAACATGTGTAAATAAATACGTGGACATAACGCGCGCTCAAACGTCTCCAGCGGTCGATGAGTCGGGCACTCACTTAACAGTTTATCGGACGTGATCATGGCTTCAACTTTATTTGTAAGATACATTTGTCACATGAGAGGTCAATCGGGGATGGTAATAAAAGATGCGCGCTCCGCGCTTGTCTTGGCGTGATGTGTGATTTCCAATAGAAGACAACAGATGGCGTCACGCTGAAGTCGCGCCGCACATACGCATTGTGATGCCTTTACTTTACCTGGCGCCTCATTCGGGAACGCTAAGTGATTCTGTAGCGACTCGTAAGCCAGATTTCTCATCTCGCTCTTACGCATTACGCGTCGTGCGGAAGAGTGGGATGAGAAATCTGGCTTATGAGTCGCTACAGAATCACTTAGCGTTCCCGAATGAGGCGCCTGAGCTTGTGGACAAAATAATTAGGTTATAAAAATTACTGTAAAATTCATCTAAATTAAGCCATTTATTTTTACTTCCATGAAAATAAATAATACATTATGAATCCATTTGCATGAAACATGTTACGGAAAGCGATTTATTGTAAAACATTTCAATGTGTCTTTTTAGATATTGCCAAAACACACAGGGATATTATGGGATGTTATTATTGTAGGTATTTGAAGCTCACCAACACAAACAGTCCTACAACAGTCCAATCACTAGGCAAATGGTCAGTACTATACACTGACCATTTGCCTAGTGATTGGACTGTTGTTGGATTGTAAAGTCTCAAGTCAAAGATTTCTAAATCATGATTCTCTTGTCATAGCCACCTACGAGTACTTGTCTTTTGGGTGTGGTCGTTTTTGTCTTTGTGTGATCTTGGCAAAGCAAAAGATTTGAAGTATTTATCAGTCTATGGACGTACATATTTTATTTGTCGTATGGCATAAAAGCACGTAGGTACAAGGAAATTTCTCTTGGACACATGCAGGGCAACAAGGGTAAATAGTCTACGCCCCCACCCCCA